>CANTUR010000521.1:0-394926 GCA_947683625.1 Mallotus nudiflorus | reverse complement strand
AATATGCAAAAGATATACCCTAAGTACTCAAATCATTTAATAAACCATTTATGTATAAATATTCATTTAAATACGTGTTTGTGTTTAACATATATTCACAAATATACTAAAAATAAACCTAATTATCTAGCATGCATATATCAAAAATAAACCCTAAATATACCACTAATGTGTTAGGTTTAATTTAATAATAAAACATTTATTTATTCGAAAATAAATAAAAAATATACCAAAAATAAACTTAAAAATAATTTAAGTGTAGGTTTATAATTTAACATGCAATTATTTAAGAATAAACCTAAAATCTACTGAAACTATACCTAAAGTATACTAATCATTTAATAAAATAATTATGTCTAAGTGTACATTTTAAAACATATGTATATTACTCAAATGTATTAAACCTAAACCTAATTGTTTAATATGCATATATCAAACTAACATGCATAATTATTTAATATGCATATATATAAAAATGCAACCCTAGATATACCAAAAATATTATAATTTAAATCATTTTTAAAACATACAATGAAAATGAAAAAGTCTAAATAATGCACCCTATATGCAGTGCATATATATACAGTATAATAACTCACATGTTAGCGCTCCACGAGACAAACTCGGCGGGCCTGATCCGTTAGGCCTCGGTCTCGGCGTAGCTAGACAAACAAATGACAACATGAAATCAGAATAAATTTAACAAAAATTCTAAAGACTCGATCTAGAATTTTAGACATAGATTTAGAATAGGAATTTGACCGGACATCACGTTTTACGAGAATTCTACAGAAAATCCGACAGAACCTCCCCTGTAAAACTGACATCTCTCTACTCAAAGAGTAGAGCCGGTCCTGCAAAGAAATACACTTCGGAATAAACACAGGATTACAACCAAAATCCCTCGGTCGAACTCCAAACTACAATTCACCGACCGAGGTTCACAATTCACAGAATATTTATAAAATACCGAAAATGCCCTTATATAATAAAAATACATTTTATAAATCCAAATTACGTAATTAACCCTAAAACATACTAAAAATCAATAAAAACCCATTTATTTTGAAAAATAGTATATTATATATAATTTGAAAATAATTTACGAAAAATAGTTTTAATTAGTTAAAAATACTATAAATTTTCCGAAATCATTTTTATACCCTAAATAACTATTAAAACCAATTTAATTACATTTTTAACCAATTTAGTATAAAATTACCAAAATACCCCTATATATATATATATATTCACTATAAATGTTCAAAAATTCACCAAAAATTATATAATTACTCAAAAATTAATTTCTCAACATATAATTCAATAATATCAATAAATATACTCAATTTACCAATTTATTTCAATTAAACACATAATTAACCCTATTTTTCAAAATTACATAAACTTAATAAATTCCAAATAAATACATAAAAATTCAAAAAAATTACAAATAAATTTCTATAATTCATTTCAACTCCTATAATCACCATAAAACAAAATTTCATAATTTAATTAATTAATTTTCGAAAATTAGAAAATAATAATAAAATAATCAAAAATTCACAAAAATTAAAATAAATTCCAAAAATTCTAAAAAAATTATAGCATGTAGATTAAGCTTCCAGGAACAAACTTTATGAAGGAAGTTTTCATGAATCAATCAAATTGAAGCTAAAAAAAATTCAAAACCCAAAATGGCTGATTTGAAGAAATTGAAACCTAAGCAATTCTAGACCAAATCAAGTGAAAAAAAAGCTTGGAATCACACTCACCAGAGCTCAAGGAGAAGATAGAGACTAACGGCATCAAATTTGGTGGCTGGAAAGTGCTTGGTCGGAGTTAAGTTGATTTTTGGCTCTTTGAAGAAAATCCGGCCAAAACTCACCGGAAAAAAGTGTTTTAGGTGGTGGAAATGGCTGGAGGTGGAGGTGGAGGAGGAAGGCTGAGGGGCATAGTAACATCAAGAAAACCAGCTTGAAAGTGGCTGGAAATGGCTGAAAACGTTTTCGGAGGAAGAAGATGAAGGAGGGGCAAAACTGTAAATAAATGGAAGTTTTGGTTTTTTGGATAAAAAAATTATGTATATATGTATATATATATATATATTTACACTATATATTATAATAATATAAAATTTTACACAAATTAAATATACACCACACACATATTTTAATATGTTTAATAATTTATAAACTTAAAATTAATTAATACAAAAATTAAATAATAAAATTAAGGAAATTAATTAAGCTCTAATTAATTTAAATAAATACACATATATACATTTTATTTTAGCACTTTAAAATTATATATGAGTTCATGCAAATTCATAAAACTAGTCAAAATAAATAGTATTAATTTATTTACATGTCAATTTCCCCGAAATTATAATTTCCGGGAAAATTTTACGTAAAGTACTTAAAATAATATAAAATAATTAAAATTAGCTTTAAACAAACAACAAACTCATAAAATATCATAAATATATATACAAAAATTATTAACACTGCATATCTCGATGCAGTATAAAAATATTTAAAAATTCGGGATATTACAGATTTGTACTGAGGGATAGGATTAAAGCAGCTCAGAGCCGAGATCCTATTCTAGAAGAGCTTGTAGAGAATGTTCGAGTAGGGAAGTTCACTGATTTCACACTTGATGATGATGATGTGTTGTGGATCAGTGGTAGATTGCGTGTTCCTGATGTGGATGTTTTGAGAGAAGAGATCCTAGAGGAAGCACATTCTACAGCTTATAGTGTACATCCAGGTGTCACTAAGATGTACCACAGTATCAGAGATTTATACTGGTGGGACGGACTAAAGAAGGATGTCGTTGATTATATTGCTAAGTGCCTGACGTGTTAGCAAGTGAAAGCTGAACATCAGAAGCCTTCTGGGAAGCTTTAGCTTCTTCCTATTCCCGAGTGGAAGTGGGAAAGGATAGCTATGGATTTTATGGTAGGTTTGCCTCGTTCTGAGGATGGATATGATTCCATCTGGGTGATTGTAGACAGGTTGACGAAGTCTGCACATTTCTTGCCTGTGAAAGCCACTTATTCTGTAGCTAGATTAGCGAAGCTGTATGTGAAGCATATTATGTGCCTTCATGGAGTACCTATGTCCATTGTGTAAGACAGGGATTTATTGTTCACTTCTTATTTTTGGTAGAAGTTGCAGGAAGCGATGGGCACTAGGTTGGACTTCAGTATTGCTTTTCATCCTTAGACAGATGGTCAGTCTGAGAGAACGATCTAGACACTGAAAGATATGTTGAGGATGTGTGTCTTGGATTTGGGAGGTAGCTGGGATGATCATTTGCCTCTTGTTGAGTTCGTATATAATAACAACTACCATAGCAGTATTGGCATGGCACCGTATGAGGCATTGTATGGAAAGAAGTGTAGATCCCCTCTGAGTTGGGATGAGATTGGTGAGAGAGCTTTGACTGGACCTGAGATGGTTCAGGATGCTACAGAGAAAGTCGCCATGATTAAGCACAGATTAGAGACTGTAGTTAGCAGGCAGAAGAGCTATACGGATCCTAGGCGCAGAGATGTGGAGTTTCAGGTCGAAGACTATATTTTTCTAAAGGTATCTCCGATGAAGGGTGTTATGAGATTTGACAGGAAGGGTAAGTTGGCACCGAGATATATCGAACCATTTGAGATTTTAGAGAGAGTTGGCACTGTTGCATATCGGTTGGATTTGCCTCCGACTATGTCATAAGTGCATCCGGTGTTCAATATCTCGATGCTAAGGAAGTATATCTCAGACCCTTCACATGTGTTGTAGCCTGATAGTGTAGAAGTGTTTTGGAAGAACCTGTGGCGATCGTGGATTATCAAGTTTACAGTTACGATCGAAACAAATTCCGATGGTCAAGGTTCTGTGGCGTAGCAACAGAGTTGAGAAGCATACGTGGGAGACTGAAGTTGAGATGCGAGCTTCTTACCCGTATCTCTTCCCTTCTTGATCTTGTAATTATTCTTTTTTGGAATTTCGGGGATGAATTCTTGTAAGGGGGGGAGACTGTAATATCCCGAGTTTTTAAATATTTTTATACTGCATCAGGATATGCAGTGTTAATAATTTTTGTATATATATCTTTGATATTTCATGAGTTTGTTATTTAATTAAAACTAATTTTTTATTGTTTATATTATTTTAAGTATTTTACGTAAAATTTTCCCGGGAATTTTATTTTCGGGAAAATTGACACGTGAATAATTTAATATTAATTATTTTAAATAGAATTACGTATTTTCATGAGTCCATGCATGATTTTAATTATCGTATTAATATATATACGGTTTATTTTAATTAAGTATATATTATATAGTTGTATTAAATTAAAATGTATTATATATATGTGTACATGTATATAAATATTGGGTTGATATTTTTAACATGTGGTGTAGATTATTTTTGGAATATAATATCAATATATTATAATATTATAAGTTAAAGTTATATATATATATATATATATATATATATATATATATATATATATATAAGTTCGATTTATTTACGTTTCTTGCCATCGTCTTCATCTTCAACCCGACGCACACCTCCCTCACCATCACCGCCGTCTGTCAGCCTTCCCATTGTCGTCGGTGTGCCTCCTGTCGTGCCACGTTCTTCCTCAGCCTTCCCTGCCGCCAGCAGTGTAATATCCCGTGTTTTTAAACATTTTTACACTGTATCGGGATATGCAGTGTTAATAATTTCCATATGTATATTATATGATATTTTTACGAGTTGGTATGTATTTAAAACCTATTTTAATTATTGTGTATTATTTAAAGTCCTTTACGTAAAATTTTCCCGGGACTTGCATTTTCGGGGAAATTTTCACGTAAATATTTTATTATTAATTATTTTAAATATATTTACGGACTTGCATGAACTCATACGTATTTTTAAATTACTAAATAAAGCCTATGTGTACTTATTTATTTAATTAGAGTTTAATTAATATTACCCTAATATTTTATTATTTGTTTATTAATTTTATTGTTATTTAATTATTTTATTTATTATTAAATTGTAAACAATAAGGTGTGGTGTGTGATTTTTCCCAAATATTTTATTAAAAATTATTTATTTATTTATTTTTTTTCTTTTTTCTTTTTTCTTTTTCTTTCTTTTTCTTTTTCTTTTCTTTTCCTTTCCTTTTCTTTTCTTTTTTTCTTCTTCTTCTTCCTTCCCGTGCCCGATCCTTCTCCCCTCCCATCTGCAACTGCCGTTCCCTTACCGTCGGTGTGCCGCTAGCAGCTCCGCCTTCCCCAGCTAACTGCTCCGCCGCCCCAAGCTTCTTCCCCGGCGCCGGCAAGCCTCTTTTCTTTATTTCCGGCCGAGAGTTGCATTTCTTCTTCCCTCGTGATTTCGACCACCATTTTTGACACCGCTGGTCTCTTTCTTCTCCTTGAGCTCCGATGAGTGTAATTCTAGCTTTGGTTTGAGCTGAAATGGTCTTGATTTGCTTAGGTTTTGAATTTTTGATTTCGGCCATATTAGGCTTTTTGATTTTTTTTGAGCTTTGAATTGATTGATTCATGAAAACTTCCTTCACAAATGTTGATCCTAGTAGCTTAATCTACATGTAAGAATTTTTGTGGAATTTTTGGAGATTATTTTGATTTTTGGGTATTTTTAAATATTTTAATATTATTTTCTAATTTTCGGAAATTAATTAAATTAATTATGAAATTGTTTTTTATGGTTAAATTAGGTGTTGAAATGAATTATATGAATTTATTTGGAATTTTTATGAATTTCTAAGTATTTATTTTGAATTATTTAAGTTTATGTAATTTTTGGAAAATAGGGTTAATTGTGTTTTTAATTGAATTTAATTGGTTAATTGAGTTTAATTATTGATATTATTGATAAATATGTTAAGAAAATTAATTTTGGATAATTATACTATTTTTGGTGAATTTTTGAATGAATTTTAGTATATTTATATATATAGGGGTATTTTGGTAATTTTACCCTAAATTGGCTAAAAATGTAATTTAATTGGTTTTAATAGTTATTTGAGGTATAAAAATGATTTCTACAAATTATTTAGTATTTTTAACTAATTAAAACTATTTTTCGTGAATTATTTTCAATTATATATATAATATACGATTTTTCTAATAAAATGAGTTTTTATCGATTTTTACTGTGTTTAAAGGTTAATTATGTAATTTCTACGTATAAAATGAATTTCTATGTTATAAGGGTATTTTTGGTATTTCTGAAATTATTCTGTGTTTGTGGACCCTGGTCGGTAGACTGTAGTTTGAAGTCGGATCGAGGGGTTATGAATGTAATTTTGCATTTATTTTCGAAGTGTGTTTCTTTGCAGGGTCGGCTCTACTCTTTGAGTAGAGATATGTCCATTTTACAGGGGAGGTTCTGCCGAATTTTTGGTAGAATTCTCGTAAAACGTGATATCCGATCGAACCCTAATTTCGATTCTGTATTTAATATTCTAGATCGAATTCTAAGATTTCTGTTAGGGTTATTTTGATTTTTGTCATTATTGTTTGTTTAGTTGCGCCGAGATCGAGGCCTAGTGGACCAGGCCCGTCGGACCCATCTCGTGGAGCGCACTAAGGGTGAGTTGCTATTTTATGTATATATGCTTAGGATGCATGATTTAGAAATATACATTTTATTTTGATTAAAATGCATAAATAATGTGATTTGTATTTACGTATATTTTTGGTTTATTTTTAGTTTATTTTTTTTGGGTATATATTAAATTATATGCATGTTTTGTAAATAAAATATATTTAAAATGTTTTTAAATATATTTTTAGCTTATTTTACAATTTGATTGGATTTATTTGACGTATATATATTCGAAATATACCGGGTTTACTTTTGGTATATTTCCAGTATATATATGGTTTATAATGTTATTTTATTTAATTTCATGCATCATTTATTTTTATGAATGACTGTTTTATATTTATTAATGAAGGATATTGATAGAACGTGCTACCTAGTGGGCAGCATTAGGACCGAGTACCTACCGGTGCGCTTATAGCAGATAGGCTATATTGCTAACCTATTTGAGGATATTGATTGAATTTGATTATTTGATGTGTGAGACATGGTTTGGAGGTGTGATTGTTGGAGCTCGGTTGACCAAGTGTCTCGGGGCCAATCACACTGGCAGTCAGACTGCTGGAGCTCGATTGACTTAGTGTCTCGAGGCCAGTCTACTGTCTAAATGGATTAAGTGGATATGTTTGGATTAAGTGAGCCTGTATGGCTAGAGTGTTATCTAACACTGTTTGAGGTTTCGATATCATAGGGTTCTATTTGATCCTTCATAAACTGTGATTTTTAATAAAATATATAAAAATGATTTTTACTACATTTGTGTGAATTTGCCTGTATATATACATATTAGATATATATAATATTGACTGTATGCATTATCACTTAGTATGCATGTATATATATTATAGTAATTCACTCAATGAGGTCTGACTCCCCTCCGTTGACTAATTTTTCAGGAGAGTCATCATCTTCAGACCTCAGTAGCAGGCCTGTACGCCGGATTTCTTCCGCCTCGGCTTCTTTGTGTAAACTGCTTACTTGAGTCTTGGATTTATTTTATCTAGACACTGCAGTAGTCATTAAATATTTAAAAAGATATTGTATTATATATTTGAACTAGATTTGTATTAAATGAGTTTTTATATATATGAAATGATGAGGATTTGATTTAAATCCAGTTGATGTATATGTTATCATTATATTTATGATTTTTATTTCCGCTGCATTGTATATTGTTATTATTACTATTGCATGTTTTATTTTATTTTTAGGCTTGCTACGGGTTTCGGATTCGAAAGAATTCCTGTTCCCTAGCTCCGGTCATGGCCCCTATTTTGGGTCATGACAAAGTTGGTATCAGAGCGGAGTTCTGTGTCAGAGCTTAGTTTTGTGAGTTGTGGCCCTAGTTTTCAGAGTTGTGTTTTCTATTGAACTACTGCAGTGAATTAGGTTCGAGTATGTCTTGATAAGTATTCCTTGTTTTAGTTTTCTGCGTTATCCTTCCGTTGTCTGTTTTTTCTGAATCGTTCTATTGTGTTTTCAGTATAAGGAGGCGAGCGCGTGTCGCTCCACCGGTCTTTGAGGCCGAGGATGATGAGTCTTTTCAGGCTGAGGTTTTACCTCCTGAGCAGCCAGTTAGACGTAGAGGTCATGGCAAAGGTAGACCTCGAGGAGCGGCAGGTCGCTGTAGGCAGAGAGAGTTACAGGACGAGGAGCCTGTAGAGCCTGAATTTGATGTTCCTGTTCCTCTAGTTGTTCAGCCTACCTATCAGCAGGGTATGTCTGACCCTGAGGTAGCTTTGTTCTATGCCCGAGTTGGCAGGATTACGTTCGATGGTACTTTCGATCCGTTAGATTTTCTGCACACGATTGAGACGAGGACTCGAACTGCTCATACCGAGTACCAGCGGATCATGATCATTGAGTTGTCTGTCAAGGGACCAGCCTTAGATTGGTTTATTCAGATGATCCAGCCCTATATGATGACGATGACCTGGGCTTAGTTTTGAGAGCGATTTATGAGGAGATTCTGTCCAGAGCCGCTTCGTTTGAGTTATTGTCTTCGACTGACCAGTATTTATCATGGAGATCGATCTGTAGAGGAGTATACCCGAGAGTTTCTTCGTTTGGGTAGATATGTAGAGGATCTGATGCGAGATCAGTATTTTGCGATCACTACCTACGTTACTGGTTTGGGTTCAGCTTTTGCTGGTATGCCTATAGCAGGCCTTACTCTGGAGTCTGTGATTGAGTTAGCCAAGGAGATTGAGCTGAGGCTAGTTAGGCAGGGAGCGATGCCTGATTATTACCAGCTGGGAGTTCAGTCAATTGGATTACAGGCTACTCCATACTCTAGTTTTCATGTTGGTTCGAGTAGTCAGCAGCGAGGTCTGACTCAGTAGAGTCAGAGGCAGCAGCAGCGAGTGCATCAGAGCACTAGACATGGCCGTGGAGGTCAGCATAGATCGTTCAGATTTGGGTCAGGTGCTTTAAGCAGCAGTAGTGGTCGTAGTTCTGGATCAGCTGCTAGTGTTTATCAGACTTGTGGTAGAGTCCATCAGGGACCGCGTTATCTGACACCACTGACATGCTTCAAATGCGGGCAAACAGGACATTTTGCCAGATCGTGTCCTTACTCTGGGTATCAGCAACCGCAGATTTCGCGATTCCCACAGCAGTCGATTGCTAGTGCTACACCCGTGCCATTTCAGTTACCACCAACTCAGCATCAGAGTTCCACTCAGCTTGTTCCACAGTAGAGTCGTGGTAGAGGTGCTAGAGGAGGTGCCAGAGGTGTTGGCCAGGCTTCTACCAGTCAGTAGGGAGGTTGAGGTCGGGCCAGAGTCTTCCATCTCACTCAACAGGATGCTCAGGCATCTAATGCAGTCGTGGCAGGTATTGTTTCTGTCTGTTACCTGGATGCTGGTTTTTTTCTTTTCTTCCCCTACTACTACCTCCTTTTCTTCCTCCAGCAGCAGCCATCTCCCTGCTTTGTCATCTTCCTCAACTGCTTCTTCTCCTCCTTGTTGTCCCTACGCAGTAGCAGCCTCTCTCGCCAGCAACAACAACAGCGTGCAGTGAAGCAGCGCCAAACGGCAGCAACGGAAGCAGCAGCAGGTCTAGCAGTGTGAGGCAACAGCAGATCAATAGCTCTGGTTCCTCTAGTAACTCTTTTCTGCATCTAGATTTCTATTGTAAGTGAGTTTTAGGTTAGTTAGTTAGAATTGTTGTAGTTAATTTCTGGTTCATTTTAGTTGATTTCAATTAGTTTCTAGTTGATTTTAGTTAGTTGTCACGCTGATTTTTAGTTGTTTAGGGTTGTTGTTAGTTGATTTAGTTAATTTTGTGTTGATTTAATATTTTTGTTGATTTTTATTGTATTTACTAATTACCTAGAATTTTATTTTAATTATGTGGTTAATTTTTGAGTTGATTTATACTTATATTAGTGGATCTAAATTAATTGGGGTTAATTTTGGTTAAGAGTATATCAAAATTAATTTAGATTAATTAAATTGATTTTTATGGAATTTTTTTATATTTATTTAGGTATTTTAAGTTTTATGTATATTTTGTTAATGTGATTAGTTAATTATTTTTGGTTGAATATTTGAGTTAATTAGTGTTAGTAATTTTAGTAGTGATAAAATAATTTTTGATAATTTATTTAATTTTTTTAGAAATTATTATTATTATGTAAATTTTGAAATAATAGGTAAATGGTGTGTTTTTGTTGATATTATAATTAAATACTATGTTTTAGTTAATTTTGAGATAAAATGTGGTATTAAAATAAATTTTATAAATTATTTATTATTTTTAGTTAATTAATACTAACTATTTTTGAAAATTTATTCAAAATTAAATTATTTATTGTTTTGTGGTTTAAATGAGTTTTTAATTAATATTATAGTATATTTAAACTAGTTAGGCAATTATAGTTTGAATTTGACTATATTATGTTGAATGTTTGGAAAGTTGGATTGTTATTAATATTATATTATTATTTGAAATTTTATTAAATTATGGTGGAAAATAATTTTATTTAGTGTTTTAAAAATTAAATAAATTATATTATGATTTATTATTAATTTTTATAATTTTTGGTGATTTACTAAATTAATATTTAGTATTTGCTTATTTGTATTTTTTGGTGAAACTCGGTTGGGTTAGGAATTGTGTAGTTTGGGGTCCCAACATGAGGTGTTGAGCTACTGTGGAACTTTGAAGTGTATTTATTTGTAGGATTGACTCTACTTCAGTAGAGGGATATCTATTTTATAGAGAAAACTCTATCGAATTTTGGGTAGATTTCTCGTAAAACGTGACACCGGGTCAATCCTAAATTTGTTATTCTGAGTTTGAGTTGAGTCTTCCTTAGAAATTCTAAAAGTTAGGTTTCTAATTTTTTATTGTCATTTTCCTTTTCTGTCTTTTAGTTGCCCCTCCAGTCGAGGTCAGACACGATATGCCAGAGGAGCGCCTTTATCCTATAAGTTAATATTTGATTTGAGTGTCGGATTTTTAATTTAAATCATATTAGATTCTTATGAATTTAATTTTATGAGATTCTAGTCGGCATTCTTCATATGATTTTGCATGATTTAATTTATAGTTGATTTATTTTATTTTTATTATTTTAATTTTTGTTGTTTTATTTATTTTCTTTTATTTTTAAATAAACCACAGTAGAACGGGCTACCTGATGGGTTTCATCAAGATCATCTGCACACCGATAAAATATATGATTATTTAATTATATTACTAGGGTCGATAGTCTTGTGATGCTTTGCTCTCGGACATCGCCAATATAATTTTGATTATTATTTATTAAATCACTAAGGCTGATGGTCTGGTGATGCTTTGCTCTCGGATACCGCCAGTGATATTGGATTAAGTGATGTGATTGCGGCTGTGTATCCTGGTGATGCTTTTCTCTCGGGATCCGATAGTCTTGGATGTAAGTGGGTCGTATGGTTGTTAAAATTTTATAAATTAGGTTCTACCAAATTTTTATTCTAAAATGTTTTAAAAAGACATTTAAATATCTATTTCTTCTCTTTTAAAAATGGATTTATTAAATGTATATCAAATGGTTTGAATAAAATTCTATTATATTATATTTCCATAAAAATTTATTTTTAACGAGGCTTTCAAATCGCATTCATTTCTTTATTAACTTACTTAGTGAGGTCTGACTCCCCTCAATTTAATTTTTTTTTCAGGAGTTTGGGAGTTTTCTGTTAGGCCTACTTCTCTTTGTCATGTAGCTTTGTCACTAGCTATTCTACATAGGTCTACTTAGTTATGTTGTATTTACTTGTGTGTATCGCAGTAGAGAAAATTGTATTACATTATTTGGGATTTCATGTATTCATAATTTATGTACTGAGATACTATTTGTGTAACTGAAGTTTATTTATTTTATGCACTGATATTATAGTTAAAATTATATTGAGAAAAATCAGTTTGATAATGTGCTGTGATTTTATTATTTATTGTAAGGTTTCAAAGTTTAAATATTCTGCAATTTTTCTTTTAGGGCTTACTATGGATTTCGGTAGCGTTATGTTTTTCCATTCCCTAATTCCAATCACGTGCCCCTGGGTTCGAGTCGTGACAAAGAAGAAGAAAAAGAAGAAAAAGAAGAAAAAGAAAAAGAATAAAGAGAGGAAGAAAATACTTGACCCAATTTTTGCTTTTAACTTTTATATATTTTTTAATTATGAAATTACTAAAATGCCCTTCAATAATAATAATAATAATAATAATAATAATAATAATAATAATAATAATAATAATAATAATAATAATAATGTTAACAATAATAATGTGATAACCCTGGTTTTTAATTATTTTATTAAATATTGAGATGTGTAGTGTTAATAAAGTTTAAAAGTCATATTTTATTATTTTACTATTTTGTAACTTATTATCATTATTGTATGTTTAATTGAATTTTCTACGTAAATAAATTATTTTGAACATTTAAAATTCCATTGTGTATAATTACTATTTTCGGATACTATTATTTTAATAATGTTAATTTAGTGCATGAATATTTTAATGTTATTATAAATATTATTTTTTTAGCATTAATATTATTCTATTACTTGATGTTATTTATGTATTATTAATATTTTTTGAAAGTATTCCACTACCATTAGTAATATTATTATTTTCATAGCTATTTATGTGAGTTATTAGTACTATTTTTATTTTATTAAATATACATTAATTGTATTATTAATTATTTAATAATTATGGCTTATATTATTGTTACTTTTAAATAATGTTTTATGTATTGTTATTAGTTAATATTTATGAGTTTATTTTTTTATGTGTGTGTAAATATATGTGTATGTAAGTATGTATATATAAGTGGGATATTTTTATTTTTAGTGGTAGAGATTTGTTTAAACTAAGTTTATATTATATTATGTCATAAAATTATAATATAATATTATATATATATATATATATAGACATTCCCTCACACTAAAACCAGACCAAACCCATCTTCCTTCCTCATCTCCGCCTATCACTATGCGTGACCTCTCTGCACTGCCACACTCCCACCACCGGACGATCACCAGCATTCCCACCTTCCTCTAGACGTCGGCAACCGCTGGAGAGGGCTGTTGAAGCCGTGGGATAGTAGCACCAGCTGCAGTAGCTCCTCTTCGCACGAAGATTGCCTACAGTAGCAGCCCTCTGTCGCGATGCCAACTCCACCACCACCTCCACCTACTATCACCGAACATGGCAGTAGCTCCAGCATCCTTCAGTTGTTGATCTTCTTATGTAATATCCCGTGTTTTTTTTAAAATATTTTTACACTGTACCGGGATATGCAGTGTTAATAATTTCTGTACATTATATGATATTTTTACGAGTTAATATGTATTTAAAACCTATTTTAATTACTGTGTATTATTTTCAGTGTTTTACGTAAAATTTTCCCGGGACTTGCATTTTCGGGGAAATTTTCACGTAAACAATGTATTATTAATTATTTTAAATGTATTTACGGACTTGCATGAACTCATACATATTTTTAAATTATTAAATAAAGCATGTGTGTGTATATTTATTTAATTAGGGTTTATTATTACCCTAATATTTTATTAAGTATTTATTTGTTTTATTGTTATTTAATTAATTTTATTTAGTATAAATTATTAAAATATTAAAATTTATGTGTGTGGTGTATATTTGATGTGTGTAATTTAATATTATTTTAATATATAGTATAAAGTATATATATATACATATATACATCAAAATTACAAAAGAATTGGAAAATTACACATTTGCCCCGACTATCCCTTTCTTCCCCGATCAATTCCCTTCTCCGTTCCCGGTCGCTGCCATGCCATTTCTTCACCGTGGGTGTGCCGTCCGGTGTGCCACCATCTTCCCCGACCAATTTCGCCGCCTGAGGAGGCCGTTTCCGGAGTCTGGAGGTCGATTTTGGCCGGAGAAGCCAAAAATCGATCCACCGTCGATCACGCTGATTCCGGCCACCGTTTTTGACACCGCCGATCTCTTTCTTCTCCTTGAGCTCCGGTGAATGTGATTCTAGCTTTGGTTTGAGCTAAAATGGTCTAGAATTGCTTAGGTTTCGATTTTGTCAATTTCGGCCTATTAGGGTTTTTGATTTTTTTGAGCTTCGAATTGATTGATTCATGAAAACTTCCTTCACAAATGTTGTTCCTAGTAGCTCAATGTACATGTATGAATTTTTGTAGAATTTTTGGAGATTTTTTGGATTTTTGGGTATTTTTGAATATTTTAATATTATTTTCTAATTTTCGGAAATTAATCATTTAAATTATGAAATTTGAGTTTATGGTTAAATTAGGTGTTGAAATGAATTATAGGAATTTATTTGGAATTTTTATGAATTTCTAAGTATTTATTTTGAATTATTGAAGTTTATGTGATTTTGAGAAATTAGGGTTAAATGTGTTTTTATTTGAATTTAATTGGTTAATTGAGTTTAATTATTAATATTATTGATAAATATGTTGAGAAAATTAATTTTGGATAATTGTATGATTTTTGGTGAATTTTTGAAGTATTTTAAGTATATTTATATATATAGGGGTATTTTGGTAATTTTACCCTAAATTGTCTAAAAATGTAATTTAATTGGTTTTATTAGTTATTTAAGGTATAAAAATAATTTCTACAAAATATTTGGTATTTTTAACTAATTAAAACTATTTTTCGTGAATTATTTTCAATTATATATATAATATACGGTTTTTCTAATAAAATGAGTTTTAATCGGTTTTTACAGTGTTTTAAGGTTAATTATGTAATTGCTACCTATGAGATGTATTACTATGTTGTGAGGATATTTTTGGTATATCTGGAATATGTTCTGTGTTTGTGGATCCCGGTCGGTGGACTGTAGTTTGGAGTCCGACCGTGGGATTTTGATTGTGTTGAGCCTATTTTTCAAAGTGTATTTCCTTGCAGGGTCGGCTCTACTCTTTTGAGTAGAGAGATGTCCGTTTTACAGGGGAGGTTCTGTCGAATTTTCGGTAGAATTCTCGTAAAACATGATGTCCAGTCGAACCCTAATTTCTGATTCTGTGTTAAATACTCTAGATTGAATTCTAGGATTTCTGTTAGGGTTTATTCTGATGTTGATTATTTATTGCTTGTTTAGTTGCGCCGAGACTGAGGGCTAGTGGACCAGGCTCGTCGGACCCGTCTCGTGGAGCGCATTAGGTGAGTTACTATATTATATATATATACTTAGGATGCATGATTTAGAAATGCATGTTTTATGTTGATTAAATATGCATGAATAATTTGATTATTTCTTAAGTTTATATTAAGTATATTTTTGGTTTATTTTTGGTATATATTAAATTATATACATGTTTTGTAAATAAAATATACTTAAAATGTTTTTAAATATATTTCCAGCTTAATTTATAATTTGATTGAATGTATTTGATATATATATACTCGAAATATACCTGGTTTACTTTTGGTATATTTTCGGTATATATATGGTTTATATTGTTATTTCATTTAAATTCATGCATCATTTATTGTGAATGAATGTTTTACATTATTAATGATGAAGGATATCAATAGAACGTGCTACCTAGTGGGCAGCACTAGGACCGAGTATGTACCGGTACGCCTATAGCTTTAGGCTATATTACTAACTTATTTGTGGATATTGATTTGATTATGATTATTGATATGTGAGATATGGTTTGGAGGTGTGATTGCTGGAGCTCGATTGACCAAGTGTCTCGGGGCCAATCACACTGGCAGTCAGACTGCTGGAGCTCGGTTGACTTAGTGTCTCGGGGCCAGTCTACTGTCCATATGGATTAAGTGGATATATTTGGAATAAGTGAGCCTGTATGGCTAGAGTGTTGTTTAACACTGTTTTCTGAGGTTGCGATATTCTAGGGTTCTATGTGATCCTTCATAAAAGATAATTTTCAGATAAATATATAAAAAATGATTTTATTGCATCTGTGTGCAATTGCCTGTATATATACATATTATATATACTATTAACTGTATGCATTATCACTTAGTGTGTATGTATATATATTATAGTAATTCACTTAGTGAGGTCTGACTCCCCTCCGTTGACTATTTTTCAGGAGAGTCAACTTCCTCAGACCTCAGTAGCAGGTCGATACGCCGGATTTCTTCCGCCCCGACTTCTTTATGTAAATTGTCTACTTGAGTCTTATTTATTTTATCTAGACACTGCAGTAGTTGTGAATTAAAGTATTGGATTTCATGTATTTTATTTTAAAGAGATGTATTATATTGAAACTGGATTTGTATTAAAGGGATTTTATATATGTGATGGGATTTAATTTAAATCCAATGATGAAAATGATATTATGATTTTTTTATTTCTGCTACATTTATTATATGATTATTGTTATTGCATGATTTATTTTATTTTTAGGCTTGCTACGGGTTCCGGATTCGAAAGAATTCCCGTTCCCTAGCGCCGGTCATGGCCCCTGTTTTGGGTCGTGACAAAGTTGGTATCAGAGCGGAGTTCTGTGTCAGGGCTTAGTTTTGTGAGTTATGGCCCTAGTTTTAAAGTTGTGTTTTCTGTTGGACTACTGCAGTGTATTAGGTTCGAGTATGTCTTGATAAGTATTCCTTGCTGTAGTTTTCAGCATTATTCCTCTGTTGTCTATTTTGTCTGAATCTTTCCGTTTGTCTTTTCAGAATGAGGAGACGAGCGCGTGTCGCTCCACCGGTCGTTGAGGCCGAGGATGATGAGTCTTTTCAGGATGAGGTTTTACCTCCTGAGGAGCCAGTTAGACGTAGAGGTCGTGGCAGAGGTAGACCTCGAGGAGCGACAGGTCACCGTAGGCAGAGAGAGTTACAGGACGAGGAGCCTGTTAAGCCTGAGTTTGATGTTCCTGTTCCTCCAGTTGTTCAGCCTGTTCAGCCTGCCTATCAGTAGGGTATGTCTGACCCTGAGGCAGCTTTGTTCTATGCTCGAGTTGGCAGGATTGCTTTTGTAATATCCCGTGTTTTTTAAAAAATATTTTTACACTGTACCGGGATATACAGTGTCAATAATTTTTATGCATTATACGATATTTTTATGAGTTGATATGTATTTTAAACCTATTTTAATTACTGTCTATTATTTTCAGTATTTTACGTAAAATTTTCCCGGGACTTTCATTTTCGGGGAAATTTCCACGTAAACAATGTATTATTAATTATTTTAAATGTATTTACGGGTTTGCATGAACTCATACATATTTTTAAATTATTAAATAAAGCCTGTGTGTGTATATTTATTTAATTAGGGTTTATTATTACCCTAATATTTTATTATTTATTTATTATTATTTGATTATTTTATTTATTATTAAATTATTAAAATTTATTATTTTATTATTAATTATTTATTAATATTTAATTATTTTAATTTAATTTATTTTTTTTCTTTTTTTTTCTTTTCCTTTTTCTTTCTTTTTCTTTTTCTTTTTCTTTCCTTTTCTTTCTTTTTCTTTTTCTTCTTCTTCTTCTTTCTCTCCCGCGCCCGACGCCGACCACCATTTCCTCACCGCCGTTTCTCCCTCCTCCGGCCACCGTTTTCGACACCGCCGGTCTCTATCTTCTCCTTGAGCTCCGGTGAGTGTTATTCTAGCTTTGGTTTGAGCTAAAATGGTCTAGAATTACTTAGGTTTCGATTTGAAAATTTCGGCCTCTTTGGGTTTTCGATTTTTTTGAGCTTCGATTTGGATGATTCATGGAAAATTTCTTCACAAATGTTGTTCCTGGTAGCTTAATCTTCATGTATGAATTTTTACAAAATTTTTGGAGATTGTTTGGATTTTTGGGTATTTTTGAATATTTTAATATTATTTTCTAATTTTCGGAAATTAATTATTTAAATTATGAAATTGGAGTTTATGGTTGAATTAGGTGTTGAAATGAATTATAGAAATTTATTTGGAATTTTTATGAATTTCTAAGTATTTATTTTTAATTATTGAAGTTTAGGTGATTTTGGAAAATTAAGTTAATTGTGTTTTAAATTGAATTTAATTGGTTAATTGAGTTTAATTATTGATATTATTGATAAATATGTTGAGAAAATTAATTTTGGATAATTGTATGATTTTTGGTGAATTTTTGAAGTAATTTAGGTATATATATATATATAGGGGTATTTTGGTAATTTTACCCTAAATTGTCTAAAAATGTAATTTAATTGGTTTTAATATTTATTTAAGGTATAAAAATGATTTCTACAAAATATTTAGTATTTTTAACTAATTAAAACTATTTTCCGGGAATTATTTTCAATTATATATATAATATACGGTTTTTCTAATAAAATGAATTTTAATCGATTTTTACAGTGTTTCAAGATTTATTTTGTAATTTCTACGTATGAAATGTATTTTTATGATTTAAGGATATTTTTGGTATATTTGAATATATATTCTGTGTTTGTGGACCCCGGTCGACAGATTGTAGTCTGGAGTCCGACCGAGGGGTTATGATTGATTGTGGTGTTTATTTTTGAAGTGTATTTTCTTTGCAGGGTTGGCTCTACTCTTTTGAGTAGAGAGATGTCCGTTTTACAGGGGAGGTTCTGCCGGATTTTCGGTAGAATTCTCGTAAAACGTGATATCCAGTCGAACCCTAATTTCCGATTCTGTGTTGAATACTCTAGATTGAATTCTAGGATTTCTGTTAGGGTTATTCTGATGTTGATTAATTATTTCTTATTTAGTTGCGCCGAGACCGAGGGTTAGTGGACCAGGCCCGTCGGACCCGTCTCGTGGAGCGCATTAGGTGAGTTACTATATTATATATATATGCTTAGGATGCATGATTTAGAAAATGCATGTTTTATTTTGACTAAATATGCATAAATAACATGATTTATATTCAAGTATATTTTTGGTATATAATAAATTATATACATGTTTTATTAATAAAATATATTTAAAATGTTTTTAAATATATTTTTAGTTTAATTCATAATTTGATTGGATTTATTTGACATATATATACTCAAAATATACCAGGTTTATGTTTGGTATATTTTCGGTATATATATGGTTTATATTGCTGTTTCATTTATATCCATGCATCATTTATTTTTGTGAATGAATGTTTTATATTTAAGAATGAAGGATATCAATAGAACGTGCTACCTAGTGGGTAGCACTAGGACCGAGTACGTACCGGTACGGCTATAGCTTTAGGCTATATTACTAACTTATTTGTGGATATTGAATTGATATGATTATTGAGATGTGTGAGATGTGGTTTGGGTGTGATTGCTGGAGCTCGGTTGACCAAGTGTCTCGGGGCCAATCACACTGGCAGTCAGACTGCTGGAGCTCGGTTGACTTAGTGTCTCGGGGCCAGTCTACTGTCCATATGGATTAAGTGGATATATTTGGAATCAGTGAGCCTGTATGGCTAGAGTGTTGTTTAACACTATTTTTCTGAGGTTGCGATATTCTAGGGTTCTATGTGATCCTTCATAAAAGTTGATTTTCAGACAAAATATATAAAATGATTTTTCTGCATCTGTATGAACTTGCCTGTATATATACATATTACTCATATACTGTTGACTGTATGCATTATCACTTAGAGTGTATGTATATGTATTATAGTAATTCACTCAGTGAGGTCTGACTCCCCTCCGTTGACTATTTTTCAGGAGAGTCAACTTCCTCAGACCTCAGTAGCAGGTCAATACGCCGGATTTCTTCCGCCCCGGCTTCCTTATGTAAATTGTATACTTGAGTCTTATTTATTTTATCTAGACACTGCAGTAGTTGTGATTTTCAGTAGTTGTGAATTAAAGTATTTGTTTTAAAGAGATGTATTATAGTAAAACTGGATTTGTATAAAGATTATACATTTATGAGATTATATATGCGATGTGATGAGTTTTGAATTAAATCCAGTTGATATGGATGATATTGTAATATTTATGATTTTTATTTTCCGCTGCATATTATATTTTTATGGTTATTATTGCATATTTATTTTATTTTTAGGCTTGCTACGGGTTCCGGATTCGAAAGAATTCCCGTTCCCTAGTGCCGGTCATGGCCCCTGTTTTGGGTCGTGACAGCTTTTGATGGTACTTCTGATCCTTTAGATTTTCTGCATGCGATTGAGACTAGGACTCAGACTGCTCATACCGAGTACCAGCGGATCATGATCGTCGAGTTGTCTGTTGAGGGACCAGCCTTAGATTGGTTCATTCAGATGATCCAGCCCTATATGATGACGATGACATGGGCTCAGTTTCGAGAGCGATTCATGAGGAGATTTTGTCCAGAGCCTCTTCGTTTGAGCTATCGTCTCCGTTTGACTAGTATTTCTCGTGGAGATCAATCTGTAGAGGAGTATACCCGAGAGTTTCTTGGTCTGGGTAGATATGCCGAGGATCTGATGCGAGATCAGTATTTCGCAGTCACTACATATGTTATTGGTTTGGGTTCAGCTTTTGCTGGTATGCCTACAGCAGGCCTTACTCTCGAGTCTGTGATTGAGTTAGCTGAGGAGATCGAGCTGAGGTTAGTTAGGCAGGGAGCGATGCCTGATTATTACCAGTTGGGAGTTCAGTCGAGTGGATTGCAGGCTACTCCATATTCAAGTTTTCATGTTGGTTCGAGTAGTCAGCAGCGAGGTCTGACTCAGCAGAGTCAGAGACAGCAGCAGCGAGTGCATCGGAGCAATAGACATGGCCGTGGAGGTCAGCGTAGATCGTTCAGATTTGGGTCAGGTGCTTCGAGCAGTAGCAGTGGTCGTAGTTCTGGATCAGCGGCCAGTGTTTATCAGACTTGTGGTAGAGTCCATTAGGGACCGTGTTATCTGACACCGCTGACATGCTTCAGATGCGGGCAGACAGGACATTTTGCCAGATCGTGTCCTTATTCCGGATATCAGCAGTAGCAGATTCCGCGATTCTCACAGCAGTCGATTGCTAGTGCAGCACTCGTGCCATTTCAGTTACCACCAGCCCAGCATCAGAGTTCCACTTAGTTTGTTCCACAGCAGAGTCGTGGTAGAGGTACTAGAGGAGGTGCCAGAGGTGTTGGCCAGGCTTTTACCAGTCAGCAGGGAGGTTGAGGTCAGGCCAGAGTTTTTCATCTGACTCAGCAGGATGCTCAGGCATCTAATGCAGTCGTGGCAGGTATTTTTTCTGTTTGTTACCTGGATGCTTGGATTTTTTTGATCCGGGTGCCACGCATTCGTTTGTTTCTCCTGTTTTTGCTTCTAAATCTTATTGGCAAGCTTCGAGGATGGCTTTTCCTTTGTCTGTTGCCACTCCTCTGAGTGATTCTTTGGACGCCGATATTGTTCTTTCTGGTTGTCCAGTTGTCGTGGGAGATAGAGAATTACCCGCTGATTTGATTTTGTTGGATGTGATGGAGTTTGATGTTATTTTAGGAATGGATTGGTTATCTCAGCACTTTGTCGTGGTAGATTACAAGAATAAGGAGGTGACTTTCAGAATTCCTGATGAAGTAGAGTTTAAGTTTGTTGGTGATAGGAGTTCAGCACCTCAGAATCTTATTTCTGCTATTACAGCTAGGAAGTTGTTGAGGAAAGGTTGTCAGGGGTTTTTGGCATTGGTTAGGGATATGTCAGTGGAGAAGTTATCACTCACAGATGTTCCTATTGCTTGTGAGTTTCTTGATGTTTTTCCCGAGGAGTTGCCAGGTTTACCACCTCATAGAGAGATTGAGTTCTGTATAGATGTGGTTCCAGGTACTACTCCTATATCTATGCCACCCTATCGTGTGGCTCCTGCAGAGTTGAGAGAGCTGAAGGAGCAGTTGCAAGAGTTGTTGGAGAAAGGTTTTATCAGACCTAGTGTTTCTCCTTGGGGTGCACCAGTCCTGTTTGTGAAGAAGAAGGATGGTACCCTGAGACTGTGCATTGACTACAGAGAGTTGAATAATGTGACAGTGAATAACAAGTATCCTCTCCTGAGGATAGATGATTTGTTTGATCAGTTACAGGGTGCACAGTTCTTTTCTAAGGTCGACTTGAGGTCGGGTTATCATCAGTTACGGATTAGTGAGGTCGATGTTCCTAAGACAGCGTTCCGCACACGATATGGTCATTATGAGTTTCTGGTGATGTCTTTTGGTTTGACTAATGCACCAACAGCTTTTATGGACCTGATGAACAGAGTATTCAGACCGTATGTGGATCAGTTTGTAGTAGTCTTCATTAATGATATACTGGTATATTCGAGGAGTATGGAAGAGCATGTATATCACCTGAGGATTGTACTACAGACACTGAGAGATCATCAGCTTTATGCTAAATTCTCGAAGTGTGATTTTTGGATAGAGAGTGTTTCTTTTCTTGGACACGTAGTGTCTAAAGAAGGTATTCAGGTTGATCCACAGAAGATTGAGGCAGCATCTGAGTGGCCTAGACCTACTTCTGTTACGGAGATTCGAAGTTTTCTGGGTTTAACCGGGTATTATAGGCGGTTTGTGCGGAATTTTTCCAGGATAGCAGCCCCTATGACTCGCATGACTCAGAAGAACGTTAGATTCGAGTGGTCAGAAGCTTGTGAGAATAGTTTTCAGTTATTGAAGGAGAAGTTGACCACAACGCCAGTATTAGCTTTGCCTAATAGTATGGATAAGTTCACAGTTTACTGTGATGCTTCTAGAATTGGTCTTGGTTGTGTGTTGATGCAGAATGGAAGGGTGATAGCCTATGCTTCGAGGCAGTTGAAGAAGCATGAGCAGAACTATCCTACACATGATCTTGAGATGGCTGCAGTGATCTTTACTTTGAAGATTTGGAGACATTATTTGTACGGGGTGACTTGTGAGATATTTACTGATCACAAGAGCCTTAAGTACATTTTCCAGCAGCGAGATTTGAATTTGAGGCAGAGAAGATGGTTGGAACAATTGAAGGATTATGATTACGAGATTATTTACCATCCGAGTAAAGCTAATGTTGTAGCAGATGCCTTGAGTAGGAAGTCCTCAGGTAGTCTTGCTCACATCAGTGTTGAGAGGAGACCATTGATCCAAGAGTTGCATCTGTTGGTGGATCAAGGTCTAATGATGAAGATTAGTAGATCAGGTGGACTGTTAGCTCAATTTAAAGTACGATCTGTACTAAGGGATAGGATTAAAGCAGCTCAGAGCCGAGATCCTATTCTGGAAGAGCTTGCAGAGAATGTCAGAGTAGGGAAGTTTACTGATTTCACACTCGATGATGATGGTGTGTTGTGGATCAGTGGTAGATTATGTGTTCCTGATGTGGATGACTTGAGAGAGGAGATTTTGGAGGAAGCACATTCTACAGCTTACAACGTTCATCCAGGTGTTACTAAGATGTACCACAGTATCAGAGATCTATACTGGTGGGATGGATTGAAGAAGGATGTCGCTGATTATGTTGCTAAGTGTTTGACGTGTCAGCAAGTGAAAGCCGAAACATCAGAAGCCTTCTGGGAAGCTTCAGCCTCTTCCTATTCCTGAGTGGAAGTGGGAAAGGATAGCTATGGATTTTGTGGTAGGTTTACCTCGTTCGAAGGATGGATACGATTCCATCTGGGTAATTGTAGACAGGTTGACAAAGTCCTGCACATTTCTTGCCTGTGAAAGCCACATATTCAGTTGCTAGATTGGCGAAGTTGTATGTGAAGCATATTGTGTGCCTTCATGGAGTACCTGTGTCCATTGTATCAGATAGAGGTTGGTGTTTACTTCTCGTTTTTGGCAGAAGTTGCAGGAAGCGATGGGCATTAGGTTGGATTTCAGTACTGCTTTTCATCCTCAGACAGATGGTCAGTCTGAGAGGACGATCCAGACACTGGAAGATATGTTGAGGATGTGTGTCCTAGATTTGGGAGGTAGTTGGGATGATCATTTGTCACTCGTTGAGTTTGCATATAATAACAGCTACCATAGCAGTATTGGTATGGCACCATACGAGGCATTGTATGGAAGGAAGTGTAGATCCCTGTTGAGTTGGGATGAGATTGGTGAAAGAGCTTTGACTGGACCAGAGATGGTTCAGGATGCTGTAGAGAAAGTCACCGTGATCAAGCGCAGATTAGAGACCGCAGTTAGCAGACAGAAGAGTTATGCGGACCCTAGGCGCAGAGATGTGGAGTTTCAGGTTGGAGATTTCATTTTTCTGAAAGTATCTCCGATGAAGGGTGTGATGAGATTTGGTAGGAAGGGTAAGATAGCACCGAGATACATTGGACCGTTTGAGATTCTGGAGAGAGTTGGCACTGTTGCATATCGGTTGGATTTGCCTCCGAGTATGTCACAGGTGCATCCAGTATTTCATATCTCGATGTTGAGGAAGTATATCTCAGACCCTTCACACGTGTTGCAACCTGACAGTGTGGAAGTGACGTGAAGATTTGACGTTTATGGAAGAACCTGTGGCGATCGTTGATTATCAAGTTCGACAGTTGCGATCGAAGCAGATTCCGATGGTCAAGGTTCTGTGGCGTAACGACAGAGTTGAAGAGCATACGTGAGAGACTGAAGCTGAGATGCGAGCTTCTTACCCATATCTCTTTCCTTCTTGATATTGTTTTCTGGAATTCGGGGACGAATTCTTGTAAGGGGGGAGACTGTAATATCCCGTGTTTTTTTTAAAATATTTTTACACTGTACCGGGATATGCAGTGTTAATAATTTCTGTACATTATATGATATTTTTACGAGTTAATATGTATTTAAAACCTATTTTAATTACTGTGTATTATTTTCAGTGTTTTACGTCAAATTTTCCCGGGACTTGCATTTTCGGGGAAATTTTCACGTAAACAATGTAGTATTAATTATTTTAAATGTATTTACGAACTTGCATGAACACATACATATTTTTAAATTATTAAATAAAGCCTGTGTGTGTATATTTATTTAATTAGGGTTTATTATTACCCTAATATTTTATTAAGTATTTATTTGTTTTATTGTTATTTAATTAATTTTATTTAGTATAAATTATTAAAATATTAAAATTTATGTGTGTGGTCTATATTTGATGTGTGTAATATAATATTATTTTAATATATAGTATAAAGTATATATATATACATATATACATCAAAATTACAAAAGAATTAGAAAATTACACATTTGCCCCCGACTATCCCTTTCTTCCCCGATCGATTCCCTTCTCCGTTCTCGATCGCTGCCGTGCCGTTTCTTCACCTTGGGTGTGCCGTCTGGTGTGCCACCGTCTTCCCCGACCAATTCCGCCGCCTGAGGAGGCCATTTCCGACGTCTGGAGGTCGATTTTGGCCGGAGAAGCCGAAAATCGATCCACCGTCGATCACGCCGATTCCGGCCACCATTTTCGACACCACCGGTCTCTTTCTTCTCCTTGAGCTCCGGTGAGTGTGATTCTAGCTTTGGTTTGAGTTAAAATGGTCTAGAATTGCTTAGGTTTCGATTTTGTCAATTTCGGCCTATTAGGGTTTTTGATTTTTTTGAGCTTCGAATTGATTGATTCATGAAAACTTCATACACAAATGTTGTTCCTAGTAGCTCAATCTACATGTATGAATTTTTGTAGAATTTTTGGAGATTATTTGGATTTTTGGGTATTTTTGAATATTTTAATATTATTTTCTAATTTTCGGAAATTAATTATTTAAATTATGAAATTTGAGTTTATGGTTAAATTAGGTGTTGAAATGAATTATAGGAATTTATTTGGAATTTTTATGAATTTCTAAGTATTTATTTTGAATTATTGAAGTTTATGTGATTTTGAGAAATTAGGGTTAAATGTGTTTTTATTTGAATTTAATTGGTTAATTGAGTTTAATTATTAATATTATTGATAAATATGTTGAGAAAATTAATTTTGGATAATTGTATGATTTTTGGTGAATTTTTGAAGTAATTTAAGTATATTTATATATATAGGGGTATTTTGGTAATTTTACCCTAAATTGTCTAAAAATGTAATTTAATTGGTTTTATTAGTTATTTAAGGTATAAAAATGATTTCTACAAAATATTTGGTATTTTTAACTAATTAAAACTATTTTTCGTGAATTATTTTCAATTATATATATAATATACGATTTTTCTAATAAAATGAGTTTTAATCGGTTTTTACAGTGTTTTAAGGTTAATTATGTAATTTCTACCTATGAGATGTATTACTATGTTGTGAGGATATTTTTGGTATATCTGGAATATGTTCTGTGTTTGTGGATCCCGGTCGGTGGACTGTAGTTTGGAGTCCGACCGTGGGATTTTGATTGTGTTGAGCCTATTTTTCAAAGTGTATTTCCTTGCAGGGTCGGCTCTACTCTTTTGAGTAGAGAGATGTCCGTTTTACAGGGGAGGTTCTGCCGAATTTTTGGTAGAATTCTCGTAAAACGTGATGTCCAGTCGAACCCTAATTTCTGATTCTGTGTTAAATACTCTAGATTGAATTCTAGGATTTCTGTTAGGGTTTATTCTGATGTCGATTATTTATTGCTTGTTTAGTTACGCCGAGACCGAGGGCTAGTGGACCAGGCCCGTCGGACCCGTCTCGTGGAGCGCATTAGGTGAGTTACTATATTATATATATATACTTAGGATGCATGATTTAGAAATGCATGTTTTATGTTAATTAAATATGCATGAATAATTTGATTATTTCTTAAGTTTATATTAAGTATATTTTTGGTTTATTTTTGGTATATATTAAATTATATACATGTTTTGTAAATAAAATATACTTAAAATGTTTTTAAATATATTTCCAGCTTAATTTATAATTTGATTGAATGTATTTGATATATATATACTCGAAATATACCTGGTTTACTTTTGGTATATTTTCGGTATAGATATGGTTTATATTGTTATTTCATTTAAATTCATGCATCACTTATTGTGAATGAATGTTTTACATTATTAATGATGAAGGATATCAATAGAATGTGCTACCTAGTGGGCAGCACTAGGACCGAGTACGTACCGGTACGCCTATAGCTTTAGGCTATATTACTAACTTATTTGTGGATATTGATTTGATTATGATTATTGATATGTGAGATATGGTTTGGAGGTGTGATTATTGGAGCTCGGTTGACCAATTGTCTCGGGGCCAATCACACTGGCAGTCAGACTGCTGGAGCTCGGTTGACTTAGTGTCTCGGGGCCAGTCTACTGTCCATATGGATTAAGTGGATATATTTGGAATAAGTGAGCCTGTATGGCTAGAGTGTTGTTTAACACTGTTTTCTGAGGTTGCGATATTCTAGGGTTCTATGTGATCCTTCATAAAAGATAATTTTCAGATAAATATATAAAAAATGATTTTATTGCATCTGTGTGCAATTGCCTGTATATATACATATTATATATACTATTGACTGTATGCATTATCACTTAGTGTGTATGTATATATATTATAGTAATTCACTCAGTGAGGTCTGACTCCCCTCCGTTGACTATTTTTCAGGAGAGTCAACTTCCTCAGACCTCAGTAGCAGGTCGATACGCCGGATTTCTTCCGCCCCGACTTCTTTATGTAAATTGTCTACTTGAGTCTTATTTATTTTATCTAGACACTGCAGTAGTTGTGAATTAAAGTATTGGATTTCATGTATTTTATTTTAAAGAGATGTATTATATTGAAACTGGATTTGTATTAAAGGGATTTTATATATGTGATGGGATTTTGATTAAATCAAGTGATGAAAATGATATTATGATTTTTTTATTTCCGCTGCATTTATTATATGATTATTGTTATTGCATGATTTATTTTATTTTTAGGCTTGCTACGGGTTCCGGATTCGAAAGAATTCCCGTTCCCTAGCGCCGGTCATGGCCCCTGTTTTGGGTCGTGACATCTTGCTTGGTAACTGTGTGTTGGTGTTAGGAAAGTGTAGTTGTTAGGTGGTTGTTTTGGTAGTTATTAGGTTGATGTTGAGTTTAGTTAATTTACATATTATGTATTTAATTATTCGGTATTTAGTTTAATTATTTGGTTAATTTTGAGTTGATCCAAGTTGTTTTGGTTAATTTTTTATTATTTTATATTTAATTATTAATTATTAAAACTTTTGTTAATTAATTATTTTAATTATAAATTTGGTTAAATTATTGATGTTATATATTGTTAGTAATTATAATGTTGAGAAATTAATTTTTGAGAATTATTATATAATTTTCAGAAATACTTATAGTTTATGTAAATTTTGAAGTATTGAATTAAATGAGTATTTTGGTTGAATTTAAAGGTTAATTGTGTGTTTGTATTGATATTAAAATGTTATTTATTTATAAAATAACTTTTATGAATTTATATAATTTTATGGAATTTTATATAGTTTATGTGTATTTTGGGATTAATAGATTAAATATGTATTTTTATAGAAATTATTGGTTAATTAGGTGTATTTGTTGATTTTAGTGAATAATATGTTGAGGAAATAAATTTTGAGTAATTACATAATTTTTATTGAAATTTTGAATATTATTGGTATTTTATGTGAAATTTTATATATTAGGGGCATTTTGGTAATTTGGTAGTAATTTTGCCTAAATATTAAATTTAATTGGTTTTAATAATTATTTGAAGTATAAAAATGATTTTTTATAAATTATTTACTATTTTCAACTAATTAATACTATATTTTTCAAAAATTATTTTCAAATTATATATAATATATTATTTTGTAAATAAATGGGTTTTTAGTAACTTTTAATATGTTTATGGATTAATTAAGTAATTTGGATTTATAAAATGAATTTTTATAAATATTGGGGTATTTTTCGAGAAATATCGATTTTTACTTATTTATATTATATTATTATTAGGGTTTTTAAGTAATTACGGGTAAAGTAATTATTTTTGATATTTTTAATGTTTAAATGGCCATATTTTGATATGTAAAGGGTATTTTTGGTATTTGTTGAATTTATGTTTATTTTATTATATCTTGTGGTGAATTGTGGACCTCGGTCGAGGGAAATTGTAGTTTGGAATCCCAATTGAGGAATTTTGAGAAGGTTGTATTCGAAGTGTGTTTTCTGTGCAGGATTGGCCCTACTTTTGTAGGGAGATGTCCGTTTTACAGAGGAGACTCTGCCGAAATTTTGGTAGATTTCTCATAAAACGTGACAACCAGTCCGAGTCTAATTTTGAATTCTTGATTGAGTTTATGTGTAGTAATCCTAGAAGTATAGAGTTAGCAGTTATCCTAATGGTTATTATTATTTTATTTTTCTAGCTGCGTCGAGACCGAGACCTAACGGATCAGACCCGCTAAATCTATCTCGAGGAGCGCACACCAGTGAGTTATTATACTCTATATATATGCATTGCATATAGGATACATGATTTAGGATTTTTCATTTTCATTGTATGTTTAAAATAGTAATTTAATTTATAATATGATTTGGTATATTTTCGGTTTATTTTTTTTAGTACATCTGGATATACATATGTTTGCATATTTTCTATATACATTTAATATATCACGAGTATAATTAGAGTTTATTTTTTATACATGTATGTTAGATATTTAGGTTTATTTTTAGTATATTTGGATATATGTCAAAATTAAATACATGCTTTAAATGTATATTTATTCATGATTGTTTTATTAAATGATTAGTATACTTTAGGTATATTTTTAGTATATTTTAGGTATATTCCTAAATAATTGTATGTCATATTATTGATTTATACTTAAATTGTTTTTAAATATATTTTTTTTGGTATATTTTTTATATATTTCCAAATAAATGCATGTTATATTATCAATTCATACTTAATTGTTTTTAAATATAACATTGGTTTATCTTTGGTATATTTCATATTTGATTTGACTTGATTTGACATATATATACTCAAAATATATTTAGTTTATTTTAAGTATATTTCTATTATATATATGGTTTATTTTATCATTATGATTACTATTCTGCATTATTTGTTTGTCCATGTGAATGTTTTATTTTAAATGAAGTGTCACGACCCAAAATAGGGGCATGACTGGCGCTAGGGAATGGGAATTCTTTCGAATCCAGAACCCGTAGCAAGCCTAAAATAAAATAAAACATGCCACAGTAATAATAACAACACAATTAAGTAAAATAATATGCAGTGGAAATAAAATTATAAATATCAAAATAATATTTTCACCAAATGAAATTCAATCAAATCCTCATCTCATATATAAATAAACTCTTTTAATACAAATCCAGTTCAAATTCTTAAAATACATAACTCATACAAATATAATACAATATCTTTTAACAATTTTACGACTACTGCAGTGTCTAGATCATAAAATAAAAATCAAGTGAGCAGTTTACATAATAAAGCCGAGGCAGAAGAAATCCGACGTACAGGCCTGCTACTGAGGTCTGATGAAGATGACTCTCCTGAAAAATAGTCAACGAAGGGGAGTCAGACCTCACTGAGTGAATTACTATAATATATATACATGCATACTAAATGCCAATGTATACAATCAAAAGTATATATAATATGTATGTATACAAGCAAATACACACAGATGTAATAAAATCATTTTATATATTTTTATTGAAAATCACTGTTTATGAAGGATCAAATAGAACCCTAGAAAATCGCAACCTCAAACAGTGTTAGACAACACTCTAGCCATACAGGCTCACTTATTCCAATATATTCACTTGTTCCATTTGGACAGTAGATTGGCCCCGAGACACTAAGCCAACCGAGCTCTAACAGTCTGGCTGTCAGTGTGATTGGCCCCGAGACACTTGGTCAACCGAGCTCCAGCAATCACACTCCCAAACCATATCTCAAATAGCAAATAATCAAATCTAATCAATATCCTCAAACAGGTTAGTAATATAGCCTAAATGCTATAAGCGTACCAGTACGTACTCGGTCCTAGTGCTGCCCTCTAGGTAGCACGTTCTATTGATATCCTTCATTAATATATAATACATACATTCATAAAAATAATTGATGCATGAATTTAAATAAAATAGCAACATAAACCATATATATAATAAAAATATACTAAAAGTAAACCAGGTACATTTTGAGTATATATATATATACATCAAAGAAATCTAGATAGATTATGAAATAAACTAGAAATATATTCAAAAACATTTTAAACTTAATTTATTAGCAAAACATGCATATAATTTAAAATATACCAAAAATAAACTAAAGATAAACCAAAAATACACTAAAAATAAACTTAAGTACTAATTAAATCATTATGCATATTTAACCAAAATAAAACATATATTTCTAAAATCATGCATCCTAAAGCATATATATATATATATAAAATAGCAACTCACACTTAGTGCGCTCCTCGAGATGGGTCTGATGGGCTTGGTCCACTAGGCCTCGGTCTTGGTGCAACTAAACAAACAAAAATGACAGGAATCAGAATAAATCTAACAGAAGTTCTAAAGACTCAATCTAGATTACTAGACACAGAATTAAATCAGAATCCGACCGGACATTACGTTTTACGAAAATTCGGCAAAACCTCCCCTGTAAAATGGACATCTCTCTACTCAAAGAGTAGAGTCGGCCCTGCAAAGAAACGCACTTCGAAAATAAACATAGAATTATAACCACAATCCTTTGGTTGGGCCCCAAACTACAAATCACCGACCGAGGTCCACAATTCACAGAATATTTACAAAATACTGAAAATGCCCTTATATACTAAAAATACATTTTATAAGTAGAAATTACGTAATTAACCCTAAAACATAATAAAAACCGATAAAAACTCATTTATTTAGAAAAATCGTATATTATATATATAGTTTGAAAATAATTTACGAAAAATAGTTTTAATTAGTTAAAAATACTAAATCATTTGTGGAAATCATTTTTATACCCTAAATAACTATTAAAACTGATTTAATTACATTTTTAGCCAATTTAGGGTAAAATTACCAAAATACCCCTATATATATAAATATACTAAAATTAATCCAAAAATTCACCAAAAATAATATAATTGCAAAAAATTAATTTTCTCAACATATATTTCAATAATATCAATAAATATACTCAATTAACCAATAAATTTCAATTAAACACATAATTAACCCTATTTTATCAAAATTACATGAACTAAATAAATTCAAAATAAATATATAAAAATTCACAAAAATTCCAAATAAATTCCTATAATTCATTTTAACACCTATAATTACCATAAAACACAATTTCATAATTAATTTAATTAATTTTTGAAAATTAGAAAATAATAATAAAAACCTAAAAATCAAAATAATTTCCAAAAATTCTACAAAAATTCACACATGAAGATTAAGCTAAAGGGAGCAACATTTGTGAAGGAATTTTTCATGAATCACAAAGAAAAGCTCAAAAAAATTCGAAAATCAATTATGGCCGAAATTGAAAAATCGAGAAACAGAAAAAAATGAGGAAGTTAGAGCTCAAATCGAAGCTAGAATCAAGATCACCGAAGCTTAAGGAGCTCAAGGACACTAGAAACGCGAAGAATGATGGCCGGAGGAGGAAGAACAGTGGAAGCTTGGGTTTCAACCAAAAATGGTGGAAATGGGCTTGATCGGCGCTGGAGAAGATAACAGGGACAACGGAGCTTACTGGCGAGGAGGTGGTCAATGGTGGAAGGCTAGAGGTGCTTTGGTCGGAGGAGAAACGGACAACGAGGGTGATGGGAGGGGTAGTGTCGAGGAAGAAGGAGGGGAAAATAGGAAAGAAGGAGAAAAAAAAAAGAATTATATATATATATATATATATATATATATATATATATATATATATTATAATAATAATACTTTAAAAATTTATAATATAATATATTAATATAATACTTGGAAAAATCACACACCACATATTTAAAATACACAATATATATATATATACACATACACATGTTAATTAAATAATAACTATATAATATATACATACATAATTAAAATTATTATTAAACCCTAAAATTATTAAATATATGAATATATGTGCATGTATATATATATATATGTTTTAATATAGCCATTAAAATAATGCATGGACTTATGCAAATTCATAATTCTATTTAAAATAATTAATATTAAATTATTTATGTGTCAATTTCCTCAAAATTACAATTCTCGGGAAAATTTTACGTAAAATACTTAAAATAATATAAAACAATAAAAATTAGTTTTAATTAAATAACAAACTCATAAAATATCAATATTATATATAAAATTATTAACACTGCATATCCCAATGCAGTATTAAAATATTTAAAAACACGGGATATTATAGTCTTCCCCCCTTACAAGAATTCATCCCCGAATTCTAGAAAGAAAATGATTACAAGATCAAGAAGGAAAGAGATACAGGTAACAAGCTCACATCTCAACTTCGGTCTCCCACGTATGCTCCTCAACTCTATTGCTACGCCACAGAACCTTGACCATCGGAATCTGCTTCGATCGCAACTGTTGAACTTGATAGTCAACAATCGCCATAGGTTCTTCCACAAACGTCAAATCTTCACTCACTTCCACACTGTTGGGCTGTAACACATGTGAAGGGTCTGAGATATACTTCCTCAGCATCAAGATATGAAATACTGAATGCACCTGTGACATACTCGGAGGCAAAGCCAACCGATATGCAACAATGCCAACTCTCTCCAAAATCTCAAACAGTTTGATATATCTCGGTGCTAACTTACCCTTCTTGCCAAATCTCATCACACCCTTCATCGGAGATATCTTCAAAAAAACAAAATCTCTAACCTGAAACTCCATATCTCTGTGCCTAGGGTCCGCATAGCTCTTCTGCCTACTAATTGCGGTCTCTAATCTACGCTTAATCACGATGACTTTCTCTATAACATCCTGAACCATCTTAGGTCCAGTCAAAGCTCTCTCACCAATCTCATCCCAACTCAAAGGGGATCTACACTTCCTTCCATACAATGCCTCATACGGCGCCATGCCAATACTGCTATGGTATGTAATATCCTGTGTTTTTTTAAAATATTTTTACACTGTACCGGGATATGCAGTGTCAATAATTTTGTATATATATTATGATATTTTATTGAGTTGATATGTATTTAAAATCTATTTTAATTACTGTATATTATTTTCAGTATTTTACGTAAAATTTTCCTGGGACTTGCATTTTTGGGGAAATTTTCACGTAAATATTTTAATATTAATTATTTTAAATATATTTTCGGACTTGCATGAACTCATACGTATTTTTAAATGCTAAATAAAGCCTACGTGTGTGTATGTTTATTTAATTAGGGTTTAGTATTACCCTAATATTTTATTAATTATTTATTTGTTTTATTGTTATTTAATTAATTTTATTTAGTATAAATTATTAAAATATTAGATTTTTATGTGTGTGGTGTATATTTGATGTGTGTAATTTAATATTATTTTATTATATAGTGTAAAGTATATATATATACATATATACACTAAAATTTGTCAAATTACAAAAGTTTAACCTATTTACAAAACTGCCCCTCCCTTCTCTTCTTCTTCTCCGGACGCGACCCCCACCTCCACCGTCTGTAACTTCCGTTCGCTGCCGTTTAGAGTGTCTCTCGGTGAGCCACCTTCGTCCCCCAGCCATTCCCCGCCGCCAGCAACTCCCTTTCCCGTCGAGTTTGGCCGGAAATAGCTTGAGAAGCCGAAAATCGAGCTACCACCGATCACGTCAATTCCGGCCACCATTTTTGACACCGCCGGTCTCTTTCTTCTCCTTGAGCTCTGGTGAGTGTGATTCTAGCTTCGGTTTGAGTTAAAATGGTCTAGAATTGCTTAGGTTTCGAATTTTCAATTTCGGTCACATTAGGGTTTTTGATTTTTTTGAGCTTCGAATTGGATGATTCATGAAAACTCCCTTCACAAATGTTGTTCCTAGTAGCTCAATCTACATGTATGAATTTTTGTAGAATTTTTGGAGATTTTTTGGATTTTTGGGCATTTTTGAATATTTTAATATTATTTTCTAATTTTCGGAAATTAATTATTTAAATTATGAAATTGGAGTTTATGGTTGAATTAGGTGTTGAAATGAATTATAGGAATTTATTTGGAATTTTTATGAATTTCTAAGTATTTATTTTGAATTATTGAAGTTTATGTGATTTTGAGAAATTAGGGTTAAATGTGTTTTAATTTGAATTTAATTGGTTAATTGAGTTTAATTATTGATATTATTGATAAATATGTTGAGAAAATTAATTTTGGATAATTGTATAATTTTTGGTGAATTTTTGAAGTAATTTAAGTATATTTATATATATAGGGGTATTTTGGTAATTTTACCCTAAATTGTCTAAAAATGTAATTTAATTGGTTTTAATAATTATTTAAGGTATAAAAATGATTTCTACAAAATATTTGGTATTTTTAACTAATTAAAACTATTTTTCGTGAATTATTTTCAATTATATATATAATATACGGTTTTTCTAATAAAATGAGTTTTAATCGGTTTTTACAGTGTTTCAAGGTTAATTATGTAATTTCTACCTATGAGATGTATTTCTAGGTTTTAAGGATATTTTTGGTATATCTGGAATTATTCTGTGTTTGTGGACCCCGGTCGATGGACTGTAGTTTGGAGTCCGACCGTGGGATTTTTATTGTGTTGAGCTTGTTTTTCGAAGTGTATTTCTTTGCAGGGTCAGCTCTACTATTTTGAGTAGAGAGATGTCTGTTTTACAGGGGAGGTTCTGTCGGATTTTTGGTAGAATTCTCGTAAAACGTGATGTCCAGTCGAACCCTAATTTCCGATTCTGTGTTTAATACTCTAGATTGAATTCTAGGATTTCTGTTAGGTTTATTCTGATGTCGATTATTTATTACTTGTTTAGTTGCACCGAGACCGAGGGCTAGTGGACCAGGCCCGTCAGACCTGTCTCGTGGAGCGCATTAGGTGAGTTACTATTTTATATATATATGCTTAGGATGCATGATTTAGAAATGCATGTTTTATGTTGATTAAATATGCATAAATAATTTGATTATTTCTTAAGTTTACATTAAGTATATTTTTGGTATATATTAAATTATATACATGTTTTGTTAATAAAATATATTTAAAATGTTTTTAAATATATTTTTAGTGTAATTTATGATTTGACTGGATTTATTTGACGTATGTATACTCGAAATATACCTGGTTTACGTTTGGTATATTTCTGGTATATATATGGATTCTATTGTTATTTCATTTACATTCATGCATCATTTATTTTTGTGAATGAATGTTTTACATTATTAATGATGAAGGATATCAATAGAACGTGCTACCTAGTGGGCAGCACTAGGACCGAGTACGTACCGGTACGCCTATAGTATTTAGGCTATAATACTAATTTATTTATGGATATTGATTTAATGTGATTATCGAGATGTGAGATGTGGGTTGGGTGTGATTGCTGGAGCTCGGTTGACCAAGTGTCTCGGGGCTAATCACACTGGCAGTCAGACTGCTGGAGCTCGGTTGACTTAGTGTCTCGGGGCCAGTCTACTGTCCAAATGGATTAAGTGGATATATTTGGAATAAGTGAGCCTGTATGGCCAGAGTGTTGTTTAACACTATTTCTGAGGTTGCGATATTCTAGGGTTCTATGTGATCCTTCATAAACTGGGATTTTTCAATAAAATATATAAAAATGATTTTTCTGCATCTGTGTGAAATTGTCTGTATATATACATATTACATATATACTGTTGACTGTATGCATTATCACTTAGTGTGTATGTATATATATTATAGTAATTCACTCAGTGAGGTCTGACTCCCCTCCGTTGACTATTTTTCAGGAGAGTCAACATCCTCATACATCCTCATACCTCAGTAGCAGGTCGATACGTCGGATTTCTTCCGCCCCGGCTTCTTTATGTAAATTGTCTACTTGAGTCTTATTTATTTTATCTAGACACTGCAGTAGTCGTGAATTAAAGTGTTGGATCTCATGTATTTTATTTTAAAGAAATGTACTATGTTGAAACTAGATTTGTATTAAAGGGATTTTATATATATGTGATGAGATTTTGATTTAAATCCAGTTGATGTGGATAATATTATGATATTATGATTTTTATTTTTATTTCCGCTGCATATTATATTGTTACTGTTATTATTGCATGATTTATTTTATTTTTAGGCTTGCTACGGGTTCCGGATTTGAAAGAATTCCCGTTCCCTAGCGCCGGTCATGGCCCCTGTTTTGGGTCGTGACAAAGTTGGTATCAGAGCGGAGTTCTGTGTTAGGGCTTAGTTATGTGAGTTATGGCCCTAGTTTTAAAGTTGTGTTTTCTGTTGGACTACTGCAGTGTATTAGGTTCGAGTATGTCTTGATATGTATTCCTTGCTGTAGTTTTCAGCGTTATTCCTCCGTTGTCTATTTTGTCTGAATTTTTCCGTTTGTCTTTTCAGAATGAGGAGGCGAGCGCGTGTCGCTCCACCGGTCGGTGAGGCCGAGGATGATAAGTCTTTTCAGGATGAGGTTTTACCTCCTGAGCAGCTAGTTAGACGTAGAGGTCGTGGCAGAGGTAGACCTCGAGGAGCGGCAGGTCGCCGTAGGCAGAGAGATTTACAGGACGAGGAGCCTGTTGAGCCTGAGTTTGATGTTCCTGTTCCTCCAGTTGTTTAGCCTGTTCAGCCTGCCTATCAGTAAGGGTATGTTCTGACCCTGAGGCAGCTTTGTTCTATGCCCGAGTTGGCAGGATTGCTTTTGATGGTACTTCTGATCCTTTAGATTTTCTGCATGCGATTGAGACTAGGACTCGGACTGTTCATACCGAGTACCAGTGGATCATGATTGTTGAGTTGTCTGTCGAGGGACCAGCCTTAGATTGGTTCATTCAGATGATCCAGCCCTATATGATGACGATGACATGGGCTCAGTTCCGAGAGCGGTTTATGAGGAGATTCTGTCCAGAGCCTCTTCGTTTGAGTTATCGTCTTCGGTTGACCAGTATTTCTCGTGAAGATCGATCTGTAGAGGAGTATACCCGAGAGTTTCTTCGTCTGGGTAGATATGCTGAGGATCTGATGCGAGATCAGTATTTCGCTATTACTACGTATGTTACTGGTTTGGGTTCAGCTTTTGCTGGTATGCCTACAGCAGGCCTTACTCTAGAGTCCATGATTGAGCTAGCTAAGGAGATTGAGATGAGATTAGTTAGGCAGGGAGCGATGCCTGATTATTACCAGTTGGGAGTTCAGTCGAGTGGATCGCAGGCTACTCCGTATTCGAGTTTTCATGTTGGTTCGAGTAGTCAGCAGTGAGGTTCGACTCAGCAGAGTCAGAGACAGCAGCAGCGAGTGCATCGGAGCAGTAGACATGGCCGTGGAGGTCAGCGTAGATCGTTCAGATTTGGGTCAGGTGCTTCGAGCAGCAGCAGTGGTCATAGTTCTGGATCAGTGGCCAGTGTTTGTCAGACTTGTGGTAGAGTCCATCAGGGACCCGTGTTATCTAACATCGCTGACATGCTTCAGATGCGGGCAGACAGGACATTTTGCCAGATCGTGTCCTTATTTCGGGTATCAGCAACAGCAGATTCCGTGATTCCCACAGCAGTCGATTGCTAGTGCTGCACCCGTGCCATTTCAGTTACCACCAGCCCAGCATCAGAGTTCCACTCAGTTTGTTCCACAGCAGATTCGTGGTAGAGGTACTAGAGGAGGTGCCAGAGGTGTTGGCCAGGCTTCTACCAGTTAGCAGGGAGGTCGAGGTCAGGCCAGAGTCTTCCATCTGACTCAGCAGGATGCTCGGGCATCTAATGCAGTCGTGGCAGGTATTATTTCTGTTTGTTACCTGGATGCTTGGGTTTTGTTTGATCCGGGTGCCACGCATTCGTTTGTTTCTCCCATTTTTGCTTCTAAATCTTGTTGGCAAGCTTTGAGGATGGCTTTTCCTTTGTCTGTTGCCACTCCTCTGAGCGATTCCTTGGACGTCGATATTGTTCTTTCTGGTTGTCCAGTTCTCATGGGAGATAGAGAATTACCCGCTGATTTGATTTTATTGGATGTGATGGAGTTTGATGTTATTTTGGGAATGGATTGGTTATCTCAGCACTTTGCCGTGGTAGATTGCAGGAATAAGGAGGTGACTTTTAGAATTCCTGATGAAGTAGATTTTAAGTTTGTTGGTGATAGGAGTTCAGCACCCTCAGAATCTTATTTCTGCTATTATAGCTAGGAAGTTGTTGAGGAAAGGTTGCCAGGGATATTTGGCATTGGTTAGGGATACGTCAGTGGAGAAGTTTTCACTCACAGATGTTCCTGTTGCTTGTGAGTTTCCTGATGTTTTTTCCCCGAGGAGTTGCCAGGTTTACCACCTCATAGAGAGATTGAGTTATGTATAGATGTGGTACCAGGTACTACTCCTATATCTATGCCACCTTATCGTATGGCTCCTGCAGAGTTGAAAGAGTTGAAGGAGCAGTTGCAAGAGTTGTTGGATAAAGGTTTCATTAGACCTAGTGTTTCTCCTTGGGGTGCACCAGTCTTGTTTGTGAAGAAGAAGGATGGTACCCTGAGACTGTGCATTGACTACAGAGAGTTGAATAAGGTGACAGTGAAGAACAAGTATCCTCTCCCGAGGATAGATGATTTGTTTGATCAGCTACAGGGTGCACAGTTCTTTTCTAAGGTTGACTTGAGGTCGGGTTATCATCAGCTGCATAACAGTGAAGCTGATATTCCTAAGACAGCATTCCGCACTCGATATGGCCATTATGAGTTTCTGGTGATGTCTTTTGGTTTGACTAATGCACCAGCAGCTTTTATGGACCTGATGAACAGAGTATTCAGACCGTTTGTGGATCAGTTTATGGTAGTCTTCATTGATGATATACTAGTATATTCGAGGAGTATGGAAGAGCATGTATATCACTTGAGGATTGTACTACAGACACTGAGAGATCATCAGCTTTATGCTAAATTCTCGAAGTGTGATTTCTGGATGGAGAGTGCTTCTTTTCTTGGACACGTAGTGTCTAAAGAAGGTATTCAGGTTGATCCACAGAAGATTGAGGCAGCATCTGAGTGGCCTAGACCTACTTCTGTTACGGAGATTCGGAGTTTTCTGGGTTTAGCCGGGTATTATAGGCGGTTTGTGCAGGATTTTTCCAGGATAGCAGCCCCTATGACTCGCTTAACTCAGAAGAATGTTAGATTCGAGTGGTCAGAAGCTTGTGAGAATAGTTTTCAGTTGTTGAAGGAGAAGTTGACCATAACGCCAGTATTAGCTTTGCCTAATAGTGTGGATAAGTTCACAGTTTACTGTGATACCTTTAGAATTGGTCTTGGTTGTGTGTTGATGCAGAATGGAAGGGTGATAGCCTATGCTTCGAGGCAGTTGAAGAAGCATGAGCAGAACTATCCTACACATGATCTTGAGATGGCTGCAGTGATCTTTGCTTTGAAGATTTGGAGACATTATTTGTACGGGGTGACTTGTGAGATATTTACTGATCACAAGAGCCTTAAGTACATTTTTCAGCAGCGAGATTTGAATTTGAGGCAGAGAAGATGGTTGGAATTGTTGAAGGACTATGATTGCGAGATTCTTTACCATCCGGGTAAAGCTAATGTTGTAGCAGATGCCTTGAGTAGGAAGTCCTCAGGTAGTCTTGCTCATATCGGTGTTGAGAGGAGACCATTGATCCAAGAATTGCATCTGATGGTGGATCAAGGTCTGATGATGAAGATTAGTAGATCAGGTGGACTATTAGCTCAGTTTAAAGTACGATTTGTACTGAGGGATAGGATTAAAGCAGCCCAGAGCCGAGATCCTATTCTAGAAGAGCTTGCAGAGAATGTCAGGGCACGGAAGTTCACTGATTTCACACTCGATGATGATGGTGTGTTGTGGATCAGTGGTAGATTGTGTGTTCCAGATGTGGATGACTTGAGAGAAGAGATTTTAGAGGAAGCACATTCTACAGCCTACAGCGTTCATCCGGGTGTTACTAAGATGTACCACAGTATCAGAGATCTATACTGGTGGGATGGATTGAAGAAGGATGTCGCTGATTATGTTGCTAAGTGCGTGACGTGTCAGCAAGTGAAAGCCGAACATCAGAAGCTTTCTGGGAAGCTTCAGCCTCTTCCTATTCCCGAGTGGAAGTGGGAAAGGATAGCTATGGATTTTGTGGTAAGTTTACCTCGTTCGAAGGATGGATACGATTCCATCTGGGTGATTGTAGACAGGTTGACAAAGTCTGCACATTTCTTGCCTGTGAAAGCCACATATTCAGTTGCTAGATTGGCGAAGTTGTATGTGAAGCATATTGTGTGCCTTCATGGAGTACCTGTGTCCATTGTGTCAGATAGAGGTTCGGTGTTTACTTCTCGTTTTTGGCAGAAGTTGCAGGAAGCGATGGGCACTAGGTTGGATTTCAGTACTGCTTTTCATCCTCAGACAGATGGTCAGTCTGAGAGGACGATCCAGACACTGGAAGATATGTTGAGGATGTGTGTCTTGGATTTGGGAGGTAGCTGGGATGATCATTTGCCACTTGTTGAGTTTGCATATAATAACAGCTACCATAGCAGTATTGGTATGGCACCATACGAGGCGTTGTATGGAAGGAAGTGTAGATCCCCGTTGAGTTGGGATGAGATTGGTGAGAGAGCTTTGACTGGACCTGAGATGGTTCAGGATGCTGCAAAGAAAGTCGCCATGATCAAGCACAGATTAGAGACCGCAGTTAGCAGACAGAAGAGTTATACGGATCCTAGGCACAGAGATGTAGAGTTTCAGGTTGGAGATTTTGTTTTTCTGAAAGTATCTCCGATGAAGGGTGTGATGAGATTTGGCAGGAAGGGTAAGTTAGCACCGAGATACATTGGACCGTTTGAGATTCTGGAGAGAGTTAGCACTGTTGCATATCAGTTGGATTTGCCTCCGAGTATGTCACAGGTGCATCCAGTATTTCATATCTCGATGTTGAGGAAGTATATCTCAGATCCTTCACACGTGTTGCAACCTGACAGTGTGGAAGTGAGTGAAGATTTGACGTTTGTGGAAGAACCTGTGGCGATCGTTGATTTTCAAGTTCGACAGTTGCGATCAAAGCAGATTCCGATGGTCAAGGTTCTATGGCGTAGCGACAGAGTTGAAGAGCATACGTGGGAGACTGAAGCTGAGATGCGAGCTTCTTACCCGTATCTCTTTCCTTCTTGATCTTATCTTTTGGAATTCGGGGACGAATTCTTGTAAGGGGGGAAGACTGTAATATCCCGTGTTTTTTTAAAATATTTTTTACACTGTACCGGGATATGCAGTGTTAATAATTTTGTATATATATTATGATATTTTATTGAGTTGATATGTATTTAAAATATATTTTAATTACTGTATATTATTTTCAGTGTTTTACGTAAAATTTTCCTGGGACTTGCATTTTTGGGGAAATTTTCACGTAAATATTTTAATATTAATTATTTTAAATATATTTTCGGACTTGCATGAACTCATACGTATTTTTAAATGCTAAATAAAGCCTACGTGTGTGTATGTTTATTTAATTAGGGTTTAGTATTACCCTAATATTTTATTAATTATTTATTTGTTTTATTGTTATTTAATTAATTTTATTTAGTATAAATTATTAAAATATTAGATTTTATGTGTGTGGTGTATATTTGATGTGTGTAATTTAATATTATTTTATTATATAGTGTAAAGTATATATATATACATATATACACTAAAATTTGTCAAATTACAAAAGTTTAACCTATTTACAAAACTGCCCCTCCCTTCTCTTCTTCTTCTCCGGACGCGACCCCCACCTCCACCGTCTGTAACTTCCATTCGCTGCCATTCAGAGTGTCTCTCGGTGAGCCACCTTCATCCCCAGCCGTTCCCCGCCGCCAGCAACTCCCTTTCCCGTCGAGTTTGGCCGGAAATAGCTTGAGAAGCCGAAAATCGAGCTACCACCGATCATGTCAATTCCGACCACCGTTTTTGACACCGCTGGTCTCTTTCTTCTCCTTGAGCTCTGGTGAGTGTGATTCTAGCTTTGGTTTGAGTTAAAATGGTCTAGAATTGCTTAGGTTTCGAATTTTCAATTTCGGTCACATTAGGGTTTTTGATTTTTTTGAGCTTCGAATTGGATGATTCATGAAAACTCCCTTCACAAATGTTGTTCCTAGTAGCTCAATCTACATTTATGAATTTTTGTAGAATTTTTGGAGATTTTTTGGATTTTTGGGCATTTTTGAATATTTTAATATTATTTTCTAATTTTCGGAAATTAATTATTTAAATTATGAAATTGGAGTTTATGGTTGAATTAGGTGTTGAAATGAATTATAGGAATTTATTTGGAATTTTTATGAATTTCTAAGTATTTATTTTGAATTATTGAAGTTTATGTGATTTTGAGAAATTAGGGTTAAATGTGTTTTAATTTGAATTTAATTGGTTAATTGAGTTTAATTATTGATATTATTGATAAATATGTTGAGAAAATTAATTTTGGATAATTGTATAATTTTTGGTGAATTTTTGAAGTAATTTAAGTATATTTATATATATAGGGGTATTTTGGTAATTTTACCCTAAATTGTCTAAAAATGTAATTTAATTGGTTTTAATAATTATTTAAGGTATAAAAATGATATCTACAAAATATTTGGTATTTTTAACTAATTAAAACTATTTTTCGTGAATTATTTTCAATTATATATATAATATACGATTTTTCTAATAAAATGAGTTTTAATCGGTTTTTACAGTGTTTCAAGGTTAATTATGTAATTTCTACCTATGAGATGTATTTCTAGGTTTTAAGGATATTTTTGGTATATCTGGAATTATTCTGTGTTTGTGGACCCCGGTCGATGGACTGTAGTTTGGAGTCCGACCGTGGGATTTTGATTGTGTTGAGCTTGTTTTTCGAAGTGTATTTCTTTGCAGGGTCGGCTCTACTCTTTTGAGTAGAGAGATGTCTATTTTACAGGGGAGGTTCTGTCGGATTTTCGGTAGAATTCTCGTAAAACGTGATGTCCAGTCGAACCCTAATTTCCGATTCTGTGTTTAATACTCTAGACTGAATTCTAGGATTTCTGTTAGGTTTATTCTGATGTCGATTATTTATTACTTGTTTAGTTGCGCCGAGACCGAGGGCTAGTGGACCAGGCCCGTCGGACCTATCTCGTGGAGCGCATTAGGTGAGTTACTATTTTATATATATATGCTTAGGATGCATGATTTAGAAATGCATGTTTTATGTTGATTAAATATGCATAAATAATTTGATTATTTCTTAAGTTTACATTAAGTATATTTTTGGTATATATTAAATTATATACATGTTTTGTTAATAAAATATATTTAAAATGTTTTTAAATATATTTTTAGTGTAATTTATGATTTGACTGGATTTATTTGACGTATGTATACTCGAAATATACCTGGTTTACGTTTGGTATATTTCTGGTATATATATGGATTCTATTGTTATTTCATTTACATTCATGCATCATTTATTTTTGTGAATGAATGTTTTACATTATTAATGATGAAGGATATCAATAGAACGTGCTACCTAGTGGGCAGCACTAGGACCGAGTACGTACCGGTACGCCTATAGTATTTAGGCTATAATACTAATTTATTTATGGATATTGATTTAATGTGATTATCGAGATGTGAGATATGGGTTTGGGTGTGATTGCTGGAGCTCGGTTGACCAAGTGTCTCGGGGCCAATCACACTGGCAGTCAGACTACTGGAGCTCGGTTGACTTAGTGTCTCGGGGCCAGTCTACTGTCCAAATGGATTAAGTGGATATATTTGGAATAAGTGAGCCTGTATGGCCAGAGTGTTGTTTAACACTATTTCTGTGGTTGCGATATTCTAGGGTTCTATGTGATCCTTCATAAACTGGGATTTTTCAATAAAATATATAAAAATGATTTTTCTGCATCTGTGTGAAATTGTCTGTATATATACATATTACATATATACTGTTGACTGTATGCATTATCACTTAGTGTGTATGTATATATATTATAGTAATTCACTCAGTGAGGTCTGACTCCCCTCCGTTGACTATTTTTCAGGAGAGTCAACATCCTCATACATCCTCATACCTCAGTAGCAGGTCGATACGTCGGATTTCTTCCGCCCCGGCTTCTTTATGTAAATTGTCTACTTGAGTCTTATTTATTTTATCTAGACACTGCAGTAGTCGTGAATTAAAGTGTTGGATCTCATGTATTTTATTTTAAAGAAATGTACTATGTTGAAACTGGATTTGTATTAAAGGGATTTTATATATATGTGATGAGATTTTGATTTAAATCCAGTTGATGTGGATAATATTATCATATTATGATTTTTATTTTTATTTTCGCTGCATATTATATTGTTATTGTTATTATTGCATGATTTATTTTATTTTTAGGCTTGCTACGGGTTCCGGATTTGAAAGAATTCCCATTCCCTAGCGCCAGTCATGGCCCCTGTTTTGGGTCGTGACATGGTAGCTGTTATTATTTGTGAACTCAACAAGAGGCAAATGATCATCCCAGCTACCTCCCAAATCTAGGACACACATCCTCAACATATCTTCCAGTGTCTGGATCGTTCTCTCAGACTGACCATCTGTTTGAGGATGAAAAACAGTACTGAAGTCCAACCTAGTGCCCATCGCTTCCTACAACTTCTGTCAAAAATGAGAGGTAAACATTGAACCTCTGTCTGATACAATGGACACAGGTACTCCATGAAGGCACACAATATGCTTCATATATAACTTCGCTAATCTAGCTACAGAATAGGTGGCTTTCACAGGTAAGAAATGTGCAGACTTCGTCAACCTGTCTACAATCACCCAGATGGAATCGTATCCATCCTTAGAATGAGGTAAACCTACCATAAAATCTATAGCTATCCTTTCCCACTTCCACTCAGGAATAGGAAGAGGCTGAAGCTTCCCAAAAGGCTTTTAATGCTCAGCTTTCACTTGCTAACACGTCAGCCACTTAGCAACATAATCAGCGACATCCTTCTTCAGTCCGTCCCACCAGTATAGGTCTCTGATACTGTGGTACATCTTGGTGACACCCGGATGTACGCTATAGGCTGTAGAATGTGCTTCCTCTAGGATCTCTTCTCTTAAATCACCCACATCAGGAACACACAATCTACCACTGATCCATAATGCACTGTCATCATCAAGTATGAAATCAGTGAACTTCCCTACTCGAACATTCTCTGCAAGCTCTTCTAGAATAGGATCTCGGCTCTGGGCTGCTTTAATCCTATCCCTCAGTACATATCACACCTTAAATTAAGCTAGCAGTCCACCTGACCTACTGATCTTCATCATTAAACCTTGATCCACCAACAAATGTAACTCCTGGGTCAACGGTCTCCTCTTAACATTGATGTGAGCAAGACTGCTTGAGGACTTCCTACTCAAGGCATTTACTACCACATTAGCCTTGCCCAGATGATATAATATCTCACAGTCATAATCCTTTAATAATTCCAACCATCTCCTCTGCCTCAGATTCAGATCTCTCTGCTGCAAAATGTACTTAAGGCTCTTGTGATCAGTAAAAATCTCACAATTCACCCCGTACAAATAATGTCACCAAATCTTCAGAGCAAAGATCATTGCAACCATTTCAATGTCATGTGTAGGATAGTTTTGCTCATGCTTCTTCAACTGCCTTGAAGCATAGGCTATCACTCTACCATTCCGTATCAACACACAACCAAGGCCAATTCTAAAGGCATCATAATACACTGTGAACTTGTCCACACTATTAGGTAAAGCTAACACTGTGACTGTGGTCAATTTCTCCTTCAACAACTGGAAGCTATTCTCATAAGCTTCTGACCACTCGAATCTAACATTCTTCTGAGTCAAGCGAGTCATAGGGGTTGCAATTTTGGAAAAATCTTGCATAAACCGCCTATAATACCCAGCTAAACCCAGAAAACTCCAAATCTCAGTAACAGAAGTCGGTCTAGACCATTCAGACACTACTTCAATCTTCTGTGGATCAACCTGGATACCTTCTTTAGACACCACGTGTCCAAGAAAAGAAACACTCTCCATCTAGAAATCACACTTCGAGAATTTAGCATAAAGCTGATGATCTCTCAGTGTCTGCAGTACAATCCTCAAGTGATACACATACTCCTCCATACTCCTTCAATATACCAGTATATCATCAATGAAGACTACCACAAACTGATCCACATATGGTCTGAATACCCTGTTCATCAGGTCCATAAAAGCTGCTGGTGCATTAGTCAAACCAAAAGACATCACCAGAAACTTATAATGGCCATATCACGTGCGGAATGCCGTTTTAGGAACATCGGCTTCACTAATCCTTTAGCTGATGATAACCCAACCTCATGTCAATCTTGGAAATGAATTGTGCACCTTGTAGCTGATCAAACAAGTCATCTATCCTCGAAAGAGGATACTTGTTCTTCACTGTCACCTTATTCAGCTCTCTGTAGTCAATGCACAGTCTCAGGGTACCATCCTTCTTCTTCACAAATAGGATTGGTGCACCCCAAGGAGAAACACTGGGTCTGATAAAACCCTTATCCAATAACTCTTGTAACTGCTCCTTCAACTCTTTTAACTCTGCAGGAGCCATTCTGTAGGGTGGCATAGATACAGGAGTAGTACCTGAAACCACATCTATACAGAATTCAATCTCCCTGTGAGGTGGTAAACCTGGCAACTCCTCAGGAAAAAGATCAGGAAACTCATAGGTAACCGGAACATCTGTGAGTGACAACTTCTCCATTGAAGTATCCTTGACCAATGCCAAATATCCTTGACATCCTTTCCTTAATAACTTCCTAGTCATAATAGCAGAAATAAGATTCTGAGGTGCTAAACTCCTATCACCCATAAACTTAAAAATCTTCTTCATTAGGAATTTTGAACGTCACCTCTTTATTCCTATAATCTACCATGGCATAGTGCTGAGATAACCAATCCATTCCCAGAGAACATCAAACTCCATCACATCCAATATGATCAAATCAGTGGGTAATTCTCTATCTCCAACTAGAAATGGAAAACCAAAAAGAACAATATCGGCGTCCAAGGAATCGCTCAGAGGAGTGGCAATAGACAAAGGAAAAGCCATCCTCAAAGCTTGCTAACAAGACTTGGAAGCAAAAATAGGGGAAACAAATGAATGCGTGGCACCCGGATCAAACAAAACCCATGCATCCAGGTAATAGACAGAAATAATACTTGCCATGACTGCATTAGATGCCTGAGCATCCTGCTGAGTAAGGTGGAAGACTCTGGCCTGTCCTCGACCTCCCTGTTGACTAGTAGAAGCTTGGCCAACACCTCTGGCACCTCCTCTAATACCTCTACCACGACCCTGCTGTGGAACAAGCTGAGTGGAACTCTGATGCTGGGCTAGAGGTAACTAAAATGGTACGGGTGCAGCACTAGCAATCGACTGCTGTGGAAATCGTGGAATCTGTGGCTGTTGATACCCAGAGTAAGGACACGATCTGGTATAATTTCCTGTCTGCCCGCATTTATAGCATGTCAGTGGTGTCAGGTAACATGGTCCCTGATGGACTCTACCGCAGGTCTGGAAAACACTGGCAGCTGATCCAGAACTGCGACCACTGCTGCTGCTCGAAGCACCTGACCCGAATTTGAATGGTCTACGCTGACCTCCACAGCCATGTCTACTGCTCCGATGCACTCGATGTTGTTGCCTCTAACTCTGCTGAGTCAGACCTCACTGCTGACTACTCGAACCAACATGAAAACTAGAATACGGAGTAGTCTGCAATCCACTCGATTGAACTCCCAACTGGTAGTAATCAAGCATCGCTCCCTGCCTAATTAGCCTCAGCTCAATCTCCTTGGCCAACTCAATCACAGACTCTAGAGTAAGGCCTGCTGTACGCATACTAGCAAATGCTGAACCCAATCCGGTAACGTAGGTAGTGACCACGAAATACTGATCTAGCATCAGATCCTCTGCATATCTACCCAACCAGAGAAACTCTCGGGTGTACTCCTCTACAGATCGATCACCACGAGAAATGTTGGTCAGTTGGAGATGATAACTCATACGGAGAGGCTCTGGGCAGAATCTTCTCATAAATAGCTCTCGAAATTGAGCCCAGGTCATCGTCATCATATAGGGCTGAATCATCTAAATAAACCAATCTAGGGCTGGTTCCTTGATAGACAGCTCGATGATCATAATCCACTGGTACTCGGTGTGAGCAGTTTGAGTTCGAGTCTTGATCACGTGTAAAAAGTCCAACGGATCAGAAGTCCCATCAAACGCAATCCTGCCAACTCTGGCATAGAACAAAGCTGCCTCAGGGTTAGACATACCCTATTGATAGACAGGCTGAACGGGTGGAACAACTGGAGGTACAGGAACATCAAACTCAGGCTCTACAGGCTCCTCGTCCTGTAACTCTCTCTGCCTACGGTGACCTACCGCTCCTTGAGGCCTACCTCTACCATGACCTCTACGTCTAACTGGCTACTCAGGAGGTAAAACCTCATCCTAAAAAGACTCGTCATCCTTGGCCTCAACGACCGATGGAGCGACACATGCTCGCCTCCTCATTCTGAAAAGACAACAGAATGATTCAGACAAAATAGATAGCGAAAGAATAATGTAGAAAACTAAAGCAAGGAATACTTATCAAGACATACTCAAACTTAATTCACTGCAGTAGTTACCAAAAGAAAACATAACTTTGAAAACTAGGGCCACGACTCACACAACTAAGCCCTGACTCAGAATTCCGCTCTGATACCAACTTTGTCACGACCCAAAATAGGGGCCATGACTGGTGCTAGGGAACGAGAATTCTTTCGAATCCGGAACCCGTAGCAAGCCTAAAATAAAATAAAACATGTAATAGTAATAATAACAACACAATTAAGTAAAATATTATGCAGCGGAATAAAATCATAAATATCAAAATAATATTTCCACCAAATGAAATTCAATCAAATCCTCATCTCATATATAAATAAACTCTTTTAATACAAATCCAGTTCAAATTCTTAAAATACATAACTCATACAAATATAATACAATATCTTTTAATAATTTTATGACTACTGCAATGTCTAAATCATAAAATAAAACTCAAGTGAGCAGTTTACAAAATAAAGCCGGGGCGTAAGAAATCCAGCGTACAGGCCTGCTACTGAGGTCTGATGAAGATGACTCTCCTGAAAAATAGTCAACGGAGGGGAGTCAGACCTCGCTGAGTGAATTACTATAATATATATACATGCATACTAAATGCCAATGCACACAATCAAAAGTATATATAATATTTATGTATACAAGCAAATACACATAGATGCAATAAAATCATTTTATATATTTTTATTGAAAATCACTGTTTATGAAGGATCAAATAAAACCCTAGAAAATCGCAACCTCAAACAGTGTTAGACAACACTCTAGCCATACAGGCTCACTTATTCCAATATATTCACTTGTTCCATTTGGAAAGTAGACTGGCCTCGAGACACTAAGTCAATCGATCTCTAACAATCTGGCTGTCAGTGTGATTGGCCCCGAGACACTTGGTTAACCGAGCTCCAGTAATAACACTCCTAAACCATATCTCACATAGAAAATAATCAAATCCAATCAATATCCTCAAACAAGTTAGTAATATAGCCTAAATGCTATAAGCGTATCGGTACATACTCGGTCCTAGTGCTGCCCACTAGGTAGCATGTTCTATTGATATCCTTCATTAATATATAATACATACATTCATAAAAATAATTGATGCATGAATTTAAATAAAATAGCAACATAAACCATATATATACTAAAAATATACCAAAAGTAAACCAGCTATATTTCGAGTATATATATATATGTCAAAGAAATCTAGAAAGATTATGAAATAAACTAGAAATATATTCAAAAACATTTTAAACTTAATTTATTAGCAAAACATGCATATAATTTAAAAGATACCAAAAATAAACTAAAGATAAACCAAAAATACACTAAAAATAAACTTAAGTACTAATTAAATCATTATGCATATTTAACCAAAATAAAACATATATTTCTAAAATCATGCATCCTAAAGCATATATATATATAAAATAGCAATTCACACTTAGTGCGCTCCTCGAGATGGGTCTGATGGGCTTGGTCCACTAGGCCTCGATCTTGGTGCAACTAAACAAACAAAAATGACAGGAATCAGAATAAATCTAACAGAAGTTCTAAAGACTCAATCTAGATTACTAGACATATAATTAAATCAGAATCTGACCAGACATCACGTTTTATGAGAATTCTACCGAAAATCTGACAGAACTTCCCCTATAAAATGGACATATCTCTACTCAAAGAGTAGAGCCGGCCCTGCAAAGAAACACACTTCGAAAATAAACACAGAATTATAACCATAATCCCTCAGTCGGGCCCTAAACTACAAATCACCGATCGAGGTTCATAATTCACAGAATATTTACAAAATACTGAAAATACCCTTATATACTAAAAATACATTTTATAAGTAGAAATTACGTAATTAACCCTAAAACACAGTTAAAATCGATAAAAACTCATTTATTTAGAAAAATCGTATATTATATATATAGTTTGAAAATAATTTATGAAAAATAGTTTTAATTAGTTAAAAATACTAAATAATTTGTGGAAATCATTTTTATACCCTAAATAACTATTAAAACCAATTTAATTACATTTTTAGCCAATTTAGGGTAAAATTACTAAAATACCCCTATATATAAATATACTAAAATTAATCCAAAAATTCACCAAAAATAATATAATTGCAAAAAATTAATTTTCTCAACATATATTTAAATAATATCAATAAATATACTCAATTAACCAATAAATTTCAATTAAACACATAATTAACCCTATTTTATCAAAATTGCATAAACTAAATAAATTCAAAATAGATATATAAAAAATCATAAAAATTCCAAATAAATTCCTATAATTCATTTTAACACCTATAATTACCATAAAACATAATTTCATAATTAATTTAATTAATTTTCAAAAATTAGAAAATAATAATAAAATAATCAAAAATACCCAAAAATCAAAATAATTTCCAAAAATCCACACATGAAGATTAAGCTAAGGGGAGCAACATTTGTGAAGGAATTTTCCATGAATCATAAAGAAAAGCTCAAAAAAAATTCAAAAATCAATTATGGCCGAAATTGAAAAATTGAGGAAGTTAGAGCTCAAACCGAAGCTAGAATCAAGATCACCGAAGCTTAAGGAGCTCAAAGACACTAGAAACGCGAAGAATGATGGTCGGAGGAGGAAGAACGGTGGACGCTTGAGTTTCAGCCAAAAATGGTGGAAATGGGCTTGATCGGCATCGGAGAAGATAATAGGGACGACGGAGCTTGCTGGCGAGGAGGTGGTCGACGGAGGAAGGCTGGAGGCGCTCTAGTTAGAGGAGAAACAGACGGCGAGGGTGAGGGGAGGGGTAGTGTCGAGGAAGGAGGGGAAAGTAGGAAAGAAGAAGAAAAAAAAAAGAAATATACATAATAATTTGTAATATAATATATTAATATAATACTTGGAAAAATCACACACCACATATTTAAAATACACAATATATATATATACACATACACATGTTAATTAAATAATAACTATATAGTATATACATACATAATTAAAATTATTATTAAACCCTAAAATTATTAAATATATGAATATATGTGCATGTATATATATATATATATACATATATATATATATATATATATCCATTAAAATAATGCATGGACTCATGCAAATTCATAATTCTATTTAAAATAATTAATATTAAATTATTTACGTGTTAATTTCCTCAAAATTAGAATTCTCGAGAAAATTTTACGTAAAATACTTAAAATAATATAAAACAATAAAAATTAGTTTTAATTAAATAATAAACTCATAAAATATCAATATTATATATAAAATTATTAACACTGCATATCCCGATGCAGTATTAAAATATTTAAAAATACGAGATATTACATGAAGGATATCGACAGAGCATGCTTCCTAGTGGGCAGCACTAGGACCATGTACGTACCGGTGTGATAGATAAGGGTTGAGTGAGAATTAATTTTGGTGATTATAATTAATTTGATTGATTTGACTAAGATTAATAGTATGTTAGATAGTGTGATTGCGGGGCCAATCACACTGATAGTTAGACTGCTGGAGCTTGGTTGACTATGTGTCTCGAGGCCAGTCTACTGTCCATAATGGAATGAATGATCTATTGGGTTGATTGAGATGTGAGGTAATAGATAGTGTGATTGCTGGAACTCGGTTGACCAAGTGTCTCGGGGCCAATCACACTGATAGCCAGACTGTTGGAGCTCGGTCGACTTAGTGTCTCGGGGCCAGTCTGCTGTCCAGATTGGAATAAGTGTTCTGTTTGGAATCAAGTGAGCCTGTATGGCTAGAGTGATGATGGGGTTGATTGAGGTTGCTACTATTAGGGTTCTATGGATCCTTCATGAACTAAACTAAACGTTTTCTGCATTTAGTATATTTACATAAGCAGAGTTGGCATATATGTGGAATGCGTGAATATACATATATATATGTGAATGCATGATTGGATATGTTTTAGATTGCATGTAAATATAGTATAATAATTCACTCAGTGATGTCTGACCCCCCTCAATTATTTTTTTCAGGAGATCCTATATCGTCAGACCTTAGTAGTAGAGTTCCTCATCGGTGTTCTTCCATCCCGGCTATTTTATGTATATGTATATTCTAAACTCTAATTTGTATTCTAGAAACTGCAGTAGTTGTGTTACTGTATCTGAAGAGTATTATTTTGTTTTGATATTAAATACTCTGAGAATTTGTATTTGAACATTGTACGATTATGTATTTATTTATAGAAGGATTGGGAGTATTTATTTTATATATTGAAAAAAAATTTAATTATGTCATACTTTTATTTAATTATTGCATGATTTTATTTCCTAAGGCTTGCTACGAGTTCTGGATTCGAAAGAATTTTTGTTCCCTAGCAATGGTCATGACTTCTAGTTTGGGTCGTGACAAAGTTAGTATCAGAGCCTAGGTTTAGAGATGTGGACCTCAGTTGTCAAGTCGTGTGTTCTTTGGAACTACTACAGTTAAATTAAGTTTGATCATGTCTTTGAAAAGTCTTCCTTGCATTAGGAATTTCGCGTAATCGTTAGGGTGTCTGTTGATGTTTATGATTGGTTGAATTACTTGTTTTATTTTTGTTCTTTTCTGTTTGTCATAAGCGTAAGTCACTCCATCGGTTGATGGATTCGATGATAGATAGTCTTTTGAGCATGAGGTTATACACCCCCCCTATATAGCCTGTTAGGCTTAAGGGTAGAGGTAGACTTAAAAGGCCTGATAATCACTATTGACAGTAGAAGTAATGGAACGAGGAGCTGGTGGCTTAGCATTGAGATGATGTTGCTTCTATAATAGGAGTTTTACAGGATGCAGTGTCGATACCTTCAATCATATAGTAGATGTAAATTCTTTTTCAGCCAAGAACTCAAGATACGTCAATTCTGTGGATGTTCCATATTTTCAATCCTGTTGAGTATCCATATATTTTCAGCATGAGAAATGTGAATTGTTTCTTCTGTAAAGATAATATTAGTAATCAGTCTTTTCAAGTTGAGGTTGTGGTTATAGTTTTTGCCCTACTACACCTATCTAGTATAAAGGTAAGTCAAAGGCAACTGTAACTTAAAGGTTAAGGTAGTCATTGTAAGCAGTACAAGCATTCCTTTCAAACTTGAACTTGCAATAATTGTGACTACGATAGCTGAGATTAATAAGAGTTTGATAGCATTTAGCCAAGTCTGACAGTTGTTTGAATATGCTTTCATAGGGGAATTGGAAAATGTCTAATGAGGATGAAACACTCTTGTACTCTTTATGGCAAGTTGGTAGTTCTGACTGCAACATATAATTTAAGTTAAAGAGTAATTTATAAGGTACTTCAATCCACTTTTAAGGAAGGATAATCATATGTGGCTGTTATTGCACAGAGTAAGGGAAGAGCAGCCAATTGAGAATAATGCATGTACACTCTTCAATCTGTTACGTCATGCTGAAGACGTGATACAGTATAAGGGGAGACTGGTAGAACTGGGTGTTACAGGATTGAGTTTGATAAATATTGGCATTTTAACTGAGAATTGAGATTCAGAGGCTTATTGTGAATTCAGTCTTTTGGGTGTAATTGATCTTGATGAGATGTGAAAGGGTTGTCAAGAATATTTGGCTCTAGATGAATATACTTCAGTGGAGAAGTTATTTCTCCCAGATGTTTTAATTGTCTATGAGTTTTCTAATGTTTTTCCTGATGAGTTGCCAGGTCTACCACCTCACAAAGATTGAATTCTATATCGATGTGGCTCCTGATATAACTCCTATTTCGATGTAGCCCTACAAAATAACTCTTGTAGAGCTGTAGGAGCAATTACAAGATCTGTATGACTAGGGTTTTGTCAGACCTTGTGTTTCTATTTTGGGTGCACTAGTCCTGTTGGTGAAGAAGAAGAATGGTACACCCAGACTGTGCATTGGTTACATAGAACTGAACGAGTGTCCTCTTCTGAGGATAAATAATTTATCTGACCAACTTCAAAGTGTACAGTTCTTTTCTAAAATTAATTTGAAGTTAGGTTATCATCAGTTTATAGAAGTTTTCATGGATGATATACTAGCGTATTTGAGGGAAATGGAAGGGCATGTATGTCACTTGAGGACTGTACTACAGATACTAGGAGAATGTCAGCCTTATGCTGAATTCAAGAAGTGTGATCATTGGGTGGAGAGTGTTGTTTTTCATGGAAGTATGGCATTTAAAGATAGTATTCAAGTTGATCCATAAAAGATGGAAGTAGTATCTAAGTGGCCCAGACTGACTAGATCTATTGAGATTTGTAATTTTCTGGGTTTAATTGGGTATCATAGGAAGTCTGAACAGAATTCTCTAGAATTGCAGCTCCTATAACCCGTATAACTCAAAAGAATGTGAAGTTTGTGTCAACAGATGTTTGTTAGAATAGTTTCCAAGTGCTGAAGAAGAACGTTGATCTAAGGGTTACATGAACTTAAGAAGATAAGACTTGATATCATTATAGCATTTCATTATATCATCATAGCATCTCATTATAGCATTTCATCATGACATTTCATTCTAGCATTTCATCATAACATTTCATTATACCATTTCATCATAACATTCATCATAACATATCATCATGGTATCTCATCATAAGAATGATCTGCTGATAAAAGATGCACAAGTTGATTGTATAGGGTTGATGTTGTAATCTGAGAAAGAGATTCTATATAAGCTACAGAATGAACTTGCAGTGTACATCCAGATGTTACCAAAAAGTATCATAGTATTCAGGATCAGTACTAGTGGGTTAAATTATAAAAGGATGTGACTGATTATATTTCTAAGTGTTTAAATTGCCAGCTAGTGAAAGCTGAACATTAGAAATTTTCTGGGAAGTTTCGATCTCTTTTGAACTTTGGGTGGAAATGAGAAAGAATTGCAATGATTTTTATGGTTGGTTACCTCGTTCGAAGGGTAAATATGATTCTATCCAGGTAATTGTAGAAAAATTGACCAAGTCAGCTAATTTTTTTTGGCCAGTGGAAGCCACTTATTTAGTAGCTAAGTGGGCTAAGCTGCATATGAAGTATATTGTGTGCCTACGTGGACTACCTGTGTCCATTATTTATGGTAAAGGTACAGTGTTTGCCCTTCAATTTTAGTAGAGATTGCAGAGAGTAATAGACACCTGGTTAGATTTCAATACCGCTTTTCATCCTCAGACAAATGCTTGTCTGAGAGGACGATCCAGACATTAGATGATATGTTAAAGATGTGTGTTTTGGATCTGGGAGGTAGCTAGGTCGATTATATGCTACTTGTGGGATCCGCCAATAATAATAGCTACCATGACAGTATTGAAATGACACCACATGAGGCTTTTATGGAGAAGTCTTAACTAAATACGAGATGGTTCAAAATGCAACGGAGAAAGTTACTGTGATCAGAAAAGCTATGCGGATCCTAGACGCAAAGATATGAAGTTTTAAATTGAAGACTGTGTTTCTGTAGATGTCTCTGAAAGTGGTGTGATGAGATTTGGTAAGATTGCATATTGGTTGGCTTTGCCTCCAAAATCTATTTCATGTGCATCCAATGTTTCAAGTCTCAATTTTGAGAAAGTGTATTTTGGACACTTCGCACATGTTGCAGTCGGACAATGTAGAACTAAATGAAGATCTGAAGTTCAGAAGGAATCAATGCGATTGTAGTATCAAATTCCACAGTTACATTTGAAATAGTTCCTATAGTCAAGGTGTCATGGCGAAGCAATAATGAGGAAGAATTTATTTGGGAGATTGAAGTTAAGATACGAACTTCTTACCCGTATCTCTTTCCTCCTCAATTCCTGTCTATTCTTTTCTTGGAATTCGGGGATGAATTCTTATAAGGAGGGGAGACTGTGATAACCCTGGATTTTAATTATTTTATTCAATATTGAGATATGCAGTGTTAATAAAGTTTAAAAGTCATATTTAATTATTTTACTATTTTGTAACTTATTATCATTATTGTATGTTTAATTGAATTTTCTACGTAAATAAATTATTTTGAACATTTAAAATTCCATTGTGTATAATTACTATTTTCGGATACTATTATTTTAATAATGCTAATTTAGTGCATGAATATTTTAATGTTATTATAAATATTTTTTTAGCATTAATATTATTCTGTTACTTGATGTTATTTATGTATTATTAATATTTTTTGAAAATATTCCATTACCATTAGTGATATTGTTATTTTCCTTGCAATTGTGTGAGTTATTAGCACTATTTTTATTTTATTAAATATACATTAACTGTATTATTAATTATTTAATAATTATGGCTTATATTATTGTTACTTTTAAATAATGTTTTATGTATTGTTATTAGTTAATATTTATGTGTTTATTTTTTTATGTGTTTGTAAATATATGTGTTTGTAAGTATGTATATATAAGTGGGATATTGTCATAACCCAAAACAGGGGTCATGACCGGTACTAGGGAATAGGAATTCTTTCGAATCTGGAACCTGTAGCAAGCCTAAAAATAAAATAAAACATGCAATAATAATAATAACATAATTAAAATATTGTGCAGTGGAAATAAAATCATAAATAATTAAATAATAATCCACCACGGGATTTAAATCAACAACTCATCTCGAATATATATAAATAAACTTTTAACACAAATCCAATTCAAATATTTAAAGTACATAACTCATACGAATATAATACAATATCCTTTTTCAATTTTTACAACTACTGCAGTGTCTAGATTAATAAAAATAAAACTCAAGTGAGTAGTTTACATAATGAAGCCGGGGCAGAAGAAATCCGACGTAAGGGTCTGCTACTGAGGTTTGATGACGACGACTCTCCTGAAAAATAGTCAACGAAGGGGAGTCAGACCTCACTGAGTGAATTACTATAATATATATACATGCATACTAAATGACAATGCACACAGTCAATAGTATATATATTACATATGTATACAAGCAAATACACACAAATGCAATAAAATCATTTTATATATTTTTATTGAAAATCACAGTTTATGAAGGATCAAATAGAACCTTAGAAAATCGCAACCTTAAAACAGTGTTAGACAACACCCTAGCCATACAGGCTCACTTATTCCAAATATATTTACTTATTCCATTTGGATAGTAGACTGGCCCCGAGACACTAAGTCAACCGAGCTTCAGCAGTCTGACTGTCGGTGTGATTGGCCTCGAGACACTTGGTCAACCGAGCTCCAGCAATCACACTCCCAAATCATATCTCACACATCAAATGATCAAATCCCATCAATATCCACAAATGGTTAGTAATGTAGCCTAAATGCTATAAGTGTACCGGTACATACTCGGTCCTAGTGCTGCCCACTAGGTAGCACGTTCTATTGATATCCTTCATTAAACTATAAAACATACATTCATAAAAATAAATGATGCATGAATTTAAATAAAATAGCAACATAAACTATATATATACTAGAAATATACCAAAAGCAAAACCAAGTATATTTCGAGTATATATACTTTAAATAAATGCAATATAATTGCAAATAAACTAGAAATATATTTAAAAACATTTTAAACCTAATTCATTAATAAAACATGTATTTCTAAAATCATGCACCCTAGAGCATATATATATAAGATAGTAACTCACTATTATTGCGCTCCTCGAGAAATGGGCCTGGTCCACTAAGCCTCGGTCTCGGCGTAACTAAACAAATAAATAATGACAAGAATCAGAATAAATCTAATAGAAGTTCTAAAGGCTCGATCTAGATTACTAAACATAGAATTAAAATAGGCATTTGACCGGATATCATGTTTTATGAGAATTCTATCAAAAATTCGACAGAACCTCCCTTGTAAAACGGACATCTCTCTACTCAAAGAGTAAAGCCGGCCCTGCAAAGAAACTCACTTCGAAAATACACAGAATACACAACGACAATCCCTCGGTCGGACTCCAAACTACAAATCACCGATCGAGGTCCACAGTTCACATAATATTTACAAAATACCAAAAATATCCTTATATAATAAAAATACATTTTATAAGTAGAAATTACGTAATTAACCCTAAAACACAGTAAAAACCGATAAAAACTCATTTTATTAGAAAAATCGTATATTATATATATAGTTTGAAAATAATTTACGAAAAATAGTTTTAATTAGTTAAAAATACTAAATAATTTTTGGAAATCATTTTTATACCCTAAATAACTATTAAAACCGATTTAATTACATTTTTAGCCAATTTAGGGTAAAATTACTAAAATACCCCTATATATAAATATACTAAAATAAATCCAAAAATTCACCAAAAATAATATAATTGCACAAAATTAATTTTCTCAACATATTTTTCAATAATATCAATAAATATACTTAATTAACCAATAAATTTCAATTAAACACATAATTAACCCTATTTTCTCAAAATTACATAAACTAAATAAATTCAAAATAAATACATAAAAATTCATAAAAATTACAAATAAATTCCTATAATTCATTTTAACACCTATATTTACCATAAAACACAATTTCATAATTTAATTAATTAATTTTCGAAAATTAGAAAATAATAATAAAATAATCAAAAATACCCAAAAATCAAAATAAATTCCAAAAATTCTAAAAAAAATTCCCACAAGAATATTAAGCTACTAGGATCAATTTTTGTGAAGGAAGTTTCATGAATCAATCAAATTGAAGCTAAAAAAAATAAAAACCCTAATAGGCCGAAATTGCAAAATCGAAACCTAGGTAAATCTAGACCATTTTAAGTGAAACAAAGCTTGGAATCACACTCACTGGAGCTCAAGGAGAGGATAGATACTGTCGGTGTGAAAAACGGTGGTCAGAATTGCTGTGATTGACGGTAGCTTGAAGTTTCAACTTTTCGGCCAAAATGAGCTCCTCCGACGCCGAAAACGGCTGCTGTAGGTGGCGGGAATGGCTGATGAAGAAGGTGGCATGCCAGGAGGCACATCGATGGGAAGAAAATGGCGTGACAGATGGCAAGTTGGCGAGGAGGGCGACTGAAGATGGTGAGAGGAGTCGGGGGCAAAATGGTAATTTGGAAAAGTTTTGATTTTTAACTATATATTATGTATATATGTATATATATATATATACTCACACTATATATTATAATAATATAAACTCTTACACACATTAAATATACTCCACACACATATAATTTAATATATTTAATAATTTATATACTTAAAAATAATTAAATAATATTAAAATAAAATAATAAATAATAAAATTAGGGTAATTAATTAAACCCTAGTTTAATTTAAATATATACACATATATACACTTTATTTTAGCACTTTAAAAATATATATGAGTTCATGCAAATGCATAAATCTATTTAAAATAATAATTATTAAATTATTTATGTGTCAAATTCCCCAAAAATGCAAGTCCCGGGAAAATTTTACATAAAGTACTTAAAATAACATTAAATAATTAAAATAAGCTTTAAATAAATATCAAACTCATAAAAATATCATAATTATATATAAAATTATTAACACTGCATATCCCGATGCAGTTTAAAATATTTTAAAAACTCGGGATATTACAGATATTTTTATTTTTAGTGGTAGAGATATGTTTAAACTAAATTTATATTATATTATGTCATAAAATTATAATATAATATAATATAATATATAGACATTCCCTCACACTAAAACCAGACCAAACCCATCTTCCTTCCTCATCTCCGCCTGTCACTGTGCGTGACCTCTCTGCACCACCACACTCCCACCACCGGACAATCACCAGCATTCCCACCTTCCTCTAGATGCCGACAACTGCTGGAGAGGGCTGTTGAAGCCGTGGGACAGCAACACCAGCTATAGCAGCTCCTCCTCGCATGAAAATCGCTTGTAGCAGTAGCCCTCTGTCGCGACGCCAGCTCCGCCACCACCTCCACCTGCTGTCACCAAACATGGCAGCAGCTCCAACATCCTTCAGTTATTGATCTTCTTGCTTGGTAAGTGTGTGTTGGTGTTAAGAAAGGGTAGTTGTTAGGTGGTTGTTTTGGTAGTTTTTAGGTTAATATTGAGTTTAGTTAATTTACATATTATGTATTTAATTATTCAATATTTAGTTTAATTATTTGGTTAATTTTGAGTTGATCCAAGTTGTTTTGGTTAATTTTTTATTATTTTATATTTAATTATTAAAACTTTTATTAATTAATTATTTTAATTATAAATTTGGTTAAATTATTAATGTGATATATTGTTAGTAATTATAATTTTGAGAAATTAATTTTTGAGAATTATTATATAATTTTTAGAAATACTTATAGTTTATGTAAATTTTGAAGTATTGAATTAAATGAGTATTTTGGTTGAATTTAAAGGTTAATTGTGTGTTTGTGTTAATATTAAAATGTTATTTATTTATAAAATAATTTTTATGAATTTATATAATTTTATGGAATTTTATATAGTTTATGTGTATTTTGGGATTAATAGATTAAATATGTACTTTTATGGAAATTATTGGTTAATTATGTGTATTTGTTGATTTTAGTGAATAATATGTTGAGGAAATAAATTTTGAGTAATTACATAATTTTTATTGAAATTTTGAATATTATTGGTATTTTATGTGAAATTTTATATATTAGGGGCATTTTGGTAATTTGGTAGTAATTTTGCCTAAATATTAAATTTAATTGGTTTTAATAATTATTTGAAGTATAAAAATGATTTTTTATAAATTATTTACTATTTTCAACTAATTAATACTATATTTTTCAAAAATTATTTTCAAATTATATATAATATATTATTTTGTAAATAAATGGGTTTTTAGTAACTTTTAATATGTTTATGGATTAATTAAGTAATTTTGATTTATAAAATGAATTTTTATAAATATTGGGGTATTTTTCGAGAAATATCGATTTTTACTTATATTATATTATTATTAGGGTTTTTAAGTAATTACAAGTAAAGTAATTATTTTTGATATTTTTAATGTTTAAATTGCCATATTTTGATACGTAAAGGGTATTTTTGGTATTTGATGAATTTATGTATATTTTATTATATCTTGTGGTGAATTATGGACCTCGGTCGAGGGAAATTATAGTTTGGAATCCCGACCGAGGAATTTTGAGAAGGTTGTATTCGAAGCGTGTTTTCTGTGCAGGATTGGCCCTACTTTTGTAGGGAGATGTCCGTTATACAGAGGAGACTCTGCCAAAATTTTGGTAGATTTCTCATAAACTGTGACAATCGGTCCAAGTCTAATTTTGAATTATTGATTGAGTCTATGTGTAGTAATCCTAGAAGTATAGAGTTAGCAGTTATTTTGACGGTTATTATTATTTTATTTTTCTAGCTGCGCCGAGACCAAGGCCTAATGGATCAGGCCCGTTGAGTCTGTCTCAAGGAGCGCACACCAGTGAGTTATTATACTCTATATATATGCATTGCATATAGGATACATGATTTAGGATTTTTCATTTTCATTGTATGTTTAAAACAGTAATTTAATTTATAATATGATTTGTTATATTTTCAGTTTATTTTTTTTAGTATATCTGGATATACATATGTTTGCATATTTTCTATATACATTTAATATATCATGAGTATAATTAAAGTTTATTTTTTATACATGTATGTTATATATTTAGGTTTATTTTTAGTATATTTGGATATATGTCAAAATTAAATACATGCTTTAAATGTATATTTATTCATGATTGTTTTATTAAATGATTAGTATACTTTAGGTATATTTTTAGTATATTTTAGGTATATTCCTAAATAATTGTATGTCATATTATTGATTTATACTTAAATTGTTTTTAAGTACATTTTTTGGGTATATTTTTGATATATTTCAAATGCATGTTATATTATCAATTCATACTTAATTGTTTTTAAGTATATCATTGGTTTATCTTTGGTATATTTCATATTTGATTTGACTTTATTTGACATATATATACTCGAAATATATTTAGTTTATTTTAGGTATATTTCTAGTATATATATGGTTTATTTTATCATTATGATTACTATTCTGCATTATTTGTTTGTCCATATGAATGTTTTATTTTAAATGGAGGATATCGACAGAACGTGCTTCCTAGTGGGCAACACTAGCACCGTGTACGTACCGATGCGATAGATAAGGGTTGAGCGAGAATTAATTTTGGTGATAATTAATTTGATTGATTTGACTAAGATTAATAGTATGTTAAATAGTGTGATTGCGGGGCCAATCACACTGACAGTCAGACTGTTGGAGCTCGATTGGCTATGTGTCTCAGGGCCAGTATACTGTCCATAGTGGAATGAATGATCTATTTGGTTGATTGAGATGTGAGGTAATAGATAGTGTGATTGCTGGAGCTCGGTTGACCAAGTATATTTACATAAGTAGAGTTGGCATATATGTAGAATGCGTGAATATACATATATATATATATATATATATATATGTGAATGCATTATTGGATATGTTTTAGATTGCATGTATATATAGTATAATAATTCACTCAATGAGGTCTGACCCCCCTCAATTATTTTTTTTCAGGAGATTCTATATCGTGTGACCTTAGTAGTAGAGTTCCTCGCCGGTGTTCTTCCATCCCAACTACTTTATGTATATGTATATTCTGAACTCTGATTTGTATTCTAGAAACTGCAGTAGTTGTGTTACTATATCTGAAGAGTATTATTTTGTTTTGATATCAAATACTATGAGAATTTGTATTTGAACACTGTACGATTATGTATTTATTTATGGAAGGATTAGGAGTATTTATTTTATATATTGAAAAAAAAATTAATTATGTCGTACTTTTATTTAATTATTGCATGATTTTATTTTCTAAGGCTTGCTACGGGTTCTGGATTCGAAAGAATTTTCGTTCCCTAGCGTCGGTCATGACTTCTAGTTTGGGTTTTGACAAATAATGCTGATAATAATATTAACAACAATGACAATAATAATAATAATAATAATAATAATAATAATAATAATAATAATAATAATAATAATAATAACTTTAATATTATCAATTAATCCCACGTAAAAAAAATTATTTTACGTAAACAATTCCTTAGAATAAAAATGTAATGACCTTGTGTTTTAAATAATATAAAATTATTTTGGAACATGCAGTGTTAATAAAATTTTAAATTTTATTTATATATTATTATTAATTGTGTATATTTTTTATTTATTTTATTTTAAAGGTTTATTTATTTAAAATAATTTATTTTATGTGGGAGTTCTATTACTTGAAAATATTAAAGTTATTATTAATACTAGTGTTATTTTTATTATCATTAGTATTACTATTAATTGTTATTATTTCATGCATGTATCTTTATTGTTATTATTATTATTACAAGTATTATTATTAATTGGTATTATTTTATTATATGTGCATGTGTTGTGTGTGAATATGTGTAAGTGTGTGTGTGTATATATATATATATAATCAAAAGAAAAAGTTAGTCAAAAAGCATCCCACATGTCAACCTATTCTCTACCTTCCCCACTTATCTCTTTCTTCTTCTTCTTCTTCTTCTTCTTCTTCTTCTTCTTCTTCTTCTTCTTCTATTTTCTTCTCCTTCCATTGTTAACATAACAGCTGCACCATCGAGCTTCGCCAATGCCTCCTGAGCCACCACGGATCACCACCAAGCATCTTCACCTCCTCTCTTCCTCCCGCCGTTGTCAAGGAGCCTCCAGTCGTCGGATTTCTACAAGAAACTGTGGAGAGCTATAGTGTCACCGATGGAATTCGATCACTTTTAGCTCAAGTTTTTGGGCTCTATGAAGTCCTCTTGACTCCTGCATCTTGATTCTCAAGTCGGTTTAAGTTTACGACGTCCAGATTATAAGTTTTTTTTTCAAATTTAGTTTATGTCATTTAGAGTTTTTATTTTTTTTGAGTATTGAGTTTGATTGATTCATGAATTTTTCTTTTGAAAATATTGATGTGTGAATCTTAGGCTACCTCAATATATATTTTTTTATATTTTTTTTAATTAATTTGAATTATGGTATTTTTTATTATTTTAATATTAAAATATTGAATTTTTGATAATTATGTTAATTAATTATTTTGAATGAAAATTTAGTTAAATTAGTGTTAGTAATTTGAGTTAATAATTTTTAAAATAATTTTTGGTGAATATATATAATTTTAAGGAATATTATTTATATTATGTGAATTATATATATATATATATATATATATATATATATATATATATGAGTTAATTGTGTAATTTTGTGGAAATTATAGTTAAATAATGTGTTTTAGATGATTTAGAATTATATAGGGTATTAAAATGATTTTTATAAATTATTTACTATTTTTAACTAATTAATACTAATTTTCAAAAGTTATATTCAAATAATATACTATTTACTATTTTGGTGATTAAATGGATTTTTAATTACTTTTAATACATATTTAGGCTTTTTAAGCTATTTGAATATATAAAAGTGAATTTTTACTATTTTATATTGAATTATTGAAAAATTAGATTTTTATTAATATTATATTATTATTTGAGATTTTTATTTAACTATTGTGAAAATAATTGTATTTAGTGTTTTAATGTTCAAATATGCTATATATTGGTATTTTGTGGACATTTATGGAATTTAATTATTTTTAGTATATTTATTATTTTATTTGTATTTTTGGTGAATTGTGAACCTCGGTTGGGAAATTATGTAGTTCGGGGTCCCAACTCGAGGTATTGTGTAATCTATGTTTTAGAAGTGTGTTTTCCTTACAAGATCAGCTTTACTTTTTAGTAGAGAGATGTCCGTTTTACAAAGGAGGTTCTGTCGAATGTTTGGTAGAATTCTCGTAAAACATGACGTCGAGTCAATTCTGAGTCTTTATGTTTTGATTGGATTTTAAATTCCTAGATCAAGTCTTTCTTTAGAATTCTTAAATGTATAAGTTAGAATTTATTCTGATAATATAATATTTATTTTTTAGTTGCACCGAGACCGAGGCCTATCGGATCAGGCCTGTTAAGCTAGTCTCAAGGAGCATAAACTTGTGAGTTATTATCTTATATTTGCATTGCATGTAGAATGCATAAAAATTAGCATCCATGAATTTTATAATGAAATTGAATATGAATATTTCTCTAAATGTAAAATATATTTTTGGTATACTTTTAGTATATTTTTTGTATATTTTAATATACATGTGACATATATATTTGATATATTTCTAATATGAAATTAATATATTTCTGGTTTATTTTGGTATATATGTGGCTTATATATTTGGAATATTTTTAGTATATCTCCAGTGTACAATTGGTATATTTTCTGTATATGATAGGTATATTTTGCTATGAATGGATGCTATTACATTTAAATTATGCATTTTTATTATTTTAATAATTATTAAGTTTATTTAAAGGATAGCAGTAGAACATGCTGCCTAGTGGGCTCCATTAGGACTGTGTGCGTACCAGTATGTTAGAATGTTAGGAGTGATATCATGAGATTATTTGATGAGATATTTGATTGATTTTGATCATTTTGATATTATGGTGAGAGTAGTGTGATTGCTGGAGCTCGGTGGACCTAATGTCTCGGGGCCAATCACATTGATAGTGAGACTACTGAAACTCGGTTGACTTAGTGTCTCGGGGCCAGTCTACCATCCAAAAATGGATAAGAGATATATATTGGAATTAGTGAGCCTGTATGGCCAGTGAGAAATTGTGATCGAGGTTGCGAACTGTTAGGGTTTTGCTTCGATCCTTCAACCAAAAGTAAAATATTTTATGCATTTATTATTATTAAAAAAAGATAGCATCTGTATGAATTGCCTATATATATATCTATATATATATATATATATATATATATATATATATATATATATATATATATATGGTTGACTGCATATGACATTAGGAGGTGCATATATATATAATATAATAATTCACTCAGTGAGGTATGACCCCCCCTCAATTATTTTTTTTAGGAGATCTTATATTGTCATACCTTAGTAGTAGAGCTCTCCACTGGTGTTCTTCCGCCCTGACTATTTTATGAAAAATGTATATTTAAACTCTGATTTATAATCTAGAAACTACAATAGTAACATTATTGTAGTAGTTGAGTGTTGTACCATAGATTTTTGTATCTGAATATTGTATGAGATATTTTTTATTATGTATAATAATAAAGATTTATTTATATATTATTTAAATTTTTAATTCTGTCATATATTTTTTTATTTATTTATTGCACGTGCTTTTATTTCTAAGGCTTGCTATGGGTTTTAGATTCAAGAAAATTCTCGTTCCCTAGCGCTGGTCATGACTCCCGATTTGGGTCGTGACAAAAGTATATAAATAATATTAGCTAATATCAATAATAATATACAAATAAAATTTAAAATTATTAACACTGCATATTCCAAAATAATATTATTTTATTTAAAATACTGGGTCATTACAATCCCCTCCTTATAAGAATTTGTCCTCGAATTCAAAGAAAAGAACAAACACAAGAATCATTAAGGAAAGAGATAAGGATAAGATGCTCGCATCTCTGCTTCAGTCTCCCAAGTGTGCTCCTCCACGTTGTTGCTTCGGCACAACACCTTGACCATCAGAATTTACTTCAAACGTAACTGACGAACTCGATAGTCTACAATCACAACAGGTTCCTCCTCGAACGTCAGGTCTTCATTCACTTCCACATTATCAAGCTACAACATGTGTGAAGGGTCCAAAATATACTTCCCAAGCATCGAGATATGGAACACTGGATGCACTTGAGACAAACTCGAAGGCAAAGCCAACCGATATGCAACCATGCCCACTCTCTCCAGAATCTTGAATGGTCCAATATATCTTGGTGCTAGTTTCCCATTGTTACCAAATCTCATCACACCCTTCATTGGAGACACCTTCAGAAATACATAGTCTCCAACCTAGAATTCCATATCTCTACATCTCGGATCCGCATAGCTCTTCTATCTGCTAACTATGGTCTCTAATCTTCTTCTAATCATAATAACCTTCTTAGCAACATCCTAAACCATCTCAGGTCTAGTCAATGCCCCCTCTCTAATCTCATCCTAACTCAGAGGGGATATACACTTCCTTCCATACAAAGCCTCATATGGTGCCAACCCAATACTGCTATGGAAGCTGTTATTATATGCAAACTCTAAAAGCAATAAATGATCATCCTAACTACCTCCCAGATCTAATACACACATCCTCAACATATCTTCTAGTGTTTGGATCATCCTCTCAAACTGACCATCTGTCTGAGGGTGAAAAATAATACTGAAATTAAGCCTAATGCCCATCGCTTCTTGCAACTTTTGCCAAAATCAAGAGGTAAACACTGAGCCTCTATCATATAAAATGGACATAGGTACTCTGTGAAGGCACACAATATGCTTAACATACAGCTTCACCAATCTAGCTACAAAATAAGTAGCTTTCATAGGCAAGAAATGAGCAGACTTGGTCAACCTATCCATAATCACCTAGATGGAATCGTATCCATCCTTAGAACAAGGTAACCCAACCATAAAATCCATAGCAATTCTCTCCCATTTCCACTCAAGAATAGGAAGTTTCATAAGCTTTCCAGAAAGCTTCTGATGTTCAGCTTTCACTTACTGACACATCAAGCACCTAGAAATAAAATCAGTTATATCCTTCCTCAGTCCATCCCACCAATACAAATCTCTGATACTGTGGTACATCTTAGTGACACTTATATGTATGTTGTGGGCTGTAGAATGTGCTTCCTTAAAGATCTCTTCACTCAAATTATCTACATTAGGAACACACAACCTACCACTGATCCACAAAACACCTTAATCATCAAGTGTGAAATCAATGAACTTCCCTGCACGAATACTCTCTACTAGCTCTGCTAGAATAAGTTCTTAGCCCTGAGCTGCCTTAATCTTATCTCTCAGCACTGATCAAACTCTGAACTGAGCTAACAGTCCACTTGATCTACTCATCTTCATCATTAGACCTTGATCTACTAACTGGTGCAACTCTTGGATCAACGGTCTTCTCTCCATACTGATGTGAGCAAGACTACCTGAGGACTTCCTATTCAAGGCATTTGCTACCACATTAGCCTTGCCTAGATGATAAAGAATCTCGCAATCATAGTCCTTCAGGAGTTCTAACCATCTCCTCTGCCTCAAATTCATATTTATTTGCTGAAAAATGTATTTCAAGCTCTTGTGATCTGTGAAAATCTCATAAGTCACCCCGTACAGATAATGTCTCTAAATCTTGAGAGCAAAGATCACTACAGCCATCTCTAGGTCATGGGTAGGATAATTCTATTGATTCTTCTTCAACTACCTTGAAGCATAAGCTATCACCCTACCAAACTGCATCAACACATAACCTAGGCCAACTTTAGAGGTATCATAATACACCATGAATTTATCTACTCTATTAGGTAAAGCCAAAACTGGAGTTGTGGTCAACTTCTCCTTCAGTAACTGGAAACTGTTCTCACAAGCATCTGACCACTCAAACTTCACATTCTTCTGAGTCAAGCGAGTCATAGGAGCTACAATTTTGGAAAATTCCTACACAAATCTCCTATAATACCCAACTAAACTTAGAAAACTATGAATCTCTGTGATTACTGTAGATCTAGGCCACTCAGATATTGCCTTAATCTTCTGTGGATCAACTTGAATACATCTTTAGACACTACATGTCCAAGGAATGCAACACTCTCCAACCAAAAATCACACTTTAAGAATTTAGCATAAAGTTGATATTCTCTTAGTGTCTGCAGTACAATCCTCAAGTGATACATGTGCTCCTCCATACTTTTCGAATACACCAGTATATCATTAATGAGGATTACTATAAACTAATCCATAAATGGTCTAAATACTTTGTTCATTAGATCCATGAAAGCAGTTGGTGCATTAGTCAACCCAAATGACATCACCAGAAACTCATTGTGGCCATAACGAGTGCGGAATACTGCTTTAGGAACATCGGCTTCACTAATTTGCAACTGATGTGTTAGAACTCGAGTTTTTAAATATTTTTATATTATGTCGGGATATGCAATATTAATAAATTTTAAAGATATACATTTGATTATTTAATTATTTTATGAATAATTAATGTTATTTTATGTTTATTTATAGTTTTCTACATAAAAATTTTCCCAAAACTCATTATTTTGGGAGATAATATTTAAATAATATTTTATTATTTAATGTTATTTTATTTTATTAAATTATATGGTTTCATGCATGATCATTATTTTGTGTATTCATATATATATATATATATAGGGTTATTTTATACATGTGTTACATATATGTATATATGTGTGTATATATATATATATATAATTATTTATATAATATAAATATGTGTGGTGTCTGTTTAAAGTGAGTATAATATAAATTATATTAATATAATATAAATTTTTAATATATATATATATATAAAACATCATTTTCACCTTCCCTCACCCCCGAAACCGGCCCCTCACCGCTGCAAGTCCGACCACTTACCATCGGTGTGCCTCCCAAAGTGCCGCCTTCCTCTCTAGCTGCTCCGTCACCCTCCTCCACCCTCTCATGCGCCGGTTGTTGCTGTGGAAGCCGAGGAAGCCAAAAATCAACCTCACCTCTGTTCAAGGCGTTTCTGGCCACCAATTTCGACATCGCCAGTCTCTTTCCCTTCCCTAAGCACCGGTGAGTGTGTCTCTAAGCTTGGTTTCACTTGGTTTAGCTTAGATTTTGGTGGTGAGCAATTTGTTCATTTCGGCCATTTTTATTTCTCTATTTTTTTGAACTTCGATCTTTAATATTCAAGCTTAATTCCTTCACAAAAGTTGATTCTACTAGTTAAATCTACACTTTGGAATTTTTGTGGAATTTTTAGAATTTATTTTGATTTTTGTGAATTTTTTATTATTTTATTATTATTTTCTAATTTTCGTAAATTAATTAAATAAATTGTGAAATTGTGATTTTTAGTGTTTTTGGTGGTTGAAAATAATTATAGAATTTAATTTATAATTTTTTTGATTTTTGTGTAATTAATATAATTTTATTTAGTTTATATGAATTTTGGAAATATAGGTTATATATGTATTTTGTTAAAATTAATTTCTTAATTGAGTATAATTATTTATTTTATTGAATTATATGTTGAGAAAATAATTTTAGAGTATTTATATAATTTTTAGTGAATTTTTGAGTGTTTTAGTATATTATGTGAATTTTTATATATTATGGGTATTTTGGTAATTTGGTAGTAATTTTAGTTGAATATTAAGTTTGATTGGTTTTAATAATTATTTAAGGTATAAAAATAATTTTTACAAATTATTTTCTAATTTTAACTAATTAATACTATTTTTCAAAAATTATTTTCAAAGTATATAATATAGTATTTTTTGTAAATAAATGGGTTTTTTAGTAAACTTTAGTATGTTTTTGGACTAAATGAGTAATTTGGATTTATAAAATGAATTTCTATCAATATTTGTGAATTTATCGAGAATTATCGATTTTTATAATATTATATTAATATTAGGGTTTTTAACTAAATATCGGAGAAATAATTGTTTTTAGTGTTTAAATATTTAATTTGCTATATTTTGGTATAAAAAGGGTATTTTTGGTATTTTTGGAATTTTAATATATTGTGTATATCTTGTGAATTGTGAACCTCGGTTGGTGGAATTACAATTTGAGGTCCGATCAAGGGGTTTTGAGGATTCTATATTCGAAGTGTATTTTTCTTGTAAGACCGGCTCTACTTTCTAAGTAGAGAGATGTCTATTTTACAGAGGAGGTTTTGCCGAATTTTCGATAGAATTCTTATAAAATGTGACATCAGGTATGATTCAGTATCTGTTTGTGTTTTGTACTCCTAGATCGAGTCTCTAGAAGTTAAGTTAGATTCATTCTGATTTTTGTATTGTGATTTGATTGTTTAGTTGCGCCGAGACTAAGGCCTAGTAGACCAAGCCAGTCGGACCCATCTCGTGGAGCGCATTCCTATGAGTTATTATAATGTATATGCATTGCTTAGGGTGCATGTTTAGAATTCTATGTTTTAAATACAATTTTTGCATAATTGATTATTTGAATATTTAAGTATATTTAGGTATACTTTTAGTATATTTTTGGTATATTTTGAAATAAATGCATGTTTTACTTTTGATTTATACTTAAATGTTTTTAAGTATAAATATGGGTTATTTTTTATATGGGTTATTTTTTATATGTTTTATAATTGAATTGAATTTGTCTGACATATATATACTCGAAATATTCTTAGTTTATTTTTGGTATATTTCTAGTATATATATGGTTTATATTGCCTTTTAATTTGATATCATGCATCATTTATTTTCCGAATGTATGATTTATTTTAATGAAGGATATTGATAGAATGTGCTTCCTAGTGGACAGCACTAGGACTGAGTATGTACCGGTACGACAGTAGATTTTAGGTTAAATTACTAACCTATTGGTGGATTATGACTTATCGATTGATTTGATTGATATAATTGAAATTGATGTGATTGAGAGTGTGATTGTTGGAGCTCGGTTGACCAAGTGTCTCAGGGCCAATCACACTGACAGTTAGACTGTTGGAGTTCAGTTGACTTAGTGTCTCAGGGCCAGTCTACTTTCCAATTGGACTAAGTGAATTATTTAGAACTAAGTGGGTCTGTATGGCTTAAGTGAGTTCTATTGATATTGAGGTTGCAAAAATATAGGGTTCTATTTGATCCTTCATAAACCGATGGTTTTCATTATAAAATGATTTTTCTTTGCATTTTTGTGTATTTGCTTGTATATATATTTACTATATATACTATTGAGTGTCTGCATTTGACATTTAGTTATGCATATATATATATTATAATAATTCACTCAGTGAGGTCTGACTCCCCTCTTTTGAATATTTTTCAGCAGAGTCTTCATCTTCAGACCTCAGCAGTAGACCTGTCTACCAGATTTCTTCCGCTCCGACTTTATTATATAAACTACTTACCTGAGTTTTATTCTGTACTTTAAACACTGCAGTAGTGGTTGTACTTTAATCTGTTGAGAGCTATATTTATATTTATAAATTTATGATATTTTAAATTCAGAGTGTTACTCTGGAATGTTTGTACTTAAAGATTGTATTATATATATGTGAGATGTGAATTATGTTGTTAAAGTGAGCTGAGAAATTATTATTTTATATTCAAGATTTAATTTTCACTGTATAATTATTTTATTTATTTTATTATATGGCATGCTTTTATTTTTAAGGCTTGCTACGGGTTCTAGATTCAAAAGAATTCATGTTCCCTAGCGCCGTTCATGGCCCTTGTTTTGGGTCGTGACATGATGATAACCGGACCTAAAGTCAATTTTAGAAAACAACTGCGCACCCTGAAGTTGATTAAACATATCATCTATCCTTAGGAGAGGATACTTGTTCTTCACAGTCACCTTATTCAGCTCTCTGTAATCTATACATAGTCTCAGGGTGCCATCCTTCTTCCTCACAAATAGGACTGGAACACCCTAAAGAGAAACACTAGGTCTGATAAAACTTTTATCTAACAATTCCTACAACTGCTCCTTCAACTCTTTCAACTCTACAGGAGCCATTTTGTTGGGCAGCATTAAAATAAAAGTAGTGCCTGGAACCATATCTATACAGAACTCAATCTCGCTGTGAGGTGGTAAACTTAGCAACTCCTCAAGAAAAACATCAGGAAACTCATAGGCAATAAGAACATCTATGAGTGACAACTTCTCCACTGAAGTATCCCTGACTAATGCCAAATATCCCTTACAACCCTTCCTCAGCATCTTCCTAGCCGTGATAGCGGAGATGAAATTATGAGGTGCAAAACTCTTATCACCCACAAACTTAAACTCTTCCTCATCTGGAATTCTAAAAATTACCTCTTTACTCCGATAATCCACAATGACATAGTGCTGAGATGTAATATCCCAAGATTTTAAATAATTTTAAACTGCATCGGGATATGCAGTGTTAATAATTTTGATAAATAATTTTGATTATTTAATTAGTTTGTTAATTATTAAAGTTATTTTAAATTTTTTTAAGTTTCCTACGTAAAATTTTCCCGAGAATTTTATTTTTGGGAAAATAAAACCTAAATAATTATTTATTTATTTACGTTAGTCCGTTTTATATAATTGCATGATTTTATTTATCATATTAATATATATACATATAAATGCATATATATATATTTAGTATATTTAGGGTTTAGTAATCTTATTTATGTATATATTATATATAGTTTTTATTTAATTAACATGTGATATATATATATATATATATATATATATATATATATAAAGTTTGCTTAATTTACAATTCATGCCCCTACCGTCTCCCTCAACAAACCTGACGCCCGTACCTCCCCTCTCACCGCTGCAACTCCATTTTCTCACCATCGATGTACCTCCTGGCATGCCACCTCCATTTCCAGCTTGCTACACCACCTGCTACTTCCTTTTCTGGTGTGATTTAGTCGTTTCTTGGCCGAGAAACCGAAACTCACACTCAACGCCATTCAAGCCGATTTAGGCCACCAAATTGGACACTACCGGTCTCAATCTCTTCCTTGAGCTCCAGTGAGTGCATTATTAAGCTTGGTTTCACTTGTTTTGGTCTAGATTTTTGTTGGTGATCAATTTTCCATTTTAGCCATTTTGGTTTCTTTATTTTTTTGAACTTCGATCTTAATGATTCAAGGTAAATTCCTTCACAAAAGTTGCTCCTAGTAGCTCAATCTACATCTTGTAATGTTTGTATAATTTTTGGAATTTATTTTGATTTTTGTGAATTTTTTATTATTTTATTAATATTTTCTAATTTTCATAAATTAATTAAATAATTTATGAAATTGTGATTTATGGTGTTTATAGAGGTTGAAATGAATTTTAGAATTTTATTTGTAATTTTTGTGATTTTTGTGTAATTATTATGAATTTATTTAGTTTAGGTGAATTTTGGAAAATTAGGTTAAATAAGTATTTTGTTAAAATTAATTGGTTAATTGAGTATAAATATTTATTTTATTGAATTATATGTTGAGAAATTAATTTTTGAGCAATTGTATAATTTTTAGTGAATTTTTGAATAATTATAGTATATTATGTGAATTTATATATTATTAGGGGTATTTTGGTAATTTGGTACTAAATTGGTTGAAAATTAAATCAAATTGGTTTTAATAATTATTTGAGATATAAAAATGGTTTTTACAAATTATTTAATATTTTTAACTAATTAAAACTATTTTTCGAAAATTATTTCAAATTATATATAATATACTATTTTTGTTAATAAATGAGTTTTTAGTGAATTTTAATATTTTTTTGGGGCTAATTATGTAATTTGAATTTATAAGATGAATTTCGATTAATATTTATGAATTTATTGAGAATTATGGATTTTTAATAATATTTTATTAAAATTAGGGTTTTATTGTAATTATCGGTAAAATAATTATTTTTAGTATTTTAAATACCTAATTTGCTATATTTTGATTTATAAAGGGTATTTTCGATATTTTTGAAATTTTAAATGTATTTTGTTTTTATCTCGTGAATTGTGAACATCGGTCGGTAGAATCATAGTTTGGGAGTCCGACCGAGGGGTTGTGTGGTTGTATATACTCAAAGTGTGTTTTTTTGCAGGACCGGCTTTACTTTCTGAGTAAAGAGATGTCTGTTTTACAGGGGAGGTTCTGCCGAATTTTTGGTAGAATTCTAGTAAAACGTGACATCTGGTCGAATCCTTATTCCTTATCTATCTCTAGAAATTTCATTAGATTTATTCTGATTTCGTGTTGTCGTTTATTTGTTTAGTTGCGTTGAGACCAAGACCTAGTGGACCAGGCACGTCGAACCCGTGTCATGGAGCGCACAACTGTGAATTGTTATTTTATATATACGTGTATTAGGATGCATGTTTTAGAAATATATGTTTAAATGTTATGAAATATGCATAAATAAATTAATAATTTCTTAGGTATATTTTAGGTATATTTTGGTATATTTTAAATTAAATGCATGTTTTATTATTGAATTATACCTAAAATGTTTTTAAGTATATATATAGTTTATTTCTGGTTTATTTTGTAATTAAATTGAATATGTTTGACATATATATATACTCATAATATACTTGGTTTATTTTTTGTATATTTCTAATATATATGTGGTTTATATTGCTATTTAACTTAATGTTATGCATCATTTATTTTATGAATGTATGGTTTTATTTTTAAATGAAGGATATCAATAGAACGTGCTACCTAGTGGGCAGCACTAGGACTGAGTACGTACCGGTACGATGATAGACTGTAGGTTAAATCACTAAGCTATTTGTGGATATTGATTGGATTGATTTAATTGATGTGTGATGTGATTTGAGAGTGTGATTGCTGGAGCTCGGTTGACTAAGTGTCTCAAGGCCAATCATACTAACAGTCAGACTGCTGGAGCTCGGTTGACTTAGTGTCTCAAGGCCAGTCTACTGTCCGAATGGAACAAGTGAATTTATTTAGAATAAGTGAGCTTGTATGGCTAGAGTGTTGTTTAACACTATTTGAGGTTGCAATCATTTAGGGTTCTATTTAATCCTTCATAAACGGATATTTTCAGTGTTATATATATAAAACGATTTTTACTGCATCCATGTGTATTTGCCTGTATATATATTTATTATATATATACTATTGAATGTGTGCATTTGTCATTTAGCTATGCATGTATATATATTATAAAAATTCACTCAGTGAGGTCTAACTCCCCTCCATTGATTCATTTTTCAGGAGAGTCTTTATCCTCAGACCTCAATAGCAGACCTTTACACCGGATTTCTTTCGCCCCGACTTTATTATGTAAACTGCTTACTTGATTTTATTTTGTATTCTAAACACTGTAGTAGTTATTTTAGTAAGCAGTATGTACTTTATATGTTTGAGATTTAAATTTTAAAGGTTTGAACTGAGAATTTGTATTAAAAGATTTTATATATATGAGATGGACTTGTGTTATTAAATTGGTGGATGAGTTATATTATTACTTATGAGATTTTAATTTCCGCTACAAGATATTTTATTTATTTTATTATTATTGCATGTTTTTATATTTCTTTTTAAAGGCTTGCTACGGGTTCTGGATTCGAAAGAATTCTCATTCCCTAGCGCCGGTTATAGCCCCCTATTTTGGGTTGTGACATGAGAGAACAAATCCATACCCAAAATCACATTGAACTCCATCACATCTAACAACAATAATTCTGCTGGCAATTCTCTACCTCCAAAAAATATTGGACAACCAGAATGAACAACATCAGTGTCTAATGAAATGCTTAGAGGAATGGCAACAAACAAAGGAAAAGCCATCCTCAAAGCTTGCCAACACGACTTCGAAGCAAAAATAGGGGATTCAAATGAATGTGTGGCACCCATATCAAACAAAACATAAGCATCCAAGTAACAAATAGGAATAATACCTGCAATGATGGCATTAGATGCCTGAGCATCCTGCTGAGTGAGGTGAAAAACCCTGATCTGACCTCGACCTCCTTGTTGACTAGTAGAAACCTAGCCAAAACCTTTAGCACCTCCTTTGGTACCTCTACCACATCCCTGCTGAGCAACAATCTGAGTCAAACTTGGGTGTTGAGTTGGAGGCAACTGAAAAGGAACTAGTGTTGCATTGGTAATTGACTACTGCAAAAACTGTTATGGTTGAAAACCAGAATATGGACATGATCTAGCAAAATGTCTCATTTTTTTGCATCTAAAACATGTCAATGGCACCATATAACAGGGTCCCTGATGGACTCTACCACAAGTCCGACAGGCGCTAACTGTTGATCCTGTGCTGCCGTATCCTGAACTCCAACCACTACTGTTAGGTCTATGAGGTCCAGCATAGCCATGTCTGCTACTCCTATGCACTCTCTGCTACTGCCTCTGGCTCTGCTGTACTGAGCCTCTCTACTGACTATTGGAACCAATCTAAAAGGTCGAATACAGAGAAGTCTAAAATCCTCCTGACTGAATACCCAATTGATAGTAATCAGGCATAGCTCCTTACTTGACTAGTCTCAACTCTATCTCCTTGGCCAACTTTATCACCGACTCCAGAGTAAGGCCTGCAGTAGGCATCCCAGCAAATGCAAAACCCAGAACAGTGACGTACATCATAATAGTAAAATACTGGTCTCGCATCAAATCCTCTGCATATCTGCCAAGTTGGAGAAACGCTCTAATGTAGTCCTTAACAGATCTATCACCTCTAGTGATGCTCGTCAGCCAAAGTCTATAACTCATCCAGAGTGGCTCTGGATAGAATCTCCTTATAAATCTCTCTTTGAACTGTGCCTAAGTCATCATAGTCATGTACAGTTGAATCACCTGGACGAACCAATCCAGGGTTGGTCCCTCAACAGACAATTTGACGATCATGATCTGCTGGTACTCGATGTGAGAAGTCCAAGTCCTCATCTCAATAGCATGTAGAAAGTCTAATAAATCTGACATCCCATCAAAGGCTATCCTGCTGACTCTGGCATAGAACAATGCAGCCTCAAGGTCAGACATACCTTGCTAATAAGCAGGTTGTATTGCAATGCAACTGAAGGTATAACAGTTTCCTCTTATTCTGGCTCTACAGGTTCCTTATCTTGTAGCTCTCTTTGTCTACGGCTACTTGTCGCTTCTCGAGTTCTACCTCTACCTCAACCTCTATGCCTAGCTAGCGACTCATGAGGTAAAACCTCATCCTGAAAGGACTAATCATCCTCAGCCTCAACGACCGATGGAGCAACACGTGCTCACCTCCTCATTTTGAAAGACAAAACCAAAGAGATTCAGACAAAACAGATAATCTAAGGATTTACGCGAAATAGTAAATCATGAAAAACTTATCGAAAACATACTCAAACCTAATTAACTACAGTAGTTTCAAAGAAAACACAACTCTGAAAACCTAGGTCCATAACACTAATAATCTAGGGCTTTGATACCAATTTTGTCAAGACCCAAACCGGGAGTCATGACCGGCGCTAGGGAACAGGAATTCTTTCAAATCAGGAACCCGTAGCAAGCCTTAGAAAATAAAAGCATGCAATAAATAAATAAACACATACCGGAATTTAAAAATTAAATTGATATAAAAATAAATACTTAATGTCATATCATAAAATAAAATATTTCCATACAATATTTAAAGAAATGTCTCTTACTAAAAATAACATTCTACAGATACAAAACAGTACTACTGTAGTTTTCTAGAATACAATAAAAGTCAGATAAATAATTTACATAATTTAATCAAAACTAAAGAAGTCTGGCATAGGGGTCTACTACTGAGGTCTGATGATGAGGAATCTCCTGAAAAAAATATTAAGGGGAGTCTATAGATGGCGGGGTTTAGTGCACATCCAAGATTTTAGCAACCATGACACTATTTGAGCTCAGAGCTCTAGAGAACACACTAACCACTGTCACAAAGACATGGCATGGAGATGAGGAGTTGCCACCCAAGGTAATAACTGGGACAAATTGAAAAGGTGGTACTCAATTCCCTAAAAGAAAGCTAGCACCACAACCAGGAGATTCTGTATACAGAATACTAACTTCTTTCAGTCTTGTGTTCATTTAGAATTACTTTATGAATTATTATCTTATTCTTTATTTACATACAATTTCATATAAACCCTAAAAATAATCAACTCCAAGGCAAACTAGTCATGAAATATACAAGTAAATAATGCATTCAATAAAACACATAATCCCTAAGTTAGTCTAATCTACATGGATTTTAAATAAATGAGCTAAAGTCTACATATTTTAAATTATAAGTGAACCTAAAGACCTAATTCCTTTTGATTTTAATTAAATGAACCTAAGTCTACTAATTTTAATTCTAAATATGAGCTTAAATCTATAAATTATAGAATATTTAAATTAATGGGCCTAATTCTACATGTTTTAATTAAATAGTGATCTTAAATCTACAAATTATGAAAAAAAAGGCTTAAATTAAGTGAGTTAAGTCTAAATTAATTAAATTGAGTTACGTGGACCTATGTCTAATTAAGTAAATGGGCCTAAGGATATTTCTAACCTAAAATCTAATTTATTACAGGCCTAAGGTATATTTTAATTAATTAAACCTAATTAATTATTAAGTGAGATGGGCTAAAAGAATTACCTAAACTTAAATAAATAAATCAAGGCCTAAAATGGGCTTAAGGCCTCAAAACACATAAAAATAATAAATAAGTCCAAAAACAAATAAAAACATAAAAACAATTAAATAAGATCAAACAACTAATTAAATTAATCCCTTATAAAAATCCTAATTTTTATTAATATGCAACCTAAATTAATCTACTTCCTCCATTGATTTTAAGTAATTACCTAATAAAAAAACCTTATTTTACTAACCAATTTAATCAAAATAAACATGCAACCACACACATAATTTCACTACTCCCACTATTGGAGCTATTACATTAATTCATAAAACATTTAATAAAATAAAAATAAATAAATAAATAAAATAAAATAAAAATCCTAGAAACTAAGTCTCTACGAGGCTTTATCCATGGTTTTCCATGGACTTCTCAAGAATTCATCCCTCCAACATGATCACCATGTATTTTCCTCCATAATCACCACAAAAAAATAAAATAAAATTATGATTAATGAATAAATTATAATAATAACTTGAAAGAATAAAAATAATCAATAATATCAAAAAGAAATAAATAAAACAATAGAATACGAAGATGATGATGATGCTTATGATTTGAGGTACTCATCAGATTTGTAATTCACCATTCTTGATAAGTCTTCGAATCTTCTTCTTCAAAAAATTCTCCAACAATTTTGAATTAATTGATAAACCAAAAGGAATTTTTGTAGAAAACAACCAAAAAAGAATTAAGAAAGCTATTTTTAAGAATCAACAATGGATGAAAATTGTTTTCATAAATGCACAAAAACTCAAAAGCTTAAAAATATGTTGCTGCCTCCCTTTTTTTCTTCTCCTCCCTTCCCTTTATATAGAAAAAAAACAAAACCAAAAACTCTAGCTCAATTCTAACATGATTCTAATTCCTAAAAATATAGGATTAATACTTAAAATCATATTTTGAAATTTTAGACCAATTAGGATTGAGTTAAAAGCCTAGAAAAAATCAAAAATAGGGACGGGAGAGTCCATTCTAACCGGGATTGTGCAATTCCGATCGGAATTACATTTAATTACATGTTTGTTTTATATTTAATTATAAAAAGACCCCTGGAAGAATTTAAGTTTTACAATTCGGTCTTAAAAAATACAATTTAGTCCTTGAAAACACTAAATCCTTCCCTTAAAAGATGCATTTAAACCCTTAGAATTTTAAAGTTTAAGTATCGAAGACCTATTCATGATATTTTCATCATTAGAGTCCTTTATTGCATCATCCATAACATATCGTCCCGAAATTGGGTGTCTATAGAGTCAGACCTCACTGAGTGAATTATTATAATATATATACATACAATCTAAGCCATATACAGTCAAGCATTAGTATATATATATATATATATATATATATATATATATATATATATATATATATATATATATATATATATATATATATATATATACACGCATTTCACACAAATGCTAAAATCAACTTTTATATATATATTGAAATGCAGAAAACATTTATTTAAGTGAAAGATCAAATAGAACCCTAAAACAATCGCAACCTCAAACATAAAAATCACTAGTCATACATGCCTACTTAATTCTAAATAAATTCTCTTATTCCATTTGGACAGTAGACTGACCCCAAGACATTAAGTCAACCGAGCTCTAGCAGTCTCACTGTCATTGTGATTAGCCCCGAGACACTAGGTCAACCAAGCTCTAGCAATCGCACTAATCAGTTATATCAAATCTCAAATATTCAATCAAATGCTCCTTAAATAATTCTCACAATATCAATCCTAAAGTCTAACGAACCGGTATGTATACAGTCCTAGTGTAGTCCATTAAGTAGCACACTTTATTGATATCCTTTGAATAAAAATTGTATATTTATGGAAAATAAATAAATGCATAATTAAACATAAATAACATTCACAACAAAGAAATATACCATATATATACCGAAAATATACTAAATACATTTCAAGTATATATGTGCTACATATAACCAAAATCAACCATGAATATACTGAAAATATACCGAATATACTAAAAATATACCAAAATATACTTATTCATTTAATAAAATAATTCATGTTTAAACTCATATTAAAATATGAAAACTTATAATCATGCATCTATATGCAATATATATATAAAATAATAACTCAAAAGTTTGCGCTCCTCGAGACTAGCTCAACGGGCCCAGTCCGATAGGCCTCGGTCTTGGTGCAACTAGAAAATAAATAATAATAACAAATCAGAATAAATTTCTAACTTATACTTCTAAAAGTGACTCAATCTAGTAATACAAAACTCAGACAAACATAGAAATTTAGGATCAACCCGATGTCATGTTTTACGAGAATTCTATCGAAAATTCGACAGAACCTCCTCTGTAAAACAGACATCTCTCTACTAAAAAGTAAAGTTGATTTTGCAAGAAAAACACACTTCTATCACACAAGGCTCAACACCTCGGGTTGGGACCCCGAACTACACAATTTCCCAACTGAGGTTCACAATTCACCAAAAATATAAATAAAATAATAAATATATTAAAAATCATTAAATTCCACAAATGTCCACAAAATACCAAAATATAATATATATAAACATTAAAACATTAAATACAATTATTTTCACAATAATTAAATGTCACGACCCAAACAAGGAGTCACGACCGGCGCTAGGGAATCGGAATTATATTGAATCTGAAACCCGTAGCAAGCCTTAGAAAATAAAATCATGCAATAAATAAATAAAATACGATAGAATTAAAATTTTTCAAATTAATATATAATATAAATACTTCAAATCTTTCTCAATGAATACATCTTCGTATAGTAATCAAATACAAATTCTCATAATATTAAATATCCACAACAAAATAATACTCCTCAGACATAATAACACAACTACTGCAGTTTCTAGAATACAAATCAGAGATTCAGATTATACATTATATAAAATAGCCGGGACTGAAGAACACCGGTGAGGAACTCTACGACTAAGGTCTGACGATAAAGGATCTCCTAAAAAAATAATTGAGGGGGGTTAGACCTCACTGAGTGAATTATTATACTATATATACATGCAATCTAAACCATAACAATCATGCATTATTATATATATATATATATATATATATATATATATATATATACACACACAAATCACATAAATGCCAAACTTTGCTTTTATAAATGTACTAAATGTAGAAAACATTTAATTAAATTCATGAAGGATCCATAAAACCCTAATAATAGCAACCTTAACAACCCCATCATCACTCTAGCCATACAGGCTCACTTGATTCCAAATATAACACTTATTCCAATATGGACAGCAGACTGGCCCTGAGACACTAAGTCGACCGAGCTCCAGCAGTCTGACTATCAGTATGATTGGACCCGAGACACTAAGTCAATCGAGCTCCAACAATCACACTATCTATCACCTCATATCTCAATCAACCCAATAGATCATTCATTCCACTATGGACAGTAGACTGGCCCCGAGACACTAAGTCTACCAAGCTTCAGTAGTCTGACTGTCAGTGTGATTGGCCCCGAGACTCCTGGTCAACCGAGCTACAACAATCACACTATTTAACATACCATTAATCTTAGTCAAATCCATCAAATCAATTATAATCACCACAATTAATTCTCACTCAGCCCTTATCTATCGCACCGGTACGTCCACGGTCCTAGTGCTGTCCACTAGGAAGCGCGTTCTATTGATATCCTTCACTTAAAATAAATCATTCATTCTGAAATTTATTAATGTGGAACAATATTCATAATAGTAAAATCAACCATATATATATACCAAAAATATACCTAAAATATACCCAATATATTTCAGGTATATATATATATATATATATCAAATAAAAATATGAAATATACTACAGGTAAACCGTTAATGGAGTTAAAAATAATTTAAGTGCATTTTAATAATACATCATGCATTTGCTTAAAAATGTACCTAAATATACAAAGAATATACCTAAGTGCACAAATCACTTAATAAAACAATTATGTATAAAAATTCATTTAAATTTGTGTTTACGTTTAACATAGATTCACAATATACCAAAATAACCTAATTTTCTAGCATGCATATATCACAATTAAACCCTAAGTATACCACTAATGTTTTAGGTTTCAATTAATAAAAAAACATGCATTTATTTGGGGAATATATCAAAAATATACCAAAAATAAATTTAAAAACAATTTAAGTGTAGGTTTATAATATAGCATGCAATTGTTTAAGAATAAACCTAAAATATACTGAAACTATACCTAAAGTATACTAATCATTCAATAAAATAATTGTGACTAATTTGTAATATCCCGTATTTTTAAATATTTTATACTGCATCGGGGTATGCAGTGTTAATAATTTTTGTATATATATTATGATATTTTTACGAGTTGATATGTATTTAAAACCTATTTTAATTATTGTATATTATTTAAAGTGCTTTACGTAAAATTTTTCCAGGACTTGCATTTTCGGGGAAATTTTCACGTAAATAATTTACTGTTAATTATTTTAAATAGATTTACGGACTTGCATGAACTCATATATATTTTCAAAATACTAAATAATGTATATATGTGTATTTATTTAATTAACTAGAGTTTAATTAATTACCCTAATATTTTATTATTTATTTATTAGTTTTATTGTTATTTAATTATTTTTATTTATTATTAAATTTTAAAATATTAAATTATATGTGTGTGGTGTATGTTTAATGTGTGTAATTTAATATTATTTTAATATAGAGTATAAAGATATATATATACATATATACATTTAATATTAAAACAAAAAATAAAGTTTGAAATAATTACAAAACTGCCACTCCAGCTCCTTCTTCATCCCCGACCGTTCCCCCTCACCGTCCGCCGTTGCAATTGTCGATTTCTTGCCGTTGGTGTGCCGTCCGGCGTGCCACCTCCTTCCTCAGCCTCTTCCGTCGCCTGTTGTAGCCAATTCCGGCATCTGGAGGTCAATTTCGGCCGGAGAAGCTGAAAGTTGGAGCAACGTCGTTCACAACGTTTTCGGCCACCGTTTTCGACACCGCCGGTCTCTTTCTTCTCCTTGAGCTCCGGTGAGTGTGATTCCAAGCTTTGTTTCACTTAAAATGGTCTTGATTTGCTTAGGTTTTGATTTTTCGAATTCAACCATTTTAGGGTTCTTGATTTTTTTGAACTTCAATTTGATTGATTCATGAAAAGTCCCTTAACAAATATTGATCCTAGTAGCTTAATCTATATGTGTGAATTTTTGTAGAATTTTTGGAGATTATTTTGATTTTTGGGTATTTTTGAATATTTTAATATTATTTTCTAATTTTTGGAAATTAATTAATTAAATTATGAAATTTTTTTTTATGATGAATATTGGTGTTGAAATGAATTATATAAATTTATTTGGAATTTTTATGAATTTCTATGTATTTATTTTGAATTATTTAGGTTTATGTAATTTTGGGAAAATTAGGTTAATTGTGTTTTTAATTGAAATTAATTGGTTAATTGAGTTTAATTATTGATATAATTGATAAATATGTTGAGAAAATTAATTTTTGGATAATTATACTATTTTTGGTGAATTTTTGAAGTAATTATAGTATATTTATATATATAGGGGTATTTTGGTAATTTTACATGAAATTGGCTAAAAATGTAATTTAATTGGTTTTAATAGTTATTTAGGGTATAAAAATGATTTCTACAAATTATTTAGTATTTTTAACTAATTAAAACTATTTTTCGTGAATTATTTTCAATTATATATATAATATATGATTTTACAAATAAAATGAGTTTCTATCGATTTTTAATGTGTTTTAAGGCCAATTATGTAATTTTTACTTATAAAATGAATTTCTATGTTATAAGGGTATTTTTGGTATTTCTGAAATTGTTCTGTGATTGTGGACCCCGGTCGGTAGACTGTAGTTTGGAGTCCGACTGAGGGGTTATGGATAAGTGGTTAAGCCTGTTTTTCGAAGTGTGTTTCTTTACAGGCCCGACTCTACTCTTTAAGTAGAGAGATGTCCATTTTATAGGGGAGGTTCTACCAAATTTTTGGTAGAATTCTCGTAAAACATGATGTTCGGTTGAACCCTACTTATGTTTCTGTGTTTAATATTCTAGATCGAGTTTCTAGGATTTTCTGTTAGGTTTATTCTGATTTCTGTCGTTATTTATTGTTTGTTTAGTTGTGCCGAGATCGAGGCCTAGTGGACCAGGCCCGTCGGACCTATCTCGAGGAGCGCACTAAGTGTGAGTTACTATTTTATATATATATGCTTTAGGATGCATGATTTTAGAAATATATGTTTTATTTTGATTAAATATGCATAAATAATGTGATTAGTATTTAAGTATATCTTTAGTTTATTTTTGGTTATTTTTGGTATATATTAAATTATATGCATGTTTTATTAATGAATTGTGTTTAAAATGTTTTTAAGTATATCTCTGGTTTATTTTGTAATTTAATTTGATTTATTTGACGTATATATACTCAAAATATACCTGGTTTACTTTTGGTATATTTCCAGTATATATATGGTTTATATTGTTATTTTATTTAAATTCATGCATCATTTAATTGTGAATGAATGTTTTATATTTATTATTGAAGGATATCAATAGAACGTGCTACCTGGTGGGCAACACTAGGACCGAGTACGTACCGGTACGCTTATAGCATTTAGGCTATATTACTAACTATTTGGGGATATTGATTGAATTTGATTAATTGATGTGTGAGAAAGGATTTGGGGGTGTGATTGCTGGAGCTCGGTTGACCAAGTGTCTCGGGGCCAATCACACTGACAGTCAGACTGCTGGAGCCCGATTGACTTAGTGTCTCAGGGCCAGTCTACTGTTTAAATGGATTAAGTGGATATATTTGGATTAAGTGAGCCTGTATGGCTAGAGTGTTGTCTAACACTGTTTGAAGTTGCGATATCATAGGGTTCTATTTGATCCTTCATAAACGATGATTTTCAGTAAAATATATATAAAATGATTTTACAGCATCTATGTGTATTTGTCTGTATATATATACATATTAGATATATACTGTTGATTGTATGTATTATCATTTAGTGTGCATGTATATATATTATAGTAATTCACTCGGTGAGGTCTGACTCCCCTCCGTTGACTATTTTTCAGGAGAGTCATCATCTTCAGACCTCAGTAGCAGGCCTGTACGCCAGATTTCTTCCGCCCCGGCTTCTTTATGTAAACTGCTTATCTGAGTCTTGAGTTTTATTTTATCTAAACACTGCAGTAGTCATTAAATTATTAAACAAATGTTGTATTATATTTGAACTGAATTTGTATTAAAAGAGTTTATATATATATGGGATGGGGATTTGATTTAAATCCAGTTGGTGCAAATGTTATTATTATATTTATGATTTTTATTTCCGCTGCATTATATATTGTTATTATTACTATTGCATGTTTTATTTTATTTTTAGGCTTGCTACGGGTTCTGGATTTGAAAGAATTCTCGTTCCCTAGCGCCGGTTATGGCCCCTGTTTTGGGTCGTGACATAATTGTACATTTTAAAACATGTATATACTACTAAAATGTATTAAACCTAAACCTAATTGTTTAATGTGCATATATCATAACAACATGCATAATTATTAATATGCATATATACAAAAATACAACCCTAGATATACCAAAAATATTATCATTCAAATCACTTTAAAAACATATAATGAAAATGGAAAACCCTAAGTGATGCATCCTATAAGCAATGCATATATATACAGTATAATAATTCACATGTTAGCGCTCCACGAGACAAACTCAGCGGGCCTGATCTGTTAGGCCTCAGTCTCGGCGCAGTTAGAAAGATAAAAAATAAAAATAAAAATAGCCGTCAGAATAAACTTCTAACTCTATACTTCTAGGATTACTATAAACAGATTCAATCAAGAATTCAGAATTAGACTAGAACCGATTGTCACATTTTATGAGAAATGTACCAAAATTTCGGCAGAGTCTCCTCAGTAAAATGGACATCTCCCTACAAAAGTAGGACCGATCTTGCACAAAAAACACACTTTGAAAATACACAACCATAACCCCTTGGTCAGACTCCCAAACTATAATTCTACCAACCGAGGTTCACAATTCACGAAATAAACACATAATACATGAAAATTCTAAAAATACCAAAAATACTCTTTAATACTCAAAATATAGCAATTCAAATATTTAAAACACTGAAAATAATTATTTCACCGACAATTACATAAAAACCCTAATTTTAATAAAATATTATCAAAAATCGATAAATCTTTATAATTTATAAATATTGACCAAAATATATTTTAAAACTCCAAATTACGCAATTAACCCTAAAACATATTAAAAACCGATAAAAACTTATTTATTTAGAAAAATAGTATATTATATATAATAATTTATGAAAAATGGTTTTAATTAGTTAAAAATAGTAAATAATTTGTAGAAATCATTTTTATACCTCAAATAACTATTAAAACCAATTTAATTATATTTTTAGTCAATTTAGTGTCAAATTACCAAAATACCCCTAGTTATATAGATTCACTATAATTATTCAAAAATTCATTAAAAATAATATAATTACTCAAAAATTAATTTCTCAACATCTAATTCAATAATATCCATAAATATACTCAATTAACCAATTAATTTCAATAAAACACATAATTAACCTAATTTTCCAAAAATTACATAAACTAAATAAATTCAAAATAATTATATAAAAATCACAAAAATTACAAATAAATTTCTAAAATTCATTTTAACACCTATAAACACCATAAATCACAATTTCATAATTTATTTAATTAAATTTCGAAAATTAGAAAATATTAATAAAATAATAAAAATTCACAAAAATCAAAATAATTCCCAAAAATTCCATAAAAATTCACAAAGCTAGATTAAGCTACAAGGATCAATGTTTGTGAAGGAAGATTACATGAATCATTCAAATCGAAGCTCAAAAAAAATCAAAAGCCCTAGTAGGCCGAAATTGTAAAATCAAAACCTAGGGAAATCTATACCATTTCAAGTGAAACAAAGCTTGAAAATGCACTCAATGGAGCTCAAGGAGGAGATAAAGACCAGTGGGGCTCGAAACGGTGGCTGAAAAGTCGATAAACGGCATCAATGGCAACTTTCAACAACTTTAAAGAAATCCAGCCAAACTCACCAGAAATGGATGCTTTGGACGTCGAAAATGGCTGGCAATGGAGGTGGCACGCCGGGAGGCACACCGACAGGAAGAGAATGGCGTAGCAGTGGCTGGAATCGATGAAGGGGCGATCGAGAGGAAGGAGAAGGTGATAATGGCACGATTGTAAATATTTCAAACTTTTATTTTAGTTAATATATTATATGTATATATGTATATAGATATCTAACTTATATTATTTTAATATATAATATAATATACACAATAAATATGCACCACACACATATTTTAATAATATATATACACATATATACATATATACACACACTTAATTAATTAATATTAAAACTATATAATAAAATTTAATTTAATTAAATAAACCCTAATTTAATTTAAATGCATGTACGTGTATATATTTTATTTGACACTTGAAAATTATGCATGGACTCATGCAATTTCATAAAACTACTTAAAATAATTAATATTTAATTATTCAAGTTTTAATTTCCCTGAAAATAAAATTCACGGGAAAATTTTACGTAAGGGACTCAAAATAATTAAAAATAACTTTAATAAATAACAAACTCATTAATTAATCATAAATATATATAAAAATTATTAACACTGCATATCCTGATGCAGTTTATATATGCAGTTTAAAATTATATAAAAATTCAGGATATTACATTAAATAAAAATCTCAAATAATAATATAATATTAATAAAAATTAAATTTTCAATAATTCAACATAAAAATAGTAAAAATTTCACTTTTATATATTCAAATAGCTTAAATAGCTAAAATATATATTAAAAGTAATTAAAAATCCATTTTAATCACCAAAATAGTAAATAATATATTATTTGAATATAATTTTTAAAAATTAGTATTAATTAGTTAAAAATTGTAAATAATTTATAAAAATCACCCTATATAATTCCAAAACAATCTAAAACATATTATTTAACTATAATTTCTATAAAATTACACAATTAACTCATAAATACCAAATTCACATAATATAAAAATATTCTAAAAAATTATATAAACTCATCAAAAATTATTAACTCAAATTACTAACACTAATTTAACTAAATTTTCATTAAAAATAATTAATTAACATAATTATCAAAAATTCAATATTTAATATTAAAATAATAAAAAATTATCCATAATTCAAAAAAATAAACAAAAAATTTTTTTGAGAATCTAAAGCTACCACAAACAACATTTGTGAAGAAAGTTTTCATGAATCAAACATTATCAAGTTCAAAAAAAAATAAAAACCCTAAAACACATAAACTAAAAATTGAAGATATCTAAAAATCGAAGGGATTTGATCTCAAATAGAGATCAAAAATGGACTCATCATATCAAGAGCGTTCAAAAGAGACTAGAATGAAGTCCAACGGTGGCTAGATTCCTCACCAGTGTTGTTGAAGCTCACTCTCAACTTCCTCTATTTCTGGCGGTTCCCAGCATCTTCCTAGCAAGCTGACAGTGGCGAACGGTGATTGGAAGTGGCTGAAGGTGGTGGCGGTCAATGGTGATAGCTGGGGCAACTCCGGTGACAAAGAGAAGGCTTCGGGCGGAGAAGAAGAAGAAGAAAACAAAAAGAAGAAAGAGCAGAAGAAAAGACTTGACCCGATTTCTACTTTTGACTTTTCTATTTTTTTTAATTATGAAATTACTAAAATGCCCTTCAATCATAATAATAATAATAATAATAATAATAATAATAATAATAATATTATTATTATTATTATTATTATTATTATTATTATTATTATTATTATTATTATTGTTGTTGTTGTTGTTGTTGTTGTTGTTGTTGTTGTTGTTGTTGTTGTTATTATTGTTGTTGTTGTTATCAAGTAATCCCATGTAAAACACATTATTTTACGTAAACAATTCCTTAGAATAAAATACATAAATTATATTAGTGAATATCAATAATAATATACAAATAAATTTTAAAATTATTAACACTGCATATTTTAAAATAATATTATTTTATTTAAAATACTAGATCGTTACACTTGCTACAGGTTCTGGATTTGAAAGAATTCCCGTTCCCTAGTGCTGGTCATGACTTCCAGTTTGGGTTATGACACAAGGGTATTTGTAGTCCTAAGTAAAAAATTATTATTATTGTTATTATTTAGATTCAAAATCAGTAATTAACTATTTTTTTTAGACATAAACTATTTTCTGCCATTAAAATTAAATAAATTAAAAAATAATTTGATATTAGCACCAATAGTGGATCCTAACTTAAAAGGGAAAAATTTTAAAATTTTCAACTAAAACATTATATCTATATTTAATTTATTGTAATGAAAGTATAAAGCAATCAATTAAATTTTGCTGGGACCCGGGTGAATATATGAATTTTAAAGAATTATAATAAAATTTAATTGGTTAAAAGGAGGTAGTGGCCTCTCCTTATCCATTTTCTCCCTAATTCGACTTTAATTAGCACATAATAAATTTTTAAAAATCTTTTGAATCTAAAAATAAAAATAAAATAATATGGCAAATTATTTAATTGAAAAATTAACAAAATACTATATAAAAATGAGATAAATAAATTAAAACTATAAATTTATTTATATTTACTTTTAATACCATTGAATAAAATTTATTTTACATATTAATAGTAATTATTTAAAAATAAATTTTATTTTATAATCGAGTGACTATTTCTAAAAAAATACACTAAAATAAAAAATTGATAAAATATTTTTTAATATATATATATATACCAATTATTTGGAGGGGTATAGACATAGGCCTTAATAGCTTATATGTCACGACCCAAAACAGGGGCCATGACCAGCGCTAGGGAACGGGAATTCTTTCGAATCCGGAACCCGTAGCAAGCCTTAAAATAAAATACAACATGCAATAATAACAATAACATAAGTAAAATACTCCGCAGTGGAAATAAATCATAAATATTGAAATAATAATCCACCAAAAGAAATTAAATCAAATGTCTCATTTCATATATATAAATAAACTTTTAATACAAATCCAGTACAAATATTTGAAATACGTAACTCATACAAACATAATACATAAACTCCACAACTGTTTACAACTACTACAGTGTCTAGATTATAAAATAAAACTCAGATAAGCAGTTTACATAGTGAAGCCGGGGCAGAAGAAATTCGGCATATAGGTCTACTACTGAGGTCTGAAGACGATGACTCTCCTGAAAAATAGTCAACGGAGGGGAGTCAAACCTCACTGAGTGAATTGTTATAATATATATACATGCATACTAAATGACAATACACACAGTCAATAGTATATATAATAAATATATATAAAAGCAAATTCACACAAATGCAACAAAATCATTATACATATTTTTATTGAAAATCACCGTTTATGAAGGATCAAATAGAACCCTAGAAAATCGCAACCTCAAAATAGTGTTAGACAACACTCTAGCCATACAGGCTCACTTATTCCAAATATATTCACTTGTTCCATTTGGACAGTAGACTGGCCTTGAGACACTAAGTCAACCGAGCTCCAGCAGTCTGACTGTCAGTGTGATTGGCCCCGACACACTTAATTAACCGAGCTCCAGCAATCACACTCCTAAATCACATCTCACATCAAATTAATTTAATCCAATAAATATCCACAAAATAGGTTAGTAATATAGCCTAAATGCTATCGGCGTATCGGTACGTACTCGGTCCTAGTGCTGCCCACTAGGTAGCACGTTCTATTAATATCCTTCATTTTAAATATAAAACATACATTCATAAATAAATGATGCATGAATTTCAACAAAATAGCAACATAAACCATATATATACTAGAAATATACCAAAAGTAAACCAGGTATATTTCGAGTATACATTCGTCAAATAAATCCAATATAATTGCAAAATAAACTTGAAATATACTTAAAAACATTTTAAGTGTAAATATTTAATAAAACATGCATATAATTTAAAATATACCAAAATATACCAAAAATATACCAAAAGTAAACTTAAGTAATACTTAAATCATTTATGCATACTTTATTAAAATAAACCATACATTTCTAAAACATGCACCCTAAACATATATATATATAAAATAACAACTCACTGTTATTGCGCTCCACGAGATGGGTCCGACGGGCCTGGTCCTCTAGGCCTCGGTTTCAGCGCAACTAAACAAACAAACGACAATAGAAAATCAGAATAAATGTAACGAAAATTCCTAGAAACTCGATCTAGAATACTAGACACAGAATTAGTATAAGAATTCGACCGGACATCACATTTTACTAGAATTCTACAAAAAATCCGACAGAACCTCCCTTGTAAAACGGACATCTCTCTACTCAAAGAGTAGAGATGGTCCTGCAAAGAAAATACACTTCGAAATAACATAATATTCACAACCACAATCCCTCGGTCGGACTCCAAACTACAATTCACCGATCAAGGTCCACAATTCACAGAATAATTACAAAATACCAAAAATGCCCTTTTATAATAAAAATGCATTTTATAAATCCAAATTACATGATTAACCCTAAAACATGTTAAAAACTGATAAAAACTAATTTATTTAGAAAAATTGTATATTATATATATAATTTGAAAATAATTTATGAAAAATAGTTTTAATTAGTTAAAAATACTAAATAATTTTTAGACATCATTTTTATACCTTAAATAATTATTAAAACCAATTTAATTATATTTTTAGCCAATTTAGTATCAAAATACTAAAATACCCCTAGATATATAAATTTACTAAAATTAATCAAAAATTCACCAAAAATAGTATAATTACTAAAAATTAATTTTATCAACATATAATTCAATAATATCAATAAATATATGCAATTAACGAATTAATTTCAATTAAACACATAATTAACCTAATTTTTCAAAATTACATAAACTAAATAAAATCCAAAATAAATATATAAAATTCATAAAAATTACCAATAAATTTCAAAAATACATTTCAACACCTATTATTACCATAAAACAAAATTTCATAATTTAATTAATTAATTTTCAAAAATTAGAAAATAATAATAAAATAATCAAAAATTCACAAAAATCAAAATAATTCCCAAAAATTCTACAAAAATTACCACATGTAGATTAAGCTACAAGGATCAAAGTTTGTGAAGGGAGTTTGCCTGAATCGATCAAATTGAAGTTCAAAAAAAAATTGAAACTCTAAATGGCTGAAATGAAGATCAAGCTCAAACCTTAACAACCACTCATCTTTCAGCCAAAAGAAACTTAGAATAGGAACCATCAGAGTTTAGGGAGTTGATGGAGACTGGCGGTGCATGAAATGGTAGTCGAAAAAGTGATCGACGATGAAGAGCTCCACACGCTGCCGCTACAATTCCGGGTGATCCGACGACCTAATCACGTCGGAGAGTAAGAGGAAGGAAGGGGGAGGAGGTTGGAGGCAACTGGTGGCGGCGAAGGGCGGTCTGACGTACCAAACCAAGAGGTACAGTAAGGGTAGGGCGCGGGATGGTCGTGAGGGGAGAAGAAGAAGAAGCAGTTATGTTTTGGTTTCTATATGTACATATACATATATTAAAACTATAGTATAAAGCATTATTTAATATTAAAATAATGTATATGTATTATAAACCACACATTCATATATATATATATATATATATATATATATATATATATATATATATATAAACACATATAATAATAACACACTTAATATAACACTAAACCCTAACATATATATATATAATTATAATATATCCATGCAAAATAATATATATATTCATTAACGTAGTAGTATTAAAATGTTAATGCTTTACGTCGGGGATTTATCAATACACTACTTCTGAAATAACGTAATTTAAAAACACATTTACATAAAATATGTTAATTAAATATAAAATAATGATACTATTTCATAAATAGTAAAATACTCAAATATAAATCTCGAATTTATTAATAAAATAATTAACTAGTAAAATATATACATTATATTATTAATATTGCATATCCCGATGAAATTTAAAATTATTTAAAACTCAGGATATTATAGTCTTCCCCGCTTACAAGAATTCATCCCCGAATTCCAAAGAAGAAAATTACAAGATCAAGGAGGAAAGAGATACAGGTAAGAAGCTCGCATCTCAGCTTCACTCTCCCACGTATGCTCCTTAACTCTGTTGCTACACCACAGAACCTTGACCATCGAAATCTGTTTCAAACGAAATTATCAAATTTGGTAATCAACGATCGGCACAGGTTCTTCCATAAATGTCAAATCTTCACTCACTTTTACACTATCGAGCTGCAACACGTGTGAAGGGTCTGAGATAAACTTCCTCAGCATCAAGATATGAAATATCGGATGCACTTGAGACATACTCGGAGGCAAAGCCAAATGATATGCAACAGTGCCAACTCTCTCCAGAATCTTGAATGGTCCGATATATCTCAGTGCCAACTTACCCTTCCTGTCAAATCTCATAACACCCTTCATCGGAGACACCTTCAGAAAAATAAAGTCTCCAACCTGAAACTCTATATCTCTACAGCTAGGATCTGCATAGCTCTTCTGCCTGCTAATTGCGGTCTCTAATCTGTGCTTAATCACAGTAACTTTCTCTGCAGCATCCTGAACCATCTCAGGTCCAGTCAAAGCTCTCTCCCCAATCTCATCCCAACTCAGAAGGGATCTGCATTTCCTTACATGCAGCGCCTCATACGGTGCCATGTCAATACTGCTATGGTAGCTGTTATTATATGCAAACTCAATGAGTGGCAAATGATCATCCCAGCTACCTCCCAAATCCAGGACACACATCCTCAACATATCTTCCAATGTCTGGATCATCCACTTAAACTGGCCATCTGTCTGAGGATGAAAAGCAGTACTGAAATCCAACCCAGTGCCCATCGCTTCCTATAACTTCTGCCAAAAATGAGAGGTAAACATTGAACCTCTATCTGACACAATGGACATAGGTACTCCATAAAGGCACACAATATGCTTCACATATAGCTTCACCAATCTAGCTACAAAATAGGTGGCTTTCACAGGCAAGAAATGTGCAAACTTAGTCAACCTGTCTATAATCACCCAAATGGAATAGTATCCATCCTTAGAACAAGGTAAACCAACCATAAAATCCATAGTTATCCTTTCCCACTTCCACTCGGGAATAGGAAGAGGTTGAAGCTTCCCAGAAGGCTTATGATGTTCAGCTTTCACTTGATGACATGTCAAGCACTTAGCAACATAATCAGCGACATCCTTCTTCAGTTCATCCCACCAGTATAAATCTCTGATATTGTGGTACATCTTAGTGATACCTGGATGTACGCTATAAGTTGTAGAATGTGCTTCCTCTAGGATCTCTTTTCTCAAATCATCCACATCAGGAACACACAATCTACCACTGATCCACAGTACACCATCATCATCAAGTGTGAAATCAATGAACTTCCCTGCTCGAACATTCTCTGCAAGCTCTTCTAGAATAGGATCTCGGCTCTAAGTTGCTTTAATCCTATCCCTTAATATAGATTGCACCTTAAATTGAGCTAGCAGTCCTCCTGACCTACTGATCTTCATCATTAGACCTTGATCCACCAACAGATGCAACTCCTGGATCAACGGTCTCCTCTCAACACTGATGTGAGCAAGACTACCTGAGGACTTTCTACTCAAGGCATCTGCTACTACATTAGCCTTGTCCGGATGATATAATATCTCACAGTCATAATCTTTCAATAGTTCCAACCATCTCCTCTACCTCAGATTCAGATCTCTCTGCTGGAAAATGTACTTAAGGCTCTTGTGATCAATAAAAATCTCATAAGTCACCCCGTATAGATAGTGTCTCTAAATCTTGAGAGCAAAGATCACTGCAGCCATTTGAAGGTCATGTGTAGGATAATTCTGCTCATGCTTCTTTAACTGCCTCGAAGCATAGGCTATCACCCTACCATTCTACATCAACACACAACCAAGGCCAACTATAGAGGCATCACAATAAACTGTGAACTTGTCCACACTATTAGGAAAAGTTAACACTGGGGTTGTGGTCAATTTCTCCTTCAACAACTGAAAATATTCTCACAAGCTTCTAACCACTCGAATCTAACATTCTTCTGAGTCAAGTGAGTCATAGGGGCCGCAATTCTGGAAAAATCCTACACAAACCACCTATAATACCCGGCTAAACCCAGAAAACTCCAAATCTCAATAACAAAAGTCGGTCTAAGCCACTTAGACACTACCTCAATCTTCTGTGGATCAACCTGGATACCTTCTTTAGACACTACGTGTCCAAGAAAAGAAACACTCTCCATCCAGAAATCACACTTTGAGAATTTAGCATAAAGTTGATGATCTCTCAATGTCTACAGTATAGTCCTCAAGTGATATACATGCTCCTCTATACTCCTTGAATAGACCAGTATATCATCTATGAAGACTACCATAAACTGATCCACATACAGTCTGAATACCCTGTTCATCAGGTCCATAAAAGCTACTGGTGCATTAGTCAAGCCAAAAGACATCACCAGAAACTCATAGTGGCCATATCAAGTGCGGAATGCCATTTTAGGAACATCAGCTTCACTGATCCGCAACTGATGATAACCTGACCTCAGATCAATCTAGGAAAAGAACTATGCACCCTGTAGCTTATCAAACAAGTCATTTATCCTTGGGAGAGGATACTTGTTCTTCACCGTCACCTTATTCAACTCTCTGTAGTCAATGCACAGTCTCAGGGTACCATCCTTCTTCTTTACAAATAGGACTGGTGCACCCCAAGGAGAAACATTGGGTCTAATGAAACCCTTATCCAACAACTCTTGCAACTGCTCCTTCAACTCTTTCAACTTTGCAGGAGCCATTCTGCAGGGTGGCATAGATATAAGAGTAGTACCTGGAACCATATCTATACAGAACTCAATCTCTTTGTAAGGTGGTAAACCTGGCAACTCCTCAGGAAAAACATTAGGAAACTCATAGGCAACAGGAACATCTGTGAGTGACAACTTCTCCACTGAAGTATCCCTGACTAATGCCAAATATCCCTGATAACCTTTCCTCAGCAACTTCCTAGCCGTAATAGCAGAAATAAGATTCTGAGGTGCTGAAATCCTATCACCCACAAACTTAAATTCTTCTTCATCAGGAATTCTGAAAGTCACCTCTTTATTCCGACAATCCACCATGGCATATGTAATATCTCATATTTTTAAATAGTTTTATACTGCATCAGGATATGCAGTGTTAATAATTTTTGTCCATATTTTATGATATTTTACGAGTTGATATTTATTTAAAGCTTATTTTAATTGTTTTATATTATTTTAAGTACTTTACGTAAAATTTTTTCGAGAATTTTATTTTCAGGGAAATTGACACGTAAATAATTTAATATTAATTATTTTAAATAGAATTACGTATTTGCATGAGTTCATACATGATTTTTAGGATCGTATTGAAATATATATATATATATATATATATACATATTTAATAATTAGGGTTATTTTAATTAAGTATATATTATATAGTTGTATTAACTTAAAATGTATTATATATATATATATATATATATATATATATATATATATATATATTAAAATTTATGGTGTATGATTTTTCCTAAGTATTATATTAATATTTTATGTTATAAATTATTAAAGTTACTATTATTATTATAATATACATATATATATACAAAAACACATACAATTTCCCCATTTCCCCTTCTTCTTCTCGACCCTTCTCCATCAACCCTCGCCCTCACCGTTTGTAACTTCCATTTGTCGCTGTTCAGAGTGCCTCCTGGTGTGCCGTCGTCTTCTCCAACAGCTCCGTCGTCCCTCTTATCTTCCCCGGCGCCGGCCAAGCCCATTTTCACCATTTTTGACTGAAACTCAAGCTTTCCACCGTTCTTCCTCCTCCGACCATTATTCTTCGCATTTCCAGTGTCCTTGAGCTCCTTGAGCTTCTATGATATTGATTCTAGCTTCAGTTTGAGCTCTAACTCCCTCAATTTTTCCGTTTCTCGATTTTTCAATTTCGGCTATATTGTATTTTTGAATTTTTTTGAGTTTTCTTTATGATTCATGAAAAATACCTTAACAAATGTTTCTCCCCTTAGCTTAATCTTCATGTGTGAATTTTTGTAGAACTTTTGGAAATTATTTTGATTTTTGGGTATTTTTGATTTTTTTATTATTATTTTCTAATTTTCAAAAATTAATTAAATTAAATATGAAATTGTGTTTTATGGTAAATATAGGTGTTGAAATGAATTATAGAAATTTATTTGTAATTTTTGTGAATTTTTATGTATTTATTTTGAATTTATTTAGTTTATGTAATTTTGAGAAAATAGGGTTAATTATGTGTTTAATTGAAATTAATTGGTTAATTAAGTATATTTATTGATATTATTGAAATATATGTTGAGAAAATTAATTTTGTGCAATTATATAATTTTTGGTGAATTTTTGGATTAATTTTAGTATATTTATATATATGGGTATTTTGGTAATTTTACCCTAAACTGGCTAAAATGTAATTAAATCGATTTTAAGAGTTATTTAGGGCATAAAAACATTTCTACAAATTATTTAGTATTTTTAACTAATTAAAACTATTTTTCGTAAATTATTTTCAATTATATATATATAATATACAATTTTTCTAATAAAATGAGTTTTTATCGGTTTTTACTGTGTTTAAGCATTAATTACGTAATTTCCACTAATAAAATGTATTTTTATGATACAAGGGTATTTTCGGTAATTCTGTATTATTCTGTGAATTGTGGACCTCGATCGGTGATTTGTAGTTTGGGGCCCGACCGAGGGATTGTGGTTGTAATTATGTGTCTATTTTTCGAAGTGTATTTCTTTGCAGGACCAGCTCTACTCTTTGAGTAGAGAGATGTCCATTTTACAGGGGAGATTCTGTCGAATTTTTGGTAGAATTCTCATAAAATGTGATGTCCGATCGAATTCTGATTTAATTCTGTCTCTAGCATTCTAGATCGAGTCTTTAGAACTTCTATTAAATTTATTCTGATTGTTGTCGTTATCTATTAATTTAGTTGTGCCGAGACCGAGGCCTAGTGGACCAGGCCCATCGGATCCATCTCGAGGAGCGCAATAATTTATGAGTTACTATTCTATATATATATGCTCTAGGATGCATGATTTTAGAAATCTATATTTTATTTTAACTAAAAATGCATAATGGTTTAATTAGTACTTAAGTTTATTTTTAGTTACTTTTGGTTTATTTTTGGTTTATTATTGGTATATTTTAAACTATATGCATGTTTTATTAATGAATTGTGTTTAAAATGTTTTTAAGTATATTTCTAGTTTATTTTGTAATTTAATTGGATTTATTTGACGTATATATACTCGAAATATACCTGGTTTACTTTTGGTATATTTCTAGTATATATATGGTTTATGTTGCTATTTTATTTAAATACATGCATCATTTATTTGTGAATGTATGTTTTATATTTAATAATGAAGGATATCAATAGAACGTGCTACCTAGTGGGCAGCACTAGGACCGAGTACGTACCGGTACGCTAATAGCATTTAGGCTATATTACTAACCTATTTATGGATCATGATTGGATTGATTTGACTGATATGTGATGTGATTATAGAGTGTGATTGCTGGAGCTCGGTTGACCAAGTGTCTCGGGGCCAATCACACTGACAGTCAGATTCCACGATTCCCTCAGCAATCGATTGCTAGTGCTGCACTCGTACCATTTCAGTTACCTCCAGCCCAACATCAGAGTTCCACTCAGCTTATTCCACAGCAGGGTCGTGGTAGAGGTACTAGAGGAGGTGCCAGAGGTGTTGGCCAGGCTTCTACCAGTCAGCAGGGAGGTCGAGGACAGGCCAGAGTCTTCCACCTTACTCAGCAGGATGCTCAGGCATCCAATGCAGTCGTGGCAGGTATTATTTCTGTCTGTTACCTAGATGCATGGGTTCTATTTGATCCTGGTGCCATGCATTCGTTTGTTTCTCCCATTTTTGCTTCCAAGTCTTGTTGGCAAGCTTCGAGGATGGCTTTTCCTTTGTCTGTTGCCACTCCTCTGAGCAATCCCTTGGATGTCGATATTGTTCTTTCTGGTTGTCCAGATCTCATGGGAGATAGAGAATTACCCGCTGATTTGATTCTATTGAATGTGATGGAGTTTGATGTTATTTTGGGTATGGATTGGTTATCTCAGCACTATGCCATGGTAGATTGTAGGAATAAAGAGGTAACTTTTAGAATTCCTGATGAAGAAGAATTTAAGTTTGTGGGTGATAGGAGTTCCGCACCTTAGAATCTTATTTCTGCTATTATGGCTATAAATTTGATGAGGAAAGGATGTCAGGGATATTTGGCATTGGTCAGGGATACTTCAGTGGAGAAGTTATCACTCATAGATGTTCCTGTTGCCTGTGAGTTTCCTGATATTTTTCCTGAGGAGTTGCCAGGTTTACCACCTCATAGAAAGATTGAGTTCTGTATAGATATGGTTCCAGGTACTACTCCTATATCTATGCCACCCTACAGAATGGCTCCTACAGAGTTGAAAGAGTTGAAGGAGCAGTTGTAAGAGATGTTGGATAAGGGTTTTATTAGACCCAGTGTTTCTCCTTGGGGTGCACCAGTCCTATTTATGAAGAAGAAGGATGGTACCCTGAGACTGTGCATTGACTACAGAGAGCTTAATAAGGTGACAGTGAAGAATAAGTATCCTCTCCCGAGGATAGATTACTTGTTTGATCAGCTACAGGGTGTATAATTTTTTTCCAAGATTGATCTGAGATCGGGTTATCATCAGTTGCGGATCAGTGAAGCTGATGTTCCTAAAATGGCATTCCGCACTCGATATGGCCATTATAAGTTTCTAGTGATGTCTTTTCGTTTGACTAATGCACTAGCAGCTTTTATGGACTTGATGAACAGGGTATTCGGACCATATATGAATCAATTTATGGTAGTCTTCATCGATGATATACTGGTTTATTCGAGGAGTATGGAGGAGCATGTATATCACTTGAGGATTGTACTGCAGACACTAAGAGATCATCAGCTTTATGCTAAATTCTCGAAGTGTGATTTTTGGATGGAAAGTGTTTCTTTTCTTGGACACGTGGTGTCTAAAGAGGGTATCTAGGTTGATCCACAAAAGATTAAAGCAGTGTCTGAGTGGCCTAGACCGACTTCTGGTACTGAGATTCGGAGTTTTCTAGGTTTAGTCAGGTATTATAGGTGGTTTGTATAGGATTTTTTCAGAATTGTAGCCCCTATGACTTGCTTGACTCAGAAGAATGTTAAATTCGAGTGGTTAGAAGCTTGTGAGAATAGTTTTCAATTGTTGAAGGAGAAGTTGACCACAACCCCAGTGTTAGCTTTGCCTAATAGTGCGGACAAGTTCATAGTTTATTATGATGCCTCTAGAGTTGGCCTTGGTTGTGTGTTGATGCAGAATGGTAGGGTGATAGCCTATGCTTCGAGGCAATTGAAGAAGCATGAGCATAACTATCCTACACATGACCTTGAGATGGCTGCAGTGATCTTTGCTATGAAGATTTAGAGACATTATTTGTACAGGGTGACTTGTGAGATTTTTACTGATCACAAGAGCCTTAAGTACATTTTCCAGCAAAGAGATCTGAATCTGAGGCAGAGGAGATGGTTGGAATTATTAAAGGATTATGACTGTGAGATTTTATATCATCCGAGCAAGGCTAATGTGGTAGTAGATGCCTTGAGTAGGAAGTCCTCAGGCAGTCTTGCTCACATCAGTATTGAAAGGAGACCGTTGATCCAAGAGTTGCATCTATTGGTGGACCAAGGTCTGATGATGAAGATCAGTGAGTCAGGTGGACTGCTAGCTCAATTTAAGGTGCGATCTGTACTGAGGGATAGGATTAAAGCAGCTCAGAGCCGAGATCCTATTCTAGAAGAGCTTGCAAAGAATGTTTGAGCAGGGAAGTTCACTGATTTCACACTTGATGATGATGGTGTGTTGTGGATCAGTGGTAGATTGTGTGTTCCTGATGTGCATGATTTGAGAGAAGAGATCCTAGAGGAAGCACATTCTACAGCTTATAACGTACATCCGGGTGTGACTAAGATGTACCACAGTATCAGAGATTTATACTAGTGGGACGGACTGAAGAAGGATGTTGTTGATTATGTTGCTAAGTGCCTAACATGTGATCAAGTGAAAGCTGAACATCAGAAGCCTTCTGGGAAGCTTTAGCCTCTTCCTATTCCCGAGTGGAAGTGGGAAAGGATAGCTATGGATTTTGTAGTCGGTTTACATCATTCTAAGGATGGGTACAATTCCATCTGGGTGATTGTAGACAGGTTGACAAAGTCTGCACATTTCTTGCCTATGAAAGCCACCTATTCTGTAGCTAGATTGGCGAAGCTATACGTGAAGCATATCATGTGCCTTCATGGAGTACCTGTGTCCATTGTGTCAGATAGAGGTTCAGTGTTTACCTCTTATTTTTGGCAGAATTTACAGGAAGTGATGGGCACTAGGTTGGACTTCAGTACTGCTTTTCATTCTCAAACAGATGGTCAGTCTGAGAGAATGATCCAGACACTAAAAGATATATTGAGGATGTGTGTCCTGGATTTGGGAGGTAGTTGGGATGATCATTTGCCACTCGTAGAGTTTGCATATAATAACAGCTACCATAGCAGTATTGGCATGACACCATATGAGGCGTTGTATGGAAGGAAGTGTAGATCCCCTTTGAGTTGGGATGAGATTGGTAAGAGAGCTTTGACTGGACCTGAGATGGTTCAGGATGCTGCAAAGAAAGTCGCTATGATTAAGCACAGATTAGAGACCGCAATTAGTAGGCAGAAGAGCTATGCGGACCCTAGGCGCAGAAATGTGGAGTTTCAAGTTGGAGATTTTATTTTTCTGAAGGTGTCTCTGATGAAGGGTGTGATGAGATTTGGCAGGAGGGTAAGTTAGCATCGAGAAATATCGGACCGTTTGAGATTCTGGAGAGAGTTGGGACTGTTGCATATCAGTTGGCTTTGCCCCCGAGTATGTCACAGGTGCATTCGGTATTTCATATCTCGATGCTGAGGAAGTATATCTCAGACCCTTCACACGTGTTGCAGCCCGACAGTGTAGAAATGAATGAAGATTTAACATTTATGGAAGAACCTGTGGCGATCGTTGACTATCAAGTTCAACAGTTGCAATCAAAACAGATTTCGATAGTTAAGGTTTTATGGCCTAGCAACAGAGTTGAGGAGCATACGTAGGAGACTAAAGCTGAGATGCGAGCTGCTTACCCGTATCTCTTCCCTTCTTGATCTTGTAATTATTCTTTCTGGAATTCGGGGATGAATTCTTGTAAGGGGGGAAGACTGTAATATCCCATGTTTTTAAATAGTTTTATACTGCATCGGGATATGCAGTGTAAATAATTTTTGTACATATTTATGATATTTTACGAGTTGATATTTATTTAAAGCTTATTTTAATTGTTTTATATTATTTTAAGTACTTTACATAAAATTTTCCCAAGAATTTTATTTTCGAGGAAATTGACATGTAAATAATTTAATATTAATTATTTTAAATAGAATCATGTATTTGCATGAGTTCATACATGATTTTTAGGGTCGTATTGAAATATATACATATACATGCATATATATATATATATATATATATATATATATATATATATATATATATATATATATATATATATATATATATATATATATTATATATATATATATATATATATATATATATATATATATTGTGTATTTTAAAATTTATGGTGTATGATTTTTCCTAAGTATTATATTAATATTTTATGTTATAAATTATTAAAGTTACTATTATTATTATAATATACATATATATATACAAAAACACAAATAATTTCCCTAATTCCCCTTCTTCTTCTCGACCCTTCTCCATCAACCCTCGCCCTCACCGTCTATAACTTCCGTTCGCTGTCATTCAGAGTGCCTCCTGGTGTGCCGTCGTCTTCTCCAGCAGCTCCTTCGTCCCTGTTATCTTCCCCGGCGCCGGCCAAGCCCATTTCCACCATTTTTGACTGAAACTCAAGCTTTCCACCGTTCTTCCTCCTCCGGCCATCATTCTTCGCGTTTCCGGTGTCCTTGAGCTCCTTGAGCTTCTATGATATTGATTCTAGCTTCAGTTTGAGCTCTAACTCCCTCAATTTTTCTGTTTCTCGATTTTTCAATTTCAGCTATATTGGATTTTTGAATTTTTTTGAACTTTTCTTTGTGATTCATGAAAAATCCCTTAACAAATGTTTCTCCCCTTAGCTTAATCTTCATGTGTGAATTTTTGTAGAACTTTTGGAAATTATTTTGATTTTTGGGTATTTTTGATTATTTTATTATTATTTTCTAATTTTCAAAAATTAATTAAATTAATTATGAAATTGTGTTTTATGGTAAGTATAGGTGTTGAAATGAATTATAGAAATTTATTTGTAATTTTTGTGAATTTTTATGTATTTATTTTGAATTTATTTAGTTTATGTAATTTTGAGAAAATAGGGTTAATTATGTGTTTAATTGAAATTAATTGGTTAATTAAGTATATTTATTGATATTATTGAAATATATGTTGAGAAAATTAATTTTGTGCAATTATATAATTTTTGGATTAATTTTAGTATATTTATATATATATAGGGGTATTTTGGTAATTTTACCCTAAACTGGCTAAAATGTAATTAAATCGATTTTAAGAGTTATTTAGGGCATAAAAACATTTCTACAAATTATTTAGTATTTTTAACTAATTAAAACTATTTTTCATAAATTATTTTCAATTATATATATAATATACAATTTTTCTAATAAAATGAGTTTTTGTCGGTTTTTACTGTGTTTAAGGGTTAATTACGTAATTTCCACTAATAAAATGTATTTTTATGATACAAGGGTATTTTTGGTAATTCTGTATTATTCTGTGAATTGTGGACCTCGATCGGTGATTTGTAGTTTAGGGCTCGACCGAGGGATTGTGGTTGTAATTATGTGTCTATTTTTCAAAATGTATTTCTTTGCAGGACCAGCTCTACTCTTTGAGTAGAGAGATGTCCGTTTTACAGGGGAGATTCTGTCGAATTTTTGATAGAATTCTCGTAAAACATGATTTTCGATCGAATTCTGATTTAATTCTGTCTCTAGCATTCTAGATCGAGTCTTTAAAACTTCTGTTAGATTTATTCTGATTGCTGTCGTTATCTGTTAATTTAGTTGCGCCAAGACCGAGGCCTAGTGGACCAAGCCCATTGGACCCATCTCGAGGAGCGCAATAATTTGTGAGTTACTATTCTATATATATATGCTCTAGGATGCATGATTTTAGAAATCTATGTTTTATTTTGACTAAAAATGCATAATGGTTTAATTAGTACTTAAGTTTATTTTTAGTTACTTTTGGTTTATTTTTGTTTATTATTGGTATATTTTAAACTATATGCATGTTTTATTAATGAATTATGTTTAAAATGTTTTTAAGTATATTTCTAGTTTATTTTGTAATTTAATTGGATTTATTTGACGTATATATACTCGAAATATACCTGGTTTAATTTTGGTATATTTCTAGTATATATATGGTTTATGTTGCTATTTTATTTAAATACATGCATCATTTATTTGCGAATGTATGTTTTATATTTAATAATGAAGGATATCAATAGAACGTGCTACCTAGTGGGCAGCACTAGGACCGAGTACGTATCGGTATGCTAATAGCATTTAGGCTATATTACTAACTTATTTATGGATCATGATTGGATTGATTTGACTGATATGTGATGTGATTATAGAGTGTGATTGCTAGAGCTCGGTTGACCAAGTGTCTCGGGGCCAATCACACTGACAGTCAGACTGCTGGAGCTCGGTTGACTTAGTGTCTCGGGGCCAGTCTACTGTCCAAATGGAATAAGTGAATATATTGGAATAAGTGATCCTATATGGCTAGAGTGTTGTCTAACATTGTTTGAGGTTGCGATTTTCTAGGGTTCTATTTGATCCTTCATAAATTGTGATTTTCAATAAAAATATATAAAATGATTTTTATTGCATTTGTGTGTATTTGCTTGTATACATACATATTATATATACTTTTGACTGTGTGCATTGGCATTTAGTATGCATGTATATATATTATAGTAATTCACTGAGTGAGGTTTGACTCCCCTCCGTTGACTATTTTTCAGGAGAGTCATCATCTTCAGACCTCAGTAGCAGGCTTGTACGCTGGATTTCTTCCGCCCCGGCTTTACTATGTAAATTGCTCACTTGAGTTTTATTTTTTGATCTAGACACTGCAGTAGTCGTAAAATTGTTAAAAGATATTGTATTATATTTGTATGATTTATGTATTTTAAGAATTTGAACTGGATTTGTATTAAAAGAGTTTATTTATATATGAGATGAGGACTTGATTTAATTTCATTTGGTGGAAATATTATTTAATATTTATGATTTTATTCCGCTGCATTAAGTATTGTTATTATTACTATTGCATGTTTTATTTTATTTTAGGCTTGCTACGGGTTCCGGATTCGAAAGAATTCCCATTCCCTAGCGCCGATCATGGCCCCTGTTTTGGGTTATGACAGCATAGTGCTGAGATAACTAATCCATACCCAGAATAATATTAAACTCCTTCACATCCGACAAAATCAAATCAGCAGATAATTCTCTATCTCCCACAAGAACTGGACAACCAGAAAGAACAATATCAGTGTCCAAAGAATCGCTTAGAGGAGTGGCAACAGACAAAGAAAAAGCCATCCTCGAAGCTTGCTAACAAGACTTGGAATCAAAAATGGGAGAAACAAACGAATGCGTGGCACCCGGATCAAACAAAACCCATAAATCTAGGTAACAGACAAAAACAATACCTGCCATGATCGCATTAGATGTCTGAGCATCCTGCTGAGTGAGATGGAAAAATCTATCCTGTCCTTGATCTCCTTGCTGACTGGTGGAAGCTTGACCAACACCTCTGGCATCTCTACCACGACCCTGCTGGGGAACAAGCTGAGTGGAACTTTGATGCTGGCTAGAGGCAACTGAAAAGGAACGGGGTAGCACTAGCAATCAACTGCTGTGAAAATCATGGAATCTGCGGCTGCTGATACCCGGAATAAGGACATGATCTGGCATAATGCCCTATCTGCCTGCATTTGAAGCATGTCAGTGGTGTCAGGTAACACGATCCCTGATGGACTCTATCGCAGGTCTAGCAAACACTGGCAGCTGATCCAGAACTACGTCCACTGCTACTGCTCGAAGCACTTGACCCAAATCTAATCGGTCTATGCTGACCTCCACGGCCATGTCTACTGCTCCGATGCACTCGCTGCTGCTGCCTCTGACTCTGCTGAGTTAGACCTCTCTACTGACTACTCGAATCAATATGAAAACTTAAATATGGAGTAGCCTACAATCCACTTAACTGAACACCCAGCTGGTAATAATCAGGCATCACTCCCTGCCTAACTAGCCTCAGCTCAATCTCCTTGGCCAACTCAATAACAGACTCCAGAGTAAGGCCCGCTGTAGGCATACCAGAAAATGCTAAACCCAATCCAGTGATGTCAGTAGTGATTGCAAAATACTGGTCTCGCATCAGATCCTCTATATATCTACCTAGCCGGAGGAACTCTTGGGTGTACTCCTCTACTGATCGATCACCGTGAGATATACTAGTCAATCTGAGACGATAACTCATACAGAGAGGCTCTAGACAGAATCTCCTCATAAACCACTCTCTGAACTGAGCCCAGGTCATCGTCATCATATAAGGCTAGATCATCTAAATAAACCAGTCCAGGGCTGGTCCCTCAATAGACAGCTCGATAATCATGATCCGTTGGTACTCAGTGTGAGCAGTCCGAGTCCTCATCTCAATCGCATGCAAAAAATCTAACAGATTGGAAGTCCCATCGAAGGCAATCCTGCCTACTCTGGCATAAAACATAGCTGCCTCAGGGTCAGACATACCCTACTGATAGGCAGGCTGAATAGGTTGAACAATTGGAGGTATAGGAATATCCTCAAACTCAGGCTCAATAAGCTCCTAATCCTGTATCTCTCTTTGTCTACGGCGACCTGCCGCTCCTCGAGGTCTACCTCTGCCATGACCTCTGCGTCTAACTGGCTGCTTAGAAGGTAAAACCTCATCCTGAAAGGACTCATCATCCACGGCCTCAACGATCGATGGAGCAACACGCGCTCACCTCCTCATTCTGAAAAGACAACCAAAATGATTCAGAAAAAACAGACAACAGAGGAATAACGCAGAAAACTAAAGCAAGGAATACTTATCAAGACATACTCGAACCTAATTCACTATAGTAGTTTCAAAAGAAAACACAACTTTGAAAACTAGGGCCACAACTCACATAACTAAGCCCTAACATAAAACTCCACTTTGATACCAACTTTGTCATGACCCAAAACAGGGGCCATGATCGGTGCTAGGGAATGGGAATTCTTTCGAATCCGGAACCCGTAGCAAGCCTTAAAATAAAATAAAACATACAATGATAATAATAATATAATTAAAATACTCCGCAGCGGAAATAAATCATAAATATTGAAATAATAATCCACCAAAAGAAATTAAATCGAATATCTCATTTCATATATATAAATAAACTTTTAATACAAATCCAGTACAAATATTTAAAATACATAACTCACACAAACATAATACATAAACTCCACAACTGTTTACAACTACTGCAGTGTCTAAATTATAAAATAAAACTCAGATAAGCAGTTTACATAGTGAAGTCGGGGCAGAAGAAATCCAGCATATAGGTCTGCTACTGAGGTCCGAAGACGATGACTTTCCTAAAAAATAGTCAACGGAGGGGAATCAGACCTCACTGAGTGAATTGTTATAATATATATACATGCATACTAAATGACAATGCACACAGTCAATAATATATATAATAAATATATATACAAGCAAATTCACACAGATGCAAAAAAATCATTTTACATATTTTTATTGAAAATCACCATTTATGAAGGATCAAATAGAACCCTAGAAAATCGCAACCTCAAAATAGTGTTAGAAAACACTCTAGCCTTACAGGCTCACTTATTCCAAATATATTCACTTGTTCCATTTGGACAGTAGACTGGCCCCGAGACACTAAGTCAATCGAGCTCCAGCAGTCTGACTGTCAGTGTGATTAGCCTTGAGACACTTAGTCAACCGAGCTCCAACAATGTCACAACCCAAAACAGGGGCCATGACCAGCACTAGGGAACGGGAATTCTTTCGAATCCGGAACCCGTAGCAAGCCTAAAAATAAAATAAAACATGCAATAGTAATACTAATATATAATGCAGCGAAAATAAAAATCATAAATATAATAATAGCATATGCACCAACTGGATTTCAATCAAATCCTCATCATTACATATATATAAATCTTTTAATACAAATCCAGTTCAAATATATGATACAACATCTCTTTAAATATTTAATGACTACTGCAGTGTCTAGATAAAATAAACCCAAGACTCAAAGAAGCAGTTTACATAAAGAAGCCGGGGCGGAAGAAATCCGGCGTACAGGCCTGCTACTGAGGTCTGAAGATGATGACTCTCCTGAAAAATGGTCAACAGAGGGGAGTCAGACCTCACTGAGTGAATTACTATAATATATATACATGCATACTAAATGACAATGCATACAATCAACAGTATATATCTAATATGTATATATACAGGCAATACACACAGATGCAGTAAAATTATTTTATATATTTTTTACTGAAAATCATCGTTTATGAAGGATCAAATAGAACCCTAGAATATCGAAACCTCAAACAGTGTTAGACAACACTCTAGCCATTTAGGCTCACTTAATCCAAATATATCCACTTAATCCATTTAGACAATAGACTGACCCTGAGACACTAAGTCAACCGAGCTCCAGCAGTCTGACTGTCAGTGTGATTGGCCCCGAGACACTTGGTCAACCGAGCTCCAGAAATCACACCTCCAAACCATATCTCACACATCAAATAATCAAATTTAATCAATATCCACAAATGGTTAGTAGTATAGCCTAAATGCTATAAGCGTACCGGTACGTACTCGGTCCTAGTGCTGCCCACTAGGTAGCACGTTCTATTGATATCCTTCATTAATAAATATAACATACATTCATAAAAAATAAATGATGCATGAATTCAAATAAAATAGCAACATAAACCATATATATACTGGAAATATACCAAAAGTAAACCAGGTATATTTTGAGTATATATACATCAAATAAATCCAATCAAATTATAAATTAAGCTAGAAATATATTTAAAAACATTTTAAATATGATTTATTAATAAAACATGCATATAATTTAATATATACCAAAAATAAACCAAAAATAAACTAAAAATATACTTAAATACAAATCACATTATTTATGCATATTTAATCAAAATAAAACATATATTTCTAAAATCATGCATCCTAAACATATATATATAATATAGTAACTCACACTTAGTGCGCTCCACGAGATGGGTCCGATGGGCCTGGTCCACTAGGCCTCGGTCTCGGCGCAACTAAACAAACAATAACGATAGAAATCAGAATAAACCTAACAGAAAAATCCTAGAACTCGATCTAGAATATTAAACACAGAATCGAAATTAGGGTTCGACTGGACATCACGTTTTACGAGAATTCCATCAAAAATTCGACAGAACCTCCCCTATAAAACGGATATCTCTCTACTCAAAGAGTAGAACCGACCCTGCAAAGAAACACACTTCGAAAAACAGGCTCAACCACTCATCCACAACCCCTCGGTCGGACTCCAAACTACAGTCTACCGACCGGGGTCCACAATCACAGAACAATTATAGAAATACCAAAAATACCCTTATATCATAGAAATTCATTTTATAAGTAGAAATTACATAATTAACCTTTAAACATAGTAAAAATCGATAAAAACTCATTTTATTAGTAAAATCGTATATTATATATATAATTAAAAATAATTCACGAAAAATAGTTTTAATTAGTTAAAAATACCAAATAATTTGTAGAAATCATTTTTATACCTTAAATAACTATTAAGACCAATTAAATTACATTTTTAGCCAATTTTGTGTAAAATTACCAAAATACCCCTATATATATAAATATACTAAAATTACTTCAAAAATTCACCAAAAATAATATAATTATCCAAAAATTAATTTCTCAACATATTTATCAATAATATCAATAATTAAACCCAATTAACCAATAAATTTCAATTAAAAATACAATTAACCTAAATTTTCCAAAAATTCCATAAACTAATAATAAATACATAAAAATTCATAAAAATTCCAAATAAATTTATATAATTCATTTCAACACCTATATTTATCATAAAACACAATTTCATAATATAATTAATTAATTTCCGAAAATTAGAAAATAATATTAAAATATTCAAAAATACCCAAAAATCAAAATAATCTCCAAAAATTTTACAAAAATTCACACATGAAGATTAAGCTAAAGGGAACAACATTTGTGAAGGAATTTTTCATGAATCAATAAAATTGAAGTTCAAAAAATTCAAGAACACTAATATGGCCGAAATCTAAAATTCGAAACCTAAGCAAATCAAGACCATTTAAGCTCAAACCAAAGCTAGAATCACACTCACTGGAGCTCAAGGAGAAGAAAGAGATTGGCGGTGTCAAAAATGGTGGCCGGAAACGTCATGATCGACGGTGCAGAAGAATTCAGCTTCTCTGGCCAAAATCAACCTCCAAACGTCGGAAACGGCTGCTACAGGCGGCGAGGAAGGCTGGGGAAGGTGGTGGCACGCCGAACGGCACACCAATGGCAAGGAAACGGCAGTTGCAGTGACGGACGGCGACAGGAACGGAGTTGGGGAAGAAGGAAGAGATCGGGGGCAATTCGGTAATTTTTCAAAAGTTTTGTTTTTTGACATATTATATGTATAGATATATACTTTATACTATATAATAAAATAATATTAAATTACACACATCAAATATACATAACACACTTAATATTTAATATTTTAAAATTTAATGATAAATAAAAATAATTAAATAACAATAAAACTAATAAATAAATAATAAAATATTAGGGTAATAAATTAAACCCTAATTAAATAAATATATACACACATAGGTTTTATTTAGTAATTTAAAAATACGTATGAGTTCATGCAAGTCTGTAAATCTATTTAAAATAATTAATAGTAAATTATTTACGTGAAAATTTCCCCGAGAATGAAAGTCCCGGGAAAATTTTACGTAAAGCACTTAAAATAATAATAAACAATTTAAATTCAATTTAAATTAAATAAAAGCTTATAAAATATCAATATCATATTATAGAATTATTAACACTGCATATCCCGATGCAGTATTAAAATATTTAAAAACACGGGATATTACAGTCTTCCCCCCTTACAAGAATTCATCCCCGAATTCCAGAAAACAGGATCAAGAAGGAAAGAGATATGGGTAAGAAGCTCGCATCTCAGCTTCAGTCTCCCACGTATGCTCCTCGACTCTATCGCTACGCCACAGAACCTTGACCATCGGAATCTGCTTCGAATGCAACTGTCGAACTTGATAATCAACGATCGCCACAGGTTCTTCCACAAACGTCAAATCTTCACTCACTTCTATACTGTCGGGCTGTAACACGTGTGAAGGGTTTGAAATATACTTCCTCAGCATCGAGATATGAAACACTGGATTCACCTGTGACATACTCGGAGGCAAATCCAACCGATATGCAACAGTGCCAACTCTCTCCAGAATCTCAAACGGTCCAATATATCTCGATGCTAACTTACCCTTCCTGCCAAATCTCATCACACCCTTCATCGGAGATACTTTCAGAAAAATGAAATCTGCAACCTGAAACTCCACATCTCTGTGTCTAGGATCCGCATAACTCTTTTGTCTGCTAACTGCGGTCTCTAATCTGCGCTTAATCACGGTGACTTTCTCTGTAGCATCCTGAACCATCTCAGGTCCAGTCAAAGCTCTCTCAGCAATCTCATCCCAACTCAGAGGGGATCTACACTTCCTTCCATACAAAGCCTCGTACGGTACCATGCCAATACTGCTATGGTAGCTGTTATTATATGCAAACTCAATGAGTGGCAAATGATCATCCCAGCTACCTCCCAAATCCAAGACACACATCCTCAACATATCTTCCAGTGTCTGGATCGTCCTCTCAGACTGACCATCTGTCTGAGTGTAATATCCCGTGTTTTTAAATATTTTTTTTACACTGTACCGGGATATACAGTGTTAATAAATTTTGTATATATATTGCGATATTTTACGAGTTAAGAAGTATTTAAAACCTATTTTAATTATTGCGTATTATTTACAGTGCTTTACGTAAAATTTTCCCGGGACTTGAATTTTTGGGGAAATTTTCACGTAAATAATTTATTATTAATTATTTTAAATATATTTTTGGACTTGCATGAACTCATACGTATTTTTAAATTACTAAACATCCTATATGTGTGCGATATTTATTTAATTAGGGTTTAATATATATTACCCTAATATTTTATCATTTTATTATTAATTGTTTATTTAAATTAATATAATAATATATGGTGTGTATTTTTCCCACATATTTTATTTATACACTATATTTTTAATATATACATATTATTTTATTATTTTTTCTTTTCTTTTTCTTTTTCTTTTTCTTTTTCTTTTCTTTTTCTTTTCTTTCTTTTTCTTTTTCTTCTTCTTCTTCTTCTTCCTTCCCCGCGCGCCTAACCACCCCTCACCACCAACCGCCGTCTGCCATCCTATTCCCTTGCCGTCGATGTGCCTTCCAGCTTGCCACCCGCCGTTCCCCGTCGCCTGCAGCCCTCTTCCCCGACGCCGATAGCCCCTTTTCCCATTTTGGCCGAAATTTCTTCTCCTCGCCGTCAATGACGATTTCGGCCACCATTTTTGACACCGCCGGTCTGTTTCTTCTCCTTGAGCTCTGGTGAGTGTGATTCTAGCTTTTGTTTGACCTTAAATGGTCTAGATTTGCTTAGGTTTTGAATTTTCCAATTCGGCCATATTAGGATTTTTGATTTTTTTGAGCTTCAAATTGATTGATTCATGGAAACTCCCTTCACAAATGTTGATCCTAGTAGCTTAATCTACATGTATGAATTTTTGTGGAATTTTTGGAGATTTTTTGGATTTTTGGGTATTTTTGAATATTTTAATATTATTTTCTAATTTTCGGAAATTAATTATTTAAATTATGAAATTGTGTTTTATGGTTAATTTAGGTGTTAAAATGAATTATAGGAATTTATTTGGAATTTTTATGAATTTCTAAGTATTTATTTTGAATTATTGAAGTTTATGTAAATTTGGGAAATTAGGGTTAATTATGTTTTTAATTGAATTTAATTGGTTAATTGAGTTTAATTATTAATATTATTGATAAACATGTTGAGAAAATTAATTTTGGATAATTGTATAATTTTTGGTGAATTTTTGAAGTAATTATAGTATATTTATATATATAAGGGCATTTTGGTAATTTTACCCTAAATTGGCTAAAAATGTAATTTAAGTGGTTTTAATAGTTATTTAAAGTATAAAAATGATTTCTACAAATTATTTAGTATTTTTAACTAATTAAAACTATTTTTTGTGAATTATTTTCAATTATATATATAATATACGGTTTTACTAATAAAATGAGTTTTTATCGGTTTTTACTGTGTTTAAAGGTTAATTATGTAATTTCTACTTATAAAATGAATTTCTATGTTATAAGGATATTTTTGGTATTTCTGAAATTATTCTATGATTGTGGACCCCGGTCGGTGGACTGTAGTTTGGAGTCCGACCGTGGGATTTTGATTGTGCTCTGTGTAGTTTGGAGTCCGACCGTGGGATTTTGATTGTGCTCTGTGTAGTTTTTCGAAGTGTATTTCCTTGCAGGGTCAGCTCTACTCTTTTGAGTAGAGAGATGTCCATTTTACAGGGGAGGTTCTGTCGGATTTTTGATAGAATTCTCATAAAACGTGATATCCGATCGAACCCTAATTTCGATTTTATGTTTAATATTCTAGATCGAATTCTAAGATTTATGTTAGGTTTATTCTGATGTCGGTTATTTATTGCTTGTTTAGTTGCGCCGAGACCAAGGACTAGTGGACCAGGCCCGTCGGACTCGTCTCGTGGAGCGCACTAGGGTGAGTTACTATTTTATATATATGTGCTTTAGGATGCATGATTTTAGAAATACATTTTTCATGTTGACTAAATAGGCATAAATAACGTGATTTGTATTTAAGTATATTTTTGGTATATATTAAATTATATGCATGTTTTGTAAATAAATTATATTTAAAATGTTTTTAAATATATTTCTAGCTTAATTTATAATTTGATTGGATTTATTTGACGTATATATACTCGAAATATACCTGGTTTACTTTTGGTATATTTCTAGTATATATATGGTTTATGTTGATATTTTATTGAACTTCATGCATCATTTATTTTTGTGAATGAATGTTTTATATTTATTAATGAAGGATATCGATAGAACGTGCTACCTAGTGGGCAGCACTAGGACCGAGTATGTACCGGTACGCCTATAGTATTTAGGCTATATTACTAACTTATTTGTGGATACTGATGGAATGTGATTATTGATATGTGTGAGATATGATTTGGGTGTGATTGCTAGAGCTCGGTTGACCAAGTGTCTCGGGGCCAATCACACTAGCAGTTAGACTGCTGGAGCTCGGTTGACTTAGTGTCTCGGGGCCAGTCTACTGTCTAAATGGATTAAATGGATATATTTGGATTCAGTGAGCCGGTATGGCTAGAGTGTTGTCTAACACTGTTTTCGAGGTTACGATATTCTAGGGTTCTATGTGATCCTTCATAAAAGATGATTTTCAATAAAATATATAAAATGATTTTATTGCATCTGTGTGTAATTGCATGTATATATATATTAGATATATACTGTTGACTGTATGCATTATCATTTAGTGTGTATGTATATATATTATAGTAATTCACTCAGTGAGGTCTGACTCCCCTCCGTTGACTATTTTTCAGGAGAGTCAACATCTTCAGACCTCAGTAGCAGGCTGATACGCCGGATTTCTTCCGCCCCGGCTTCTTTGTGTAAACTGCTTACTTGAGTCTTATTTTTATAATCTAGACACTACAGTAGTTGTAAATTATCGTGGGATTTTATGTATTTTATTTATGTGAGATATTGTATTATGAGAACTGGATTTGTATTCAAAGATTTATATATATATGAGATGAGATTTGATTTAAATCCAGTTGATGAATATAATATTGTGATATTTATGATTTTCATTTCCACTGCATTTGATATTGTTATTATTATTATTGCATGTTTATTTTATTTTTAGGCTTGCTACGGGTTCCGAATTCGAAATAATTCTCGTTCCCTAATGCCGGTCATGACCCCTGTTTTGGGTCGTGACACTGAGGATGAAAAGCAGTACTGAAATCTAACCTAGTGCCCTTCGCTTCCTACAACTTCTGCCAAAAATGAGAAGTAAACACTGAACCTCTATCTGACACAATGGACACAGGTACTCCATGAAGGCATACGATATGCTTCACATACAGCTTCGCCAATCTGACAATAGAATAAGTGGCTTTCATAGGCAAGAAATGTGCAGACTTCGTCAACCTGTCAACAATCACCCAGATGGAGTTGTATCCATCCTTCGAACGAGGTAAACCTACCACAAAATCCATAGCTATCCTTTCCCACTTCCACTCGGGAATAGGAAGAGGCTGAAGCTTCCCAGAAGGCTTCTGATGTTCGGCTTTCACTTGCTGACACGTCAGACACATAGCAACATAATCAGCGACATCTTTCTTCAATCCATCCCACCAGTATAAATCTCTAATACTGTGGTACATCTTAGTAACACCTGGATGTACGCTATAGGCTGTAGAATGTGCTTCCTCTAGGATCTCTTCTCTCAAATCATCCACATCAGGAACACACAATCTACCACTGATCCACAACACACCATCATTATCGAGTGTGAAATCAGTGAACTTCCCTGCTCGAACATTCTCTGCAAGCTCTTCTAGAATAGGATCTCGACTCTGAGCTGCTTTAATCATATCCCTCAGTACAGATCGCACTTTAAACTGAGCTAGCAGTCCACCTGATCTACTAATCTTCATCATCAGACCTTGATCCACCAACAAATGCAATTCCTGGATCAATGGTCTCCTCTCAACACTGATGTGAGCAAGACTGCCTGAGGACTTTCTACTCAAGGCATCTGCTACCACATTAGCTTTACCCGGATGATATAGAATCTCGCAATCATAATCCTTCAACAATTCCAACCATCTCCTCTGCCTCAGATTCAGATCTCTCTGCTAGAAAATATACTTAAGGCTCTTGTGATTAGTAAATATCTCACAAGTCACCCCATACAGACAATGTCTCCAGATTTTCAAAGCAAATATCACTGCAGCCATCTCAAGATCATGTGTAGGATAGTTCTGCTCATGCTTCTTCAACTGCCTGGAAGCATAGGCTATCACCCTTCCATTCTGCATCAACACACAACTAAGGCCAATTCTAGAAGCATCACAATAAATTGTGAACTTGTCCACACTATTAGGCAAAGCTAACACTGGCGCTGTGGTCAACTTCTCCTTCAATAACTGGAAACTATTCTCACACGCTTCTGACCACTCGAACCTAACATTCTTCTGAGTCAAATGAGTCATAGGGGCTGCCATTCTAGAAAAATCCTGCACAAACCGCCTATAATACCCGACTAAACCTAGAAAACTTCGAATCTCAATAACAGAAGTAGGTCTAGGCCACTCAAACACTGCCTCAATCTTCTGTGGATCAACTTGAATACCTTCTTTAGACACTATGTGTCCAAGGAAAGAAACACTCTCCATCCAGAAATCACACTTTGAGAATTTAGCATAAATCTAATGATCTCTCAGTGTTTGCAGTACAATCCTCAAGTGATATACATGCTCCTCCATACTCCTCGAATATACCAATATATCATCAATGAAGACTACCACAAACTGATCCACATACGGTCTGAATACCTTGTTCATCAGGTCCATAAAAGCTGCTGGTGCATTAGTCAAACCAAAAGACATCACCAGAAACTCATAATGGCCATATCGAGTGCAGAATGCTGTCTTAAGAACATCGGCTTCACTAATCCGCAACTGATGATAACCCGACCTCAAGTCAATCTTAGAAAAGAACTGTGCACCCTGTAGTTGATCAAACAAGTCATCTATCCTCAGGAGAGGATACTTGTTCTTCACTGTCACCTTATTAAGCTCTCTGTAGTCAATGCACAGTCTCAGGGTACCATCCTTCTTCTTCATAAACAGGACTGGTGCACCCCAAGAAGAAACACTAGGTCTGATGAAACCCTTATCCAATAACTCTTACAACTGCTCCTTTAACTCTTTCAACTCTACAGGAGTCATTCTGTAGGGTGGCATAGATATAGGAGTAGTACCTGGTACTACATCTATACAGAACTCAATCTCTCTATGAGGTGGTAAACCTGGCAACTCCTCGGGAAAAACATCAGGAAACTCACAAGCAACAGGAACATCAGTGAGTGACAACTTCTCCACCGAAGTATCCCTGACCAATGCCAAATATCCCTGACATCCTTTCCTCAACAACTTCCTAGCCGTAATAGCAGAAATAAGATTATGAGGTGCTGAACTCCCATCACCCACAAACTTAAATTCTTCTTCATCAGGAATTCTGAAAGTCACCTCTTTATTCCTACAATCTACCACGGCATAGTGCTGAGATAACCAGTCCATTCCTAGAATAACATCAAACTCCATCACATCCAACAGGATCAAATCAGCGGGTAACTCTCTATCTCCCATGAGAACTGGACAACCAGAAAGAACAATATCGGTGTCTAAGGAATCGCTCAAAGGAGTGGCAACAGACAAAGGACAAGCCATCCTCGAAGCTTGCCAATAAGATTTAGAAGCAAAAATGGGAGAAACGAATGAATGTGTGGCACCCGGATCAAACAAAACCCATACATCCAGGTAACAAACAGAAACAATACCTACCACGACTGCATTAGATGCCTGAGCATCCTATTGAGTAAGGTGGAAAACTCTGGCCTGACCTCAACCTCCCTACTGACTGGTAGAAGCCTGGCCAACACCTCTGGCACCTCCTCTAGTACCTCTACCACGACTCTGATGTGGAACAATCTGAGTGGAACTCTAATGCTGAGCTGGAGGTAACTGAAATGGCATGGGTGCAGCACTGGCAATCGACAACTGTGGGAATCGCAGAATCTGTGGCTGCTGATACCCCGAGTAAGGACATGATCTCACAAAATGCCCTGTCTGCCCGCATATGAAGCATGTCAGTGGTGTCAGATAACACGGTCCCTGATGGACTCTACCGTAAGTCTGGCATACACTGGTAGCTGATCCAGAACTACGACCACTGCTACTACTCAAAGCACCTGACCCAAATCTGAATGGTCTACGCTAACCTCCACGGCCATGTCTACTGCTCCGATGCACTCGGTGTTACTGTCTCTGACTCTGCTGAGTTGGACCTCGCTGTTGACTACTCGATCCAACATGAAAACTCGAATACGGTGTAGCCTGTAATCCACTTGACTGAACTCCTAGCTAGTAATAATCAGGCATCGCTCCCTGCCTAACTAGCCTCAGCTCAATCTCCTTGGGCAACTCAATCACAGACTCCAGAGTAAGGCCTGCTGTAGGCATACTAGCAAATGCAAAACCCAAACTAGTAACGTATGTAGTGATCGTAAAATATTGATCTTGCATCAGATCCTCTGCATATCTACCCAGATGAAGAAACTCTCGGGAGTACTCCTCTACAGATCGATCACCATGAGAAATACTGGTCAGTCAAAGACGATAGCTCAAACGAAGCAGCTCTAGACAGAATCTCCTCATAAATCGCTCTTGGAACTGAGCCCAGGTCATCGTCATCATATAAGGCTGGATCACCTGAATGAACCAATCTAGGGCTGGTCCCTCAATGGATAGCTCGACAATCATGATCCGCTAGTACTCGGCATGAGCAGTCCGAGTCCGAGTCTCGATCGCATGCAGAAAGTCTAACGGATTGGAAGTACCGTCAAACGCAATCCTGCCAACTTGGGCATAGAACAAAGCTGCCTCAGGGTCAGACATACCCTGCTGATAGGCAGACTGAACAAGCTGAACAACTGGAGGTACAGGAACATCAAACTCAGGCTCTACAGGCTCCTCATCCTGTAACTCTCTCTGCCTACAGTGACTTGTCGCTCCTCGAGGTCTACCTCTACCACGACCTCTACGTCTAACTAGCTGCTCATGAGGTAAAACCTCGTCCTGAAAAGATTCATCATCCTCGGCCTCAACGACCGGTGGAGCAACATGCGCTCGCCTCCTCATTTTGAAAAGACAAACGGAAAGATTCAAACAAAACAAACAACGGAGGACTAACGCAGAAAACTAAAGCAAGGAATACTTATCAAGACATACTCGAACCTAATTCACTGTAGTAGTTCAACAGAAAGCACAACTCATAAAACTAGGGCCACGACTCACATAACTAAGCCCTGACATAGAACTCCGCTCTGATACCAACTTTGTCATGACCCAAAACAGGGGCCATGACTGGCGTTAGGGAATGGGAATTCTTTCAAATCCGGAACTCGTAGCAAGCCTAAAAATAAAATAAAACATGCAATAGTAATAACAATATATAATGCAGTGAAAATAAAAATCATAAATATAATTGTCACGACCCAAAACAGGGGCCATGACCGGCGCTAGGGAACGGGAATTCTTTCGAATCCGGAACCCGTAGCAAGCCTAAAAATAAAATAAATCATGCAATAATAACAATAACCATAATATATATATGCAGCGGAAATAAAAATCATAATATCATAATATTATTCACATCAACTGGATTTAAATCAAAATCTCATCTCATAGATACATAATCTCTTTAATACAAATCCAGTTTCAATATAATACATCTCTTTAAAATAAAATACATGAAATCCAATACTTTAATTCACAACTACTGCAGTGTCTAGATAAAATAAATAAGACTCAAGTAAATAACTTACATAAAGAAGCCGGGACAGAAGAAATCCGGCGTATCGACCTGCTATTGAGGTCTGAAGAAGTTGACTCTCCTGAAAAATAGTCAACGGAGGGGAGTCAGACCTCACTGAGTGAATTACTATAATATATATACATACACACTAAATGATAATGCATACAGTCAATGGTATATATGTAATATGTATATATACAGGCAAATTCATACAGATGCAGAAAAATCATTTTTATATATTTTATTGAAAAATCCCAGTTTATGAAGGATCACATAGAACCCTAGAATATCGCAACCTCAGAAATAGTGTTAAACAACACTCTAGCCATATAGGCTCACTTATTCCAAATATATCCACTTAATCCATTTTAGACAGTAGACTGGCCCCGAGACACTAAGTCAACCGAGCTCCAGCAGTCTGACTGCCAGTGTGATTGGCCCCGAGACACTTGGTCAACCGAGCTCCAACAATCACACCCACAAACCACATCTCACATATCGATAATCATAATCAAATCAATATCCACAAATAAGTTAGTATTATAGCCTAAATACTATAGGCGTACCGGTACGTACTCGGTCCTAGTGTTGCCCACTAGGTAGCACGTTCTATCTATATCCTTCATCATTAAATATAAACCATTCATTCACAATAAATGATGCATGAATGTAAATGAAATAACAATATAATCCATATATATACCAGAAATATACCAAAAGTAAACCAGGTATATTTCGAGTATATATACGTCAAATGAATTCAATCAAATTATAACTTAAGCTAGAAATATATTTAAGAACATTTTAAATATATTTTATTCACAAAACATGCATATAATTTAATATATACCAAAAATATACTTAATGTAAACTTAAGAAATAATCAAATTATTCATGCATATTTAATCAACATAAAACATGCATTTCTAAATCATGCATCCTAAGCATATATATATAGTATAGTAACTCACCTAATGCGCTCCACGAGACAGGTCCGACGGGCCTGGTCCACTAGCCCTCGGTCTCGGCGCAACTAAACAAGAAATAAATAATTGACATCAGAATAAACCTAACAGAAATCCTAGAATTCGATCTAGAGTATTAAAATACAGAAACAGAATTAGGGTTCGACTGGACATCACGTTTTACGAGAATTCTACCAAAAATTCGGCAGAACCTCCCCTGTAAAATGGACATCTCTCTACTCAAAAGAGTAGAGCCGACCCTGCAAAGAAACACACTTCGAAAAATAAGCTCAACACAATCCACAACCCCTCGGTCGGACTCCAGACTACAATCTACCGACCGGGGTCCACAAACACAGAACAATTTTAGAAATACCAAAAATATCCTTACAACATAGAAATTCATTCTATAAGTAGAAATTACATAATTAACCTTAAAACACTGTAAAAACCGATAAAAACTCATTTTATTAGAAAAACCGTATATTATATATATAATTGAAAATAATTCACGAAAAATAGTTTTAATTAGTTAAAAATAGCAAATATTTTGTAGAAATCATTTTTATACCTTAAATAACTATTAAAACCAATTAAATTACATTTTTAGACAATTTAGGGTAAAATTACCAAAATACCCCCTATATATATAAATATACTTAAATTACTTCAAAAATTCACCAAAAATTATACAATTATCCAAAATTAATTTTCTCAACATATTTATCAATAATATCAATAATTAAACTCAATTAACCAATTAAATTCAAATTAAAACACATTTAACCCTAATTTCTCAAAATCACATAAACTTCAATAATTCAAAATAAATACTTAGAAATTCATAAACATTCCAAATAAATTCCTATAATTCATTTCATCACCTAATTCAACCATAAACTCCAATTTCATAATTTAAATAATTAATTTCCGAAAATTAGAAAATAATATTAAAATATTCAAAAATACCCAAAAATCCAAACAATCTCCAAAAATTCTACAAAAATTCATAGATGTAGATTGAGCTACTAGGAACAACATTTTTGAAGGAAGTTTTCATGAATCAATCAATTCGAAGCTCAAAAAAAATCAAAAACCCTAATAGGCCGAAATTGAAAATTCGAAACCTAAGCAATTCTAGACCATTTTAGATCTAACCAAAGCTAGAATCACACTCACCGGAGCTCAAGGAGAAGAAAGAGACCAGCGGTGTCAAAAACGGTGGCTGGAATCGACGTGATCGACGATGGATCGACTTTCGGCTTCTCCGGCCAAAAATGGTTTCCAGGCGCCGGAAATGGCTACCACAGGCGGCGAGGAAGGCTGGGGAAGGTGGTGGCACACCCACGGTGAAGAAACGGCAGTAGCAGCGACCGGACGGTGAAGGGAGCGGTCGGGAGGAAGAAGAAGGCTCGGGGGCAGTTTTGTAATTTTCCAAACTTTTGTAATTTTGACAAATTTTAATGTATATATGTATATATATATACTTTACACTATATAATAAAATAATATTAAATTACACACATCAAATATACACCACACACATAAAAATTTAATATTTTAATAATTTATACTAAATAAAAAAATAATTAAATAACAATAAAACTAATAAATAATTAATATAATATTAGGGTAATATTAAACCCTAATTAAATAAATATACACACACAGGCTTTATTTAATAATTTAAAAATACGCATGAGTTCATGCAAGTCTGAAAATACATTTAAAACAATTAATAATACATTGTTTACGTGAAAATTTCCCCGAAAATGCAAGTCCCGGGAAAATTTTACGTAAAACACTGAAAATAATATACAGTAATTAAAATAGGTTTTAAATACATATTAACTCGTAAAAATATCATATAATATACAGAAATTATTAACACTGCATATCCCGGTACAGTGTAAAAATATTTTAAAAACACGGGATATTACAATAATAATAGCATATGCACCAACTGGATTTAAATCAAATCCTCATCATTACATATATATAAATCTTTTAATACAAATCCAGATCAAATATATGATACAACATCTCTTTAAATATTTAATGACTACTGTAGTGTCTAGATAAAATAAACCCAAGACTCAGAGAAGCAGTTTACATAAAGAAGCCGGGGCGGAAGAAATCTGGCATACAGGCCTGCTACTGAGGTCTGAAGATGATGACTCTCCTGAAAAATGATCAATAGAGGGGAGTCAGACCTCACTGAGTGAATTACTATAATATATATACATGCATACTAAATGACAATGCATACAATCAACAGTATATATCTAATATGTATATATACAGGCAATACACACAGATGCAGTAAAATTATTTTATATATTTTTTACTGAAAATCATCGTTTATAAAGGATCAAATAGAACCCTAGAATATCGAAACCTCAAACAGTATTAGACAACACTCTAGCCATTTAGGCTCACTTAATCTATATATATCCACTTAATCCATTTAGACAGTAAACTGGCCCTGAGACACTAAGTCAACCGAGCTCCAGCAGTCTGACTGTCAGTGTGATTGGCCCCGAGACACTTGGTCAACCGAGCTCCAGCAATCACACCTCCAAACCATATCTCACACATCAAATAATCAAATTTAATCAATATCCACAAATGGTTAGTAGTATAGCCTAAATGCTATAAGCGTATCGGTACGTACTCGGTCCTAGTGCTGCCCACTAGGTAGCACGTTCTATTGATATCCTTCATTAATAAATATAACATACATTCATAAAAAATAAATGATGCATGAATTCAAATAAAATAGCAACATAAACCATATATATACTGGAAATATACCAAAAGTAAACCAGGTATATTTCGAGTATATATACGTCAAATAAATCCAATCAAATTATAAATTAAGCTAAAAATATATTTAAAAACATTTTAAATATGATTTATTAATAAAACATGCATATAATTTAATATATACCAAAAATAAACCAAAAATAAACTAAAAATATACTTAAATACAAATCACATTATTTATGCATATTTAATCAAAATAAAACATATATTTCTAAAATCATGCATCCTAAACATATATATATAATATAGTAACTCACACTTAGTGCGCTCCACGAGATGGGTCCGATGGGCCTGGTCCACTAGGCCTCGGTCTCGGCGCAACTAGATAAATAATAACGACAGAAATCAGAATAAACCTAACAGAAAAATCCTAGAACTTGATCTAGAATATTAAATACAGAATCGAAATTAGGGTTCGACTGGACATCACGTTTTATGAGAATTCCACCGAAAATTCGTCAAAACCTTCCCTGTAAAACGGACATCTCTCTACTCAAAGAGTAGAGCCGACCCTGCAAAGAAACAAACTTCGAAAAACAGGCTCAACCACTCATCCACAACCCCTCGGTCGGACTCCAAACTACAGTCTACCGATCGGGGTCCACAATCACAGAACAATTATAGAAATACCAAAAATACCCTTATATCATAGAAATTCATTTTATAAGTAGAAATTACATAATTAACCTTTAAACACAGTAAAAATCGATAAAAACTCATTTTATTAGTAAAATCGTATATTATATATATAATTGAAAATAATTCACGAAAAATAGTTTTAATTAGTTAAAAATACCAAATAATTTGTAGAAATCATTTTTATACCTTAAATAACTATTAAGACCAATTAAATTACATTTTTAGCCAATTTTGTGTAAAATTACCAAAATACCCCTATATATATAAATATACTAAAATTACTTCAAAAATTCACCAAAAATAATATAATTATCCAAAAATTAATTTCTCAACATATTTATCAATAATATCAATAATTAAACTCAATTAACCAATAAATTTCAATTAAAAATACAATTAACCTAAATTTTCCAAAAATTCCATAAACTAATTAAATTCAAAATAAATACATAGAAATTCATAAAAATTCCAAATAAATTTCTATAATTCATTTAAATACCTATATTTATCATAAAACACAATTTCATAATATAATTAATTAATTTCCGAAAATTAGAAAATAATATTAAAATATTCAAAAATACCCAAAAATCAAAATAATCTCCAAAAATTCTACAAAAATTCACACATGAACATTAAGCTAAAGGGAACAACATTTGTGAAGGAATTTTTCATGAATCAATAAAATTGAAGTTCAAAAAATTCAAGAACCCTAATATGGCCGAAATCTAAAATTCAAAACCTAAGCAAATCAAGACCATTTAAGCTCAAACCAAAGCTAGAATCACAGTCATCGGAGCTCAAGGAGAAGAAAGAGACTGGCAGTGTCAAAAATGGTGGCCAAAAATGTCGTGATCGACGGTGAAGAAGAATTCGGCTTCTCCGGCCAAAATCAACCTCCAGACGTCAGAAACGGCTGCTACAGGCGGCGAGGAAGGCTGGGTAAGGTGGTGGCACGCCGGACGACATACCAATGGCAAGGAAATGGCAGTTGCAGCGATGGACGACGAGGGGAACGGAGTCGAGGAAGAAGGAAGATATCAGGGGCAATTTGGTAATTGTCCAAAAGTTTTGTTTTTTTGACATATTATATGTATATATATATACTTTATACTATATAATAAAATAATATTAAATTACACACATCAAATATACATCACACACTTAATATTTAATATTTTAAAATTTAATAATAAATAAAAATAATTAAATAACAATAAAACTAATAAATAAATAATAAAATATTAGGGTAATAAATTAAACCCTAATTAAATAAATATATACACACATAGGCTTTATTTAGTAATTTAAAAATACGTATGAGATCATGCAAGTCCGTAAATCTATTTAAAATAATTAATAGTAAATTATTTACGTGAAGCACTTAAAATAATAATAAACAATTTAAATTCAATTTAAATTAAATAAAAGCTTATAAAATATGAATATCATATTATAAAATTATTAACACTGCATATCCCGATGCAGTATTAAAATATTTAAAAACACGGGATATTACAAGTAATCACACTCGTAAATCACAACTCACATCAAATCAATTTAATCCAATCATTATCCACAAATAGGTTAGTAATATAGCTTAAATGATATCAGCGTACCGGTACGTACTCAGTCCTAGTGCTACCCACTAGGTAGCATATTCTATTGATATCCTTCATTTTAAATATAAAACATACATTCATAAATAAATGATGCATGAATTTCAACAAAATAGCAACATAAACCATATATATACTAGAAATATACCAAAAGTAAACCAGGTATATTTCAAGTATACATACGTCAAATAAATCCAATATAATGGCAAAATAAACTTGAAATATACTTAAAAACATTTTAAGTGTAAATATTTAATAAAACATGCATATAATTTAAAATATACCAAAAATATACCAAAAGTAAACCTAAGTAATACTTAAATCATTTATGCATACTTTATTAAAATAAACCATACATTTCTAAAACATGCACCCTAAACATATATATATAAAATAACAACTCACTGTTATTGCGCTCCACGAGATAGGTCCGATGGGCCTGGTCCACTAGGACTCGATCTCGGCGTAACAAAACAAACAAACGACAATAGAAAATCAGAATAAATCTAATGGAAATTCCTAGAAACTCGATCTAGAATACTAAACATAGAATTAGTATAAGAATTTGATCGGACATCACGTTTTACAAGAATTCTACCAAAAATCCGGCAAAACCTCCCTTGTAAAACGGACATCTCTCTACTCAAAGAGTAGAGCCAGTCCTGCAAAGAAAATACACTTCGAAATAACATAATATTCACAACCATAATCCTTCAGTCGGACTCCAAACTACAATTCACCGACCGAGGTCCACAATTCACAGAACAATTACAAAATACCAAAAATGCCCTTTTATAATAAAAATACATTTTATAAATTCAAATTACATAATTACCCTAAAACATGTTAAAAATCGATAAAAACTCATTTATTTAGAAAAATCGTATATTATATATATAATTTGAAAATAATTTACAAAAAATAGTTTTAATTAGTTAAAAATACTAAATAATTTTTAGAAATCATTTTTATACCTTAAATAATTATTAAAACTAATTTAATTATATTTTTAGCCAATTTAGTGTCAAATTACCAAAATACCCCTATATATATAAATTTACTAAAATTAATAAAAAATTCACCAAAAATAGTATAATTACTAAAAATTAATTTTCTCAACATATAATTCAATAATATCAATAAATATACTCAATTAACTAATTAATTTCAATTAAACACATAATTAACCTAATTTTTCAAAATTACATAAACTAAATAAAATCCAAAATAAATATATAAAATTCACAAAAATTACCAATAAATTTCAAAAATGCATTTCAACACCTATTATTACCATAAAACACAATTTCATAATTTAATTAATTAATTTTCAAAAATTAGAAAATAATAATAAAATAATAAAAAATTCACAAAAATCAAAATAATTCCCAAAAATTCTACAAAAATTACCACATGTAGATTAAGCTACAAGGATCAAAGTTTGTGAAGGGAGTTTTCTTGAGTCGATCAATTGAAGTTCAAAAAAATTCAAAACCCTAAATGGCCAAAATGAAGATCAAGCTCAAACCTTAACAACCACTCGTTTTTTCGGCCAAAAGAAGCTTAGAATAGGGACCACTGGAGCTCAGGGAGTCGATAGAGACCGGCGGTGCACGAAATGGTGGCTGAAAAAGCGATCGACGGTGAAGAGCTCCACATGCTGCCGCTACAATTTCGGGCGATCCGGCGAGCTTCCGGTGACCTAATCACGTTGGAGAGGAAAAGGAAGGAAGGGGGAGGAGGTTGGAGGCAGCTGGTGACGCAAAGGGCGGTCTGATGTACCAAACCGAGAGGTACAGTGAGGATAGGGTGCAGGATGGTCATGAGGGGAGAAGAAGAAGAAGTAGTTATGTTTTGGTTTCCATATGTACATATACATATATTAAAACTATAGTATGAAGCATTATTTAATATTAAAATAATGTATATGTATTATAAACCACACATTCATATATATATATAAACACATACTAATAACACACTTAATATAACACTAAAGCCTAATATATATATAATTATAATATATCCATGCAAAATAATATATATATTCATTAATGTAGTAGTATTAAAATGTTAATGTTTTACATCGGGGATTTATCAATACACTACTTCCAAAATAACGTAAATTAAAAACACATTTACGTAAAATATGTTAATTAAGCATAAAATAATGATACTATTTCACAAATAGTAAAATACTCAAATATAAATCTCGAATTTATTAACAAAATAATTAACTAGTAAAATATATACATTATATTATTATTACTGCATATTCCGATGAAATTTGAAATTATTTAAAAATTCAGGATATTACATTATATCTAAAGCCAGCCTAATTACAACATTATTAACATTCATGATTATAATTTCATTTGTATAAATATAGATATACACATTTGTATTGAAAAAAAAAATTATTAAAAAAGTAAATTGTTTGGCCTAAAATTTGGAGTGGTTTTTTTTTTTTTTTTTTTTAACTTACAGTCCTAAAAATTGAAGTAATTTTTCAAAATTACAGTGCTGTATTTTGGTGCATCTTACCCTTTATTTTTATACTTCAATGTATTCTTCAAAAATCTCTAAATTTTAATTTTTATATTTAAAAAGTTCATACAGTCTATATCCAGTCAAAATTTTATTGAAAAACTAGACAATATAGGTGAAGAAGATTAACTTTTACCATGAAAAAGCAATATTATAAAGTCAGATAAATAAGATCCATTTTTTTTTAAAAAATATCATTGCATAACTCAAGAAGAAGAAGGCATATCAGCCAATACAGCAGAAGCGAGAAGTTACACAAAAGGAAAATTCCTCTAAGATAACTACATCTTCATCCAGGTTAGTTGCCCAATTAATAAAATCTCGAGAAGTGACCCGAAAACTAATGAAATTAAATTGAAAATATAGAATAAGTTATATTTTGTATGACTTTTTGTTCGGGACGAATAACCAATGTCACTCGGATCATTTATCAAACTGATTGTAACTTTCTGTGATTTTAATTTTTTTTAATATTGTTAATATAGAAGTTATATAATTTAAGTTTTAATGAAATGTATAATAGGAGGTAGTCATCCCTTTTTAAATTAATTATTATAAAATTAAATTCTTAATTTCAAAATACTTTTAAAAATAAATTACCACTTAACTATTTATTCACCGGTTATTTTCTACTTTTAAAATATTGTAAATTAAATTAGAATCATTCTTTTGATAGTGAGTGATCTAAATTTTTTTCATCATTTATTTAAATAGAAATTTTTTTTGGCCATGAATAAGTTTTGTACATCATAATCAGAAGAATTTTTCTGGGCTTACTAAACAACTGAAACCTCCTAAAGCCATACAACTTAAAATCTTAGACCAACAAAGTTAAAGCCCAAAACCACAACCATTAACGAACCCATATAAACCCTCAAGAACCCACTTCACAAAAACCCTAATCTCTGTTCTCGCACTCTCATTTCTCTCCATACAGCAGCCGCTAGGCCAACGAAAGCGAGAAACAATGGTGTCTGGTTCAGGGATCTGTGCAAAGAAAGTGGTGGTGGATGCTAGGCACCACATGTTGGGTAGGCTTGCATCAATCATAGCCAAAGAGTTGTTGAATGGGCAAAAAGTTGTCGTCGTAAGATGCGAGGAGATATGTATCTCTGGTGGGTTGGTCAGGCAAAAGATGAAGTACCTGAGATTCTTGCGCAAACGCATGAATACTAAGCCTTCTCACGGTCCTATTCACTTCCGTGCTCCTGCTAAGATTCTCTGGAGAACTATTCGTGGGTGAGTTTTTTTTTTTTTAAATTTATGTTCTTTTTGTTTTGTTTAGCGGATGGAATTAGATTTGTGAATTTTATGATTGCTAGAGAAAAACCCATGTTTTATTTATGAAAAATTGATAAGTGCTGGGAGCAAGGTTTAGATTTTTAGTGTACGAGTTAGCTGAGTTGAATTAAGATGGGTCATCATTGTTGCATCTGAGACTTAGTTACTCAAGTGACATTAGCTTTTATATTGATTTTGAATGTCGTTTTCTGTATTACGTTGTAGTCTTATAAATGCATTGTAATGTTTTGTTCTTCTGGGTTGTTGGTACGTTGTTTCTTGTTTGATGAAATTTGGATTGTTGGAGAGTAACCCTTGTTTGATTAATGGAGATTTAGGAGTTTTGTGAATAATAATTGTAGCTTTAGTGCTGGCAAGTTTTGCTTAAGTTAGTTTTTAAAATTTAGTTATTTGAGCGGTATTAACTTCATTTATATTCTAAATCTGTTTTACTTGGCTGCCAAACGATGCCTTATTGACGAAATTTTGGACATGGAGTTGGCCAGTCTGCCAACATATCGTAGCTTTAATTTCTAAAGGCTAATATTTACTTTTGTGATATTAGATATGTTTAGATCCTAATTATTCTTGGCTGTATCTCAAAAGATTAATTACTGGTACAATTTGAAGAATTTAACTGTCTTTTTTCTCATAGCTACATGTTTGAGATTTAGTGAACATTTATTGTGCATTTTGTTTTTGTTTGGATAAATGCAATGTATTTCTGCTCCTTTTTCATTTTTTTTGTTCCCATCTGGTGTTCTGAATTTGACTTTGATTTTTTTTTTGAAGGATGATTCCTCATAAGACTAAGCGTGGAGAGGCTGCTCTTGCACGATTGAAGGTGTATGAGGGTATTCCACCTCCATATGACAAGATGAAGAGGATGGTTATCCCTGATGCTCTCAAGTGAGTTCTTTAATTGTTACTTCCTTGAAGAACTAATGTGTTATTTTCTTTGCCTGGTCGTTGATGTTTGTTCTTTCTGGATTTGTAAAACTCAGGGTGTTGAGGCTTCAAGCTGGACACAAATACTGTTTGTTGGGCAGACTTTCTTCTGAGGTTGGATGGAACCACTATGAGACTATCAAGGTATGCAGTAGCTGCTGAACTGCTTTCTGTTCTTTTTCTAACTGGCCACGTTGCTCTTTGAGTTCATTTCAATCAATTGTATTTTCTTATGTTTTTTCTATTTTGCTCTGAGTATGGCATATTGTATTGTCCACTACTAAATTTAATTGTTCGTTGTGTTTCCTGCCATCTTGTATAGACCACAGCCACGAGCAACATTTGTTTAATGCTTTTATTGTTGTTTCCATGCGTGTACATATGTGTGCTTGCATCTATCTTGTTGTCTGTGCATTTTGTTCACATCCACAAAGCCATTGTTCATGGTGGTTGTTATATGTTGCATCTTTTACTTCTGTATAATTTTATGGGAAAGAAAAACTTTTACTTGACAAGTTTCCTGGTTGGAATGTGTGCTTAACCATTGTCTAAATGGGTAGGAATGTATGCTGATTTATTATTATTTTTTTTTTTGGTGTCATTCCCTGTAGGAACTTGAGAGGAAGAGAAAGGAAAGGGCTCAAGTGGCTTATGAGAGGAAGAAGCAGTTGACAAAGCTAAGGCTTAAAGCTGAGAAGACTGCAGAGGAGAAGCTTGGTCCTCAGCTAGACATTATTGCTCCAATCAAATATTGATTTTGAAAGGCTGTTTTTTCAAGTGGAAAATTTGAGATTACTGTTGTTGCAGCTAAATTCTGTTTTCTGCATTAACTATTCTGTTTTTGAGTGGATTAATTTTGTGGTAGTATTTTTATTTAATCTCATGTCATATAGAGTTTTCCTCAACCTGGATTTTCATGTTAGCATTTGCAATTAATGTGATCTGTGTTTTTTCTCGTTAAGATAGATGCCAATGATCATGCAAATAAAAAAAAAGGGAAAATTAAGTACCTTGTTGTGGAATTTCGGTAAACACCATTTCTATTGTTGATGTGGCGAAGGGTGAAATCGTGTTACCACTTGTAGTCAAGTGCTAGCATGTTTTGAAAAAAAGGAGGAATTTGTCTTGACCTTAAATCCTAAGTACAAAAATTTCTAATAAAAGATATGGCCCTCTTACAACTTATTAATTTGCAAACTTGAGATTCTATTGAAAATTTTCTAAATCATGGTAGAAAAAATGGAGTGAAAATCTTAAAGACTCCTCCCACATCTTATTCATTTGCTTGTGGTTTGAGCATTTGGAGGAGTAATATATTGTGAGAGAGGAAGAAGCGAAGAAAATTGGGGAAAGAAAAAATAGTTCAAGTGTTTTACTTGGGAAGCAAGGTATTAGCAAGCTAAGGGTGTTGGTTTAGCTTCAAGATCAAGGTAAGTGAAAATTTAAAAAAAAAGTGCTCTGATTTTTATCATTTGAATGTTACAGTTAATGAACATTAACAAAGTGGAAGCTCAATAACAAACAAACAAAAAAAAATTGAGGCTTTGATAGTTTTTTTTTTTTTTTTTTTTGTAATTTTAGTTTATATTTATTGTTTTGTTGATTTCATTGTTTGAATAAATAGTCTAAAAAGAAAGTTTTGTTTTTAAATTTATATATCAACAGAGACATGATTGAGTTCGTGACTCTTGTGCTTCACCATAGGGACAATGGTCTAATGAGAATTTCACTTCATATGTAGATGGAGACATAACATATATAGAAGTAGACGTAGATTACATTTCAATGTTTAAGTTATTTAGGTATTATACATATATTGGGTATAATGGTATATTGGGTATAATGGTGGGTGTAAAATGTGGTATAAGATTGCAGGTCTGTCACCTCCTGAGGGAATTGAGGAAATTAATGATGATAGAATATGTCAAGAAATGTAAGAATTTAATAATAATGAAGATCATATTGACATATATTATGTCAATATAGGACCTCCATTAAATGTAGTTGGAATGGAGAATGTTGGTTTGAATTAAGAAGAAGAAGAGGATTTCAGCGATGATGTGGTTGTCTTAAATGATTATGTAAACGATGATATGTATGCGCATTTCAATGGTAAAAGTGAAAATGGAGATGATGAGGCAGATAACAGCCAAAGGGATTATGAAAATGAAGAAGAAAGTGATAAAATTGGGTTTGTTGAACAAAAAGATGATGGGCAATTCACTAATGTTGAAGAGAGTAGTGATGAAGACTGTGATATTCATAAATTAACGCAAACGTTGATTAATGATCTAATGAGCAAGGACTTAAAAGGCAGTAGTACATTTGATAGTGATTACTGCATTTCAGAAAAAGAAGTTGGTTCAGATTATACATCAAAGTGTGAGATGAGTGATTTATATGATGACCTAGAAGGTTCAAATGATGATATATTTACCAGCATTAGGATTGATGTTGGTTTAGGGGACGATGGTCATGTGGGTGCAAAGGGTTCTAGTGTAGGTAGAGTAGTAGAAGCTGGTTCAGGGGAGGGGGAAGTAGCTAAAGGGCATACTGGTGAAGCTGAAGGGCTTGCTAGTTAAGGAACTGAGAGTACAGGTGAAGGGCTTGCTGGTTTAGAGGATGGGGAGCAGCTAAAGGGCGTACTAGTGAAGGTGAAGGGCTTGCTGGTTCAAGAACTAGGGGAGAAGGTGAAGGGCTTACTGGTTCAAGGGATGGGGGTGTTAAGGGTAAAGTTAGGGTGAATGATTTGTGTAATATCCTGAGTTTTTAAATAATTTTAAACTGCATCGGGATATGTAGTGTTAATAATTTTTATACATATTTATGATATTTTTATGAGTTTGATTTTTATTAAAGCTAATTTTAATTATTTTATATTATTTTAAGAGATTTATGTAAAATTTTTCCGAAAATTTTATTTTCGGGGAAATTAAAATGTAAACAATTTAATATTAATTATTTTAAATAGTTTTACGAATTTGCATGAACCCATATATAATTTTAAAGTGCTAAATAAAATGTATATATGTACATTTATTTAAAGTAAATTAGGGTTTAATTAATTAAATTAATTTTTATTATTTAGTTTTAATGTTAATTAATTAATTATATATGTGTATATTATTAAAATATGTGTGTGGTGTATATTTAATGTGTGTGAGATTATATATTATTATAATATATATATATATATATATATATATATATTATCAAAAATCAAAAGTTTACCATAATTACAGAAATGCCACCCGATCTTCTTCCCTACGTCTGATCGTCATCATCTCCATTTCCGGTCGCTGCAACCTGATTTCCTTGCCATCAGTGTGCCTCTTGGCTTGCCACCACCACCTCCAGCCTTTTCCGACGCCTGAAGCTTCCATTTCCGGCGTGTTTTAGCCAGAAAATCCTTGAAAAGCCGAAAACTTCCTCATCGTCGATCAAGCCGATTCCGGCCACCAAACTCGATGCCACCGGTCTCTATCTTCTCCTTGAGCATCGGTGAGTGCGATTCCAAGCTTTGTTTCACTTAAAATGGTCTGATTCCCTAGGTTTTGATTTTCCATTTTCGGCCTATTAGGGTTCTTAAAATTTTTGAGCTTTGATTTGAATGATTCAAGCAAACTCCCTTCACAAACATTGATCTTAGTAGCTTAATCTACACTCTGGAATTTTTGGGAATTATTTTGATTTTTGTGAATTTTTGATTATTTTATTAATATTTTCTAATTTTTGAAAATTAATTAATTAAATTATGAAATTATGTTTTATGGTAATTATAGGTGTTGAAATACATTTTAGAAATTTATTTGTAATTTTTTGTGAATTTTATAAATTTATTTGTAATTTTTTGTGAATTTTATAAATTTATTTAGTTTATGTAATTTTGGGAAAATTAGATTAATTATGTATTTTATTGAAATTAATTGGTTAATTGAGTATATTTATTTATATGATTGAATTATATGTTGAGAAAATTAATTTTGAGTAATTATATTACTTTTGGTGAATTTTTGATTAATTTAGAGAATTTACAAAACTAGGGGTATTTTGGTAATTTGACACCAAATTGGCTAAAAATGTAATTAAATTGGTTTTACTAGTTATTTAAGGTATAAAAATGATTTCTATAAATTATTTAGTATTTTTAACTAATTTATTTAAGGTATAAAAATGATTTCTATAAATTATTTAGTATTTTTAACTAATTAAAACTATTTTTCGTAAATTATTTTCAAATTATATATAATATACGATTTTTCTAAATAAATGAGTTTTTATCGGTTTTTAATGTGTTTTAGGGTTAATTATGTAATTTGGATTTATAAAATGTATTTTGGTTAATATTTATGAATTTATTGAGAATTACCGATTTTTAATAATATTTTATTAAAAATTAGGGTTTTTGTGTATTTATCGATTAAATAAATATTTTTAGCATTTGAATATCTAAATTGTTATATTTTGAGTATTGAAGGGTATTTTTGAAATTTTTCATGTGTTATGTATTATTCTGTGAATTGTGGAACTCGGTCGGTGAAATTGTAGTTTGGAGTTCGACCAAAGGATTGTGAATTGTGTTTATTCGAAGTGTATTTTCTTTGCAGGACCGGCTCTACTCTTTGAGTAGAGAAATGTCTGTTTTACAGGGGAGGTTCTGTAGGATTTTCGGTAGAATTCTCGTAAAACATGATGTCCTGTCAAATTCTTATTCCAATTCTATGTCTAATATTCTTAGAGTGAGTCTCTAGAATGTCGATAGACTTATTCTGATTCATGTTGTCATTTGTTTGTTTAGTTGCGTCAAGACTGAGGCCTAATGGATCAGGCCCGCCGAGTTTGTCTCGTGGAGCGCTAACATGTGAGTTATTATACTGTATATATACGCATTGCATATGTCACGACCCAAAACAGGGGCCATGATCGGCGCTAGGGAACGGGAATTCTTTCGAATCCGGAACCCGTAGCAAGCCTAAAAATAAAATAAATCATGCCATAATAACAGTAACAGTATAATATGCAGCGGAAATAAAAATCATAATATCATAATATTATCCACATCAACTGGATTTAAATCAAAATCTCATCACATATATAATAATCCTTTTAATACAAATCCAGTTTCAATATAATACATTTCTTTAAAATAAAATACATGAAATCCAACACTTTAATTCACAACTACTGCAGTGTCTAGATAAAATAAATAAGACTCAAGTAGATAATTTACACAAAGAAGCCGGGGCGGAAGAAATCCGGCGTATCGACCTGCTACTGAGGTCTGAAGAAGTTGACTCTCCTGAAAAATAGTCAACGGAGGGGAGTCAGACCTCACTGAGTGAATTACTATAATATATATACATACACACTAAGTGATAATGCATACAGTCAACAGTATATATAATATGTATATATACAGGCAATTACACACAGATGCAATAAAATCATTTTTATATATTTTATCTGAAAATCATCTTTATGAAGGATCACATAGAACCCTAGAATATCGCAACCTCAGAAAATAGTGTTAAACAACACTCTAGCCACACAGGCTCACTTATTCCAAGTATATCCACTTAATCCATTTAGACAGTAGACTGGCCCCGAGACACTAAGTCAACCGAGCTCCAGTAGTCTAACTGCCAGTGTGATTGGCCCCGAGACACTTGGTCAATCGAGCTCCAGCAATCACACCTCCAAACCATATATCACACATATCAATAATCATAATCAATCAATATCCACAAATAAGTTAGTAATATAGCCTAAAGCTATAGGCGTACCGGTACGTACTCGGTCCTAGTGCTGCCCACTAGGTAGCACGTTCTATCGATATCCTTCATTAATAATATAAATCATTCATTCACAATAAATGATGCATGAATTTAAATGAAATAGCAATATAAACCATATATATATACCGGAAATATACCAAAAGTAAACCAGGTATATTTCGAGTATATATATATCAAATACATTCAATCAAATTATAAATTAAGCTGGAAATATATTTAAAAACATTTTAAATATATTTTATTCACAAAATATGCATATAATTTAGTATATACCAAAAATAAACCAAAAATATACTTAATGTAATCTTAAGAAATAATCAAATTATTTATGCATCTTTAATCAACATAAAACATGCATTTCTAAATCATGCATCCTAAGCATATATATATAGTATAGTAACTCACCTAATGCTCTCCACGAGACGGGTCCGACGGGCCTGGTCCACTAGCCCTCGGTCTCGGCGCAACTAAACAAGCAATAAATAATCGACATCAGAATAAACCTAACAGAAATCCTAGAATTCAATCTAGAGTATTAAACACAGAATCGGAAATTAGGGTTCGACTGGATATCACGTGTTACGAGAATTCTACCAAAAATTCGACAGAACCTCCCCTGTAAAACGGACATCTCTCTACTCAAAAGAGTAGAGCCGACCCTGCAAAGAAATACACTTCGAAAAAATAGGCTCAACACAATCAAAATCCCACGGTCGGACTCCAAACTACAGTCCACCGACCGGGGTCCACAAACACAGAACATATTCCAAGTATACCAAAAATATCCTTAAAACCTAGAAATACATCTCATAGGTAAAAATTACATAATTAACCTTAAAACACTGTAAAAACCGATTAAAACTCATTTTATTAGAAAAACCGTATATTATATATATAATTGAAAATAATTCACGAAAAATAGTTTTAATTAGTTAAAAATACCAAATATTTTGTAGAAATCATTTTTATACCTTAAATAACTAATAAAACCAATTAAATTACATTTTTAGACAATTTAGGGTAAAATTACCAAAATACCCCTATATATATAAATATACTTAAATTACTTCAAAAATTCACCAAAATTCATACAATTATCCAAAATTAATTTTCTCAACATATTTATCAATAATATTAATAATTAAACTCAATTAACCAATTAAATTCAATTTAAAACACAATTAACCCTAATTTCTCAAAATTCCATAAACTTCAATAATTCAAAATAAATACTTAGAAATTCATAAAAATTCCAAATAAATTCCTATAATTCATTTTAACACCTAATTCAACCATAAAATCCAATTTCATAATTTAAATAATTAATTTCCGAAAATTAGAAAATAATATTAAAATATTCAAAAATACCAAAAATCCAAACAATCTCCAAAAATTCTACAAAAATTCATACATGTATATTGAGCTACTAGGAACAACATTTGTGAAGGGATTTTTCATGAATCATCCAATTTGAAGCTCAAAAAAATCAAAAACACTAATAGGCCGAAAGTGACAAAATCGAAACCTAAGCAATTCTAGACCATTTTAGCTCAAACCAAAGCTAGAATCACACTCATCGGAGCTCAAGGAGAAGAAAGAGACCAGCGGTGTCAAAAACGGTGGCCGGAATCGGCGTGATCGACGGTGGATCGATTTTCGGCTTCTCCGGCCAAAATCGACTTCCAGGCACCGGAAACGGCTACCTCAGGCGGCGGAAATGGTTGGGGAAGACGGTGGCACACCGGACGGCACACCCACAGTGAAGAAATGGCGTGACAGGCGTCCGGACGGCGAGGAGAAGGATCGGGAGGAAGAAGGAGACTCGGGGGGCAAAATGGTAATTTTCCAATTCTTTTGATTTTTGACAAATATTAATGTATATATGTATATATATATACTTTACACTATATAATAAAATAATATTAAATTACACACATCAAATATACACCACACACATAAAATTTAATATTTTAACAATTTATACTAAATAAAATTAATTAAATAACAATAAAACAAATAAATACTTAATAAAATATTAGGGTAATAATAAACCCTAATTAAATAAATATACACACACAGGCTTTATTTAATAATTTAAAAATATGTATGAGTTCATCCAAGTCCGTAAATACATTTAAAATAATTAATAATACATTGTTTACGTGAAAATTTCCCCGAAAATGCAAGTCCCGGGAAAATTTTACGTAAAACACTGAAATAATACACAATAATTAAAAATATCATATTAACTCGTAAAAATATCATATAAAATACAGAAATTATTAACACTGCATATCCCGGTACAGTGTAAAAATATTTTAAAAACACGGGATATTACAGTCTTCCCCCCTTACAAGAATTCGTCCCCGAATTCCAGAAAACAAGATCAAGAAGGAAAGAGATACGGGTAAGAAGCTCGCATCTCAGCTTCAGTCTCCCAGGTATGCTCTTCAACTCTGTCGCTATGCCACATAACCTTGACCATCGGAATCTGCTTCGATCGCAACTGTCGAACTTGAAAATCAACGATCGCCACAGGTTCTTCCACAAACGTTAAATCTTCACTCACTTCCACATTGTCAGGCTGCAACACGTGTGAAGGGTCTGAGATATACTTCCTCAATATCGAGATATGAAATACTGGATGCACCTGTGACATACCCGGAGGCAAATCCAACCAATATGCAACAGTGCCAACTCTCTCCAGAATCTCAAACGGTCCAATGTATCTCAGTGCTAACTTACCCTTCCTACCAAATCTCATCACACCCTTCATCGGAGATACTTTCAGAAAAATGAAATCTCCTACCTGAAACTCCACATCTCTACGCCTAGGATCTGCATAACTCTTCTGTCTGCTAACTGTGGTCTCTAATCTGCGCTTGATCACGGCGACTTTCTCTGCAGCATCCTGAACCATCTCTGGTCCAGTCAAAGCTCTCTCACCAATCTCATCCCAACTCAACGGGGATCTACACTTCCTTCCATACAACGCCTCGTACGGTGCCATACCAATACTGCTATGGTAGCTGTTATTATATGCAAACTCAACAAGCGACAAATGATCATCCCAGCTACCTCCCAAATCCAAGACACACATCCTCAACATATCTTCCAGTGTCTGGATCGTACTCTCAGACTGACCATCTGTCTGAGGATGAAAAGCAGTACTGAAATCCAACCTAGTGCCCATCGCTTCCTGCAACTTCTGCCAAAAATGAGAAGTAAACACCGAACCTCTATCTGACACAATGGACACAAGTACTCCATGAAGGCACACAATATGCTTCACATACAACTTCGCCAATCTAGCAACTGAATATGTGGCTTTCACAGGCAAGAAATGTGCAGACTTCGTCAACCTGTCTACAATCACCCAGATGGAATCGTATCCATCCTTCGAATGAGGTAAACCGACCACAAAATCCATAGCTATACTTTCCCACTTCCACTCGGGAATAGGAAGAGGCTGAAGCTTCCCAGAAGGCTTCTGATGTTCGGCTTTCACTTGCTGACACGTCAAGCACTTAGCAACATAATCAGCAACATCCTTCTTCAATCCATCCCACCAGTATAGATCTCTGATACTGTGGTACATCTTAGTAACACCTGGATGTACGCTGTAGGCTGTAGAATGTGCTTCCTCTAAAATCTCCTCTCTCAAAACATCCACGTCAGGAACACACAATCTACCACTGATCCACAACATACCATCATCATCAAGTGTGAAATCAGTGAACTTCCCTGCTCTGACATTCTCTGCAAGCTCTTCTAGAATAGGATCTCGGCTCTGAGCTGCATTAATCCTATCCCTCAGTACAGATCGTACTTTAAACTGAGCTAACAGTCCACCTGATCTACTGATCTTTATCATTAGACCTTGATCCACCAACAAATGCAACTCCTGGATCAATGGTCTCCTCTCAACACCGATGTGAGCAAGACTACCTGAGGACTTCCTACTCAAGGCATCTGCTACCACATTAGCTTTACCCGGATGGTAAAGAATCTCGCAATCATAATCCTTCAACAGTTCCAACCATCTTCTTTGCCTCAAATTCAAATCTCTCTGCTGGAAAATGTACTTAAGGCTCTTGTGATCAGTAAATATCTCACAAGTCACCCCGTACAAATAATGTCTCCAGATCTTCAAAGCAAAGATCACTGCAGCCATCTCAAGATCATGTGTAGGATAGTTCTGCTCATGCTTCTTCAACTGCCTCGAAGCATAGGCTATCACCCTTCCATTCTGCATCAACACACAATCAAGACCAATTCTAGAGGCATCACAATAAACTGTGAACTTATCCACACTATTAGGCAAAGCTAATACTGGCGCTGTGGTCAACTTCTCCTTCAACAACTGAAAACTATTCTCACAAGCTTCTGACCACTCGAATCTAACATTCTTCTGAGTCAAGCGAGTCATAGGGGCTGCTATCCTGGAAAAATCCTGCACAAACCGCCTATAATACCCGGCTAAACCCAGAAAACTTCGAATCTCTATAACAGAAGTAGGTCTAGGCCACTCAGATACTGCCTCAACCTTCTGTGGATCAACCTGAATACCTTCTTTAGACACCACGTGTCCAAGAAAAGAAACACTCTCCATCCAGAAATCACACTTCGAGAATTTAGCATAAAGCTGATGATCTCTCAGTGTCTGTAGTACAATCCTCAAGTGATATACATGCTCTTCCATACTCCTCGAATATACCAGTATATCATCAATGAAGACTACTACAAACTGATCCACATACGGTCTGAATACTCTGTTCATCAGGTCCATAAAAGCTGCTGGTGCATTAGTCAAACCAAAAGACATCACCAGAAACTCATAATGGCCATATCAAGTGCGGAACGCTGTCTTAGGAACATCGGCCTCACTAATCCGCAACTGATGATAACCCGACCTCAAGTCAACCTTAGAAAAGAACTGTGCACCCTGTAGCTGATCAAACAAATCATCTATCCTCGAGAGAGGATACTTGTTCTTCACCGTCACCTTATTCAACTCTCTATAGTCAATGCACAGTCTCAGGGTACCATCCTTCTTCTTCACAAACAAGACTGGTGCACCCCAAGGAGAAACACTAAGTCTGATAAAACCTTTATCCAATAACTCTTGCAACTGCTCCTTCAACTCTCTCAACTCTGCAGGAGCCATACGATAGGGTGGCATAGATATAGGAGTAGTACCTGGAACCACATCTATACAGAACTCAATCTCTCTATGAGGTGGTAAACCTAGTAACTCCTTGGGAAAAACATCAGGAAACTCACAAGCAACCGGAACATCTGTGAGTGACAAGTTCTCCACTGACGTATCCCTAACCAATGCCAAAAACCCCTGACAACCTTTCCTCAACAACTTCCTAGCTGTAATAGCAGAAATAAGATTCTGAGGTGCTGAACTCCTATCACCAACAAACTTAAACTCTACTTTATCAGGAATTCTAAAAGTCACCTCCTTATTCCTGCAATCTACCACGACATAGTGCTAAGATAACTAATCCATTCCCAAAATAACATCAAACTCCATCACATCCAACAAAATCAAATCAGCGGGTAATTCTCTATCTCCCACGAGAACTGGACAACCAGAAAGAACAATATCGGCGTCCAAAGAATCGCTCAGAGGAGTGGCAACAAACAAAGGAAAAGCCATCCTCAAAGCTTGCCAACAAGATTTAGAAGCAAAAACAGGAGAAACAAACGAATGCGTCGCACCCTGGATCAAACAAAACCCAAGCATCCAGGTAACAAATAGAAACAATACCTGCCACGACTGCATTAGGTGCCTGAGCATCCTGCTGAGTCAGATGGAAGACTCTGGCCTGACCTCGACCTCCCTGCTGACTGGTAGAAGCCTGGCCAACACCTCTGGCACCTCCTCTAGTACCTCTACCACGACTCTGCTGTGGAACAAACTGAGTGGAACTCTGATGCTGGGCTGGTGGTAACTGAAATGGCACGGGTGCTGCACTAGCAATCGACTGCTGTGGGAATCACGGAATCTGCTGCTGCTGATACCCGAAATAAGGACACGATCTGGCAAAATGCCCTGTCTGCCCGCATTTGAAGCATGTCAGCGGTGTCAGATAACACGGTCCCTGATGGACTCTACCACAAGTCTGACAAACACTGGCCGCTGATCCAGAACTACGACCACTGCTACTGCTCGAAGCACTTGACCCAAATCTGAATGATCTACGCTGACCTCCACGGCCATGTCTACTGCTCTGATGCACTCGCTGCTGCTGTTCTCTGACTCTGCTGAGTCGAACCTCGCTGCTGACTACTCGACCCAACATGAAAACTCAAATATGGAGTAGCCTGCAATCCACTCGACTGAACTCCCAACTGGTAATAATCAGGCATCGCTCCCTGCCTAACTAATCTCAGCTCGATCTCCTTAGCTAACTCGATCACAGACTCCAGAGTAAGACCTGCTGTAGGCATACCAGCAAAAGCTGAACCCAAACCAGTAACATACGTAGTAACAGTGAAATACTGATCTCGCATCAGATCCTCAGCATATCTACCCAATCGAAGAAACTCTTGGGTATACTCCTCTATAGATCGATCTCCACGAGAAATACTAGTCAGACGGAGACGATAGCTCAAACGAAGAGGCTCTGGACAAAATCTCCTCATGAACCGCTCTCGAAACTGAGCCCATGTCATCGTCATCATGTAGGGCTGGATCATCTGAATGAACCAATCTAGAGCTGGTCCCTCGACAGACAACTCGACGATCATGATCCGCTGGTACTCGGTATGAGCAGTCCGAGTCCTAGTCTCAATCGCATGCAGAAAATCTAAAGGATCAGAGGTACCATCAAAATCAATCCTGCCAACTCGGGCATAGAACAAAGCTGCCTCAGGGTCAGACATACCCTGCTGATAGGCAGGCTGAACAGGCTGAACAACTGGAGGAACAGGAACATCAAACTTAGGCTCAACAGGCTCCTCGTCCTGTAACTCTCTCTGCCTACGGCGACCTGCCGCTCCTCGAGGTCTACCTCTGCCACGACCTCTACGCCTAACTGGCTGCTCAGGAGGTAAAAACTCATCTTGAAAAGACTCATCATCCTCGGCCTCAACGACCGGTGGAGCGACACGCGCTCGCCTCCTCATTCTGAAAAGACAAACGGAAAGATTCAGACAAAACAGACAACGGAGGAATAACACTGAAAACTACAGCAAGGAATACTCATCAGGACATACTCGAACCTAATACACTGCAGTAGTCCAACAGAAAACACAATTTTAAAACTAGGGGCCACAACTCACATAACTAAGCCCTGACACAGAACTCCGCTCTGATACTAACTTTGTCACGACCCAAAACAGGGGCCATGACCGGCGCTAGGGAACGAGAATTCTTTCAAATCCGGAACCCGTAGCAAGCCTAAAAATAAAATAAATCATGCCATAATAACAGTAACAGTATAATATGCAGCGGAAATAAAAATCATAATATCATAATATTATCCACATCAACTGGATTTAAATCAAAATCTCATCACATATATAATAATCCTTTTAATACAAATCCAGTTTCAATATAATACATTTCTTTAAAATAAAATACATGAAATCCAACACTTTAATTCACAACTACTGCAGTGTCTAGATAAAATAAATAAGACTCAAGTAGATAATTTACACAAAGAAGCCGGGGCGGAAGAAATCCGGCGTATCGACCTGCTACTGAGGTCTGAAGAAGTTGACTCTCCTGAAAAATAGTCAACGGAGGGGAGTCAGACCTCACTGAGTGAATTACTATAATATATATACATACACACTAAGTGATAATGCATACAGTCAACAGTATATATAATATGTATATATACAGGCAATTACACACAGATGCAATAAAATCATTTTTATATATTTTATCTGAAAATCATCTTTATGAAGGATCACATAGAACCCTAGAATATCGCAACCTCAGAAAATAGTGTTAAACAACACTCTAGCCACACAGGCTCACTTATTCCAAGTATATCCACTTAATCCATTTAGACAGTAGACTGGCCCTGAGACACTAAGTCAACCGAGCTCCAGCAGTCTGACTGCCAGTGTGATTGGCCCCGAGACACTTGGTCAACCGAGCTCCAGCAATCACACCTCCAAACCATATCTCACACATATCAATAATCATAATCAATCAATATCCACAAATAAGTTAGTAATATAGCCTAAAGCTATAGGCGTACCGGTACGTACTCGGTCCTAGTACTGCCCACTAGGTAGCACGTTCTATTGATATCCTTCATTAATAATATAAATCATTCATTCACAATAAATGATGCATGAATTTAAATGAAATAGCAATATAAACCATATATATATACCGAAAATATACCAAAAGTAAACCAGGTATATTTTGAGTACATATATATCAAATACATTCAATCAAATTATAAATTAAGCTGGAAAATATATTTAAAAATATTTTAAATATATTTATTCACAAAATATGCATATAATTTAGTATATACCAAAAATAAACCAAAAATATACTTAATGTAAACTTAAGAAATAATCAAATTATTTATGCATCTTTAATCAACATTAAACATGCATTTCTAAATCATGCATCCTAAGCATATATATATTAGTATAGTAACTCACCTAATGCGCCTCCACGAGACGGGTCCGACGGGCCTGGTCCACTAGCTCTCGGTCTCAGGCGCAACTAAACAAGCAATAAATAATCGACATCAGAATAAACCTAACAGAAATCCTAGAATTCAATCTAGAGTATTAAACACAGAATCGAAAATTAGGGTTCGACTGGATATCACGTTTTACGAAAATTCTACCAAAAATTCGGCAGAACCTCCCCTGTAAAATGAACATCTCTCTACTCAAAAGAGTAGAGCCGACCCTGCAAAGAAATACACTTCGAAAAAATAGGCTCAACACAATCAAAATCCCACGGTCGGACTCCAAACTACAGTCCACCGACCGGGGTCCACAAACACAGAACATATTCTAAGTATACCAAAAATATCCTTAAAACCTAGAAATACATCTCATAGGTAAAAATTACATAATTAACCTTAAAACACTGTAAAAACTGATTAAAACTCATTTTATTAGAAAAAACCGTATATTATATATATAATTGAAAATAATTCACGAAAAATAAGTTTTAATTAGTTAAAAATACCAAATATTTTGTAGAAATCATTTTTATACCTTAAATAACTAATAAAACCAATTAAATTACATTTTTAGACAATTTAGGGTAAAATTACCAAAATACCCCTATATATATAAATATACTTAAATTACTTCAAAAATTCACCAAAATTCATACAATTATCCAAAATTAATTTTCTCAACATATTTTATCAATAATATTAATAATAAACTCAATTAACCAATTAAATTCAATTTAAACAACAATTAACCCTAATTTCTCAAAATTCCATAAACTTCAATAATTCAAAATAAATACTTAGAAATTCATAAAAATTCCAAATAAAATTCCTATAATTCATTTTAACACCTAATTCACCATAAACTCCAATTTCATAATTTAAATAATTAATTTCCGAAAATTAGAAAATAATATTAAAATATTCAAAAATACCCAAAAAATCCAAAAAATCTCCAAAAATTCTACAAAATTCATACATGTAGATTGAGCTACTAGGAACAACATTTGTAAAGGGAGTTTCAATGAATCATCCAATTCGAAGCTCAAAAAAATCAAAACCCTAATAGGCCGAAATTGACAAAAATCGAAACCTAAGCAATTCTAGACCATTTTAGCTCAAACCAAAGCTAGAATCACACTCACCGGAGCTCAAGGAGAAGAAAGATACCGGCGGTGTCGGAAAACGGTGGCCGGAATCGACGTGATCGACGGTGGATCGATTTTCGGCTTTTCCCCGGCCAAAATCGACTTCCAGGCGCCGGAAACGGCTACCTCAAGCGGCGGAAATGGTTTGTAATATCTCGTGTTTTTAAAAATATTTTTACACTGTACCGGGATATGCAGTGTTAATAAATTTCTGTACATTATATGATATTTTTATGAGTTAATATGTATTTTAAACCTATTTTAATTACGGTGTATTATTTTCAGTGTTTTACGTAAAATTTTCCCGGGACTTGCATTTTTGGGGAAATTTTCACGTAAACAATTTAATATTAATTATTTTTAAATGTATTTACGGACTTGCATGAACTCATGCGTATTTTTAAATTATTAAACAAAGCCGTGTGTGAATATTTATTTAATTAGGGTTTAATATATATAACCCTAAGATTTTATTATTTATTTATTTATTTATTGTTATTTAATTATTTTATTTATTATTTAATTATTTAATTATTATTTTATTAATATTTAATTATTTTATTTTATTTTTATTTTTATTTTTATTTTATTTTTCTTTCTTTTTCTCTTTTCTTTTTCTTTTTCTTTTCTTTTTCTTTCTTTTCTTTTCTTTCTTTTTCTTTTTCTTCTTCTTCTTCTTCCCTTCTCTCCCGCGCGCCCCGACCGCCCACCTCACTCCTCACCGCTGCAACTTTCGATTTTCGACCGTTGGTGTGCCGCCAGGAGCTCCACCTTCCTCAGCCAGCCAGCCACTCCGCCGCCCCCAGCTCCCTTCCCCGGCGCCGGCAAGCCCTTTCTCCTCCATTTCCGACCGAATCTCCATTTCTTCATACCTTGCGATTCCGGCCACCATTCGTGCACCACCGGTCTTCATCGACTCCTTGAGCTCCGGTGCTTCCAATTCTAAGCTCCTTTTGGCCTGAAATCAAGTGGATTTTGAGGTTTGAGCTAAAACTCAATTCGGTCACATTAGGGTCTTCATTTTTTTTGAGCTTCGAATTGGATGATTCATGGAAACTTCCTTCACAAATGTTGTTCCTAGTAGCTTAATCTTCATGTATGAATTTTTGTAGAATTTTTGGGGATTGTTTGGATTTTTGGGTATTTTTAAATATTTTAATATTATTTTCTAATTTCCGGAAATTAATTATTTAAAATATGAAATTGGAGTTTATGGTTGAATTAGGTATTGAAATGAATTATAGGAATTTATTTGGAATTTTTATGAATTTCTAAGTATTTATTTCTAATTATTGAAGTTTGTGGAATTTTGGAAAAATTAGGTTAAATATGTTTTTATTTGAATTTAATTGGTTAATTGAGTTTAAATATTGATATTATTGATAAATATGTTGAGAAAATTAATTTTGGATAATTGTATGATTTTTGGTGAATTTTTGAAGTAATTTAAGTATATTTATATATATAGGGGTATTTTGGTAATTTTACCCTAAATTGTCTAAAAATGTAATTTAATTGGTTTTAATAGTTATTTAAGGTATAAAAATGATTTCTACAAATTATTTGATATTTTTAACTAATTAAAACTATTTTTCGTGAATTATTGTCAATTATATATATAATATACGGTTTTTCTAATAAAATGAGTTTTAATCGGTTTTTATAGTGTTTCAAGGTCAATTATGTAATTTTTTACCTATAAAATGTATTTCTGTGATTTAAGGATATTTTTGGTATATCTGGAATCATTCTGTGTTTGTGGACCCCCGGTCGGTGGACTGTAGTTTGGAGTCCGACCGTGGGATTTTGATTGTGTTGAGCCTATTTTTCGAAGTGTATTTCTTTGCAGGGTCGGCTCTACTCTTTTGAGTAGAGAGATGTCCATTTTACAGGGGAGGTTCTGCAGGATTTTCGGTAGAATTCTCGTAAAACGTGATATCCAGTCGAACCCCTAATTTTCGATTCTGTGTTTAATACTCTAGATTGAATTCTAGGATTTCTATTAGGTTTATTCTGATGTCGATTATTTATTGCTTGTTTAGTTGCGCTGAGACCGAGGGCTAGTGGACCAGGCCCGTCGGACCTGTCTCGTGGAGCGCATTAGGTGAGTTACTATACTATATATATATGCTTAGGATGCATGATTTAGAAATGCATGTTTTATGTTGATTAAATATGCATAAATACTTTGATTATTTCTTAAGTTTATATTAAGTATATTTTCGGTTTATTTTTGGTATATACTAAATTATATGCATATTTTGTGAATAAAATATATTTAAAATGTTTTTAAATATATTTCCAGCTTAAGTTATAATTTGATGGGATTCATTTGACATATATATACTTGAAATATACCTGGTTTACTTTTGGTATATTTCCGGTATATATATGGTTTATATTGTTATTTCATGTACATTCATGCATCATTTATTTTTGTGAATGAATGTTTTACATTATTAATGATGAAGGATATCAATAGAACGTGCTACCTAGTGGGCAGCACTAGGACCGAGTACGTACCGGTACGCCTATAGCTTTAGGCTATATTACTAACTATTTGTGGATATTGATTTGATTATGATTATCGATATGTGAGATGTGGTTGTGGGTGTGATTGCTGGAGCTCGGTTGACCAAGTGTCTCGGGGCCAATCACACTGGCAGTCAGACTGCTGGAGCTCGGTTGACTTAGTGTCTCGGGGCCAGTCTACTGTCCAAATGGATTAAGTGGATATATTTGGATTAAGTGAGTCTGTGTGGCTTGAGTGTTGTTTAACACTATTTTCTGAGGTTGCGATATTCTAGGATTCTATGTGATCCTTCATAAAAGATGATTTTCAGATAAAAATATATAAAAAATGATTTTTCTGCATCTGTATGAATTGCCTGTATATATACATATTAGACATGTATTATTGACTGTATGCATTGTCATTTAGAGTGTATGTATATATATTATAGTAATTCACTCAGTGAGGTCTGACTCCCCTCTGTTGACTATTTTTCAGGAGAGTCAACTTCCTCAGACCTCAGTAGCAGGTCGATACGCCGGATTTCTTCCGCCCCGGCTTCTTTATGTAAATTGTCTACTTGAGTCTTATTTATTTTATCTAGACACTGCAGTAGTTGTGAATTAAAGTATGGGATTTTGTGTACTTTATTTTAAAGAGATGTATTATATTGAAACTGGATTTGTATTAAAGATTATATACATCTATGTGATGAGATTTTGATTTAAATCCAGTTGATGAAAATGATATTATGATATTATGATTTTTATTTCCGCTGCATATTATATTGTTATTGTTATTATGGCATGATTTATTTTATTTTTAGGCTTGCTACGGGTTCCGGATTCGAAAGAATTCCCGTTCCCTAGCGCCGGTCATGGCCCCTATTTTGGGTCGTGACAAAGTTGGTATAAGAGCGGAGTTCTGTGTCAGGGCTTAGTTATGTGAGTTGTGGCCCTAGTTTTAAAGTTGTGTTTTCTGTTGGACTACTGCAGTGTATTAGGTTTGAGTATGTCTTGATGAGTATTCCTTGCTGTAGTTTTCAAGCGTTATTCCTCCGTTGTCTGTTTTGTCTGAATCTTTCCGTTTATCTTTTCAGAATGAGGAGGCGAGCGCGTGTCGCTCCATCGGTCGTTGAGGCCGAGGATGATGAGTCTTTTAGGACGAGGTTTTACCTCCTGAGCAGCCAGTTAGACGTAGAGGTCGTGGCAGAGGTAGACCTCGAGGAGCGGCAGGTCGCTGTAGGCAGAGAGAGTTACAGGACGAGGAGCCTGTTGAGCCTGAGTTTGATGCTCTTGTTCCTCCAGTTGTTCAGCCTGTTCAGCTTGCCTATCAGCAGGGTATGTCTGACCCTGAGGCAACTTTGTTCTATGCCAGAGTTGGCAGGATTGCTTTTGATGGTACTTCTGATCCTTTAGATTTTCTGCATGCGATTGAGACTAGGAGTCGGACTGCTCATACCGAGTACCAGAGGATCATGATCGTTGAGTTGTCTGTTGAGGGACCAGCTCTAGATTGGTTCATTCAGATGATCCAGCCCTTTATGATGACGATGACCTGGGCTCAATTTCGAGAGCGATTCATGAGGAGATTTTGTCCAGAGCCTCTTCGTTTGAGTTATCGTCTCCGGTTGACTAGTATTTCTCGTGGAGATCGATCTGTAGAGGAGTATACCCGAGAGTTTCTTCGTCTGGGTAGATATGCTGAGGATTTGATGCGAGATCAGTATTTCATGGTTACTACATATGTTACTGGTTTGGGTTCAGCTTTTGCTGGCATGCCTACAGCAGGTCTTACTCTCGAGTCTGTGATTGAGCTAGCTAAGGAGATTGAGCTGAGATTAGTTAGGCAGGGAGCGATGCCTGATTATTACCAGTTGGGAGTTCAGTCGAGTGGATCGCAGGCTACTCCATATTCAAGTTTTCATGTTGGTTCGAGTAGTCAGCAGCGAGGTTCGACTCAGCAGAGTCAGAGACAGCAGCAGCGAGTGCATCGGAGCAGTAGACATGGCCGTGGAGGTCAGCGTAGATCATTCAGATTTGGGTCAGGTGCTTCGAGCAGTAGCAGTGGTCGTAGTTCTGGATCAGCGGCCAGTGTTTGTCAGACTTGTGGTAGAGTCCATCAGGGACCGTGTTATCTGACACCGCTGACATGTTTCAGATGTGGGCAGACAGGACATTTTGCCAGATCGTGTCCTTATTCCGGTTATTAGCAGCAGTCGATTGCTAGTGCAGCACCCGTGCCATTTCAGTTGCCACCAGCCCAGCATCAGAGTTCCACTCAGTTTGTTCCACAGCAGAGTCGTGGTAGAGGTACGAGAGGAGGTGCTAGAGGTGTTGGCCAGGCTTCTACCAGTCAGCAGGGAGGTCGAGGTCAGGCCAGAGTTTTTCATCTGACTCAGCAGGATGCTCAGGCATCTAATGCAGTCGTGGCAGGTATTCTTTCTGTTTGTTACCTGGATGCATGGGTTTTGTTTGATCCGGGTGCCACGCATTCGTTTGTTTCTCCTATTTTTGCTTCTAAATCTTGTTGGCAAGCTTCGAGGATGGCTTTTCCTTTGTCTGTTGCCACTCCTCTGAGTGATTCCTTGGACACCGATATTGTTCTTTCTGGTTGTCCAGTTCTCGTAGGAGATAGAGAATTACCCGCTGATTTGATTTTGTTGGATGTGATGGAGTTCGATGTTATTTTGGGAATGGATTGGCTATCTCAGCACTATGCCGTGGTAGATTGCAGGAATAAGGAGGTGATTTTCAGAATTCCTGGTGAAGAAGAGTTTAAGTTTGTTGGTGATAGGAGTTCAGCACCTCAGAATCTTATTTCTGCTATTTCAGCTAGGAAATTGTTGAAGAAAGGTTGTCAGGGGTTTTTGGCATTGGTCAGGGATACGTCAGTGGAGAAGTTGTCACTCACAGATGTTCCTGTTGCTTATGAGTTTCCTGATGTTTTTCCCGAGGAGTTACCAGGTTTACCACCTCACAGAGAGATTGAGTTCTGTATAGATGTGGTTCCAGGTACTACTCCTATATCTATGCCACCCTATCGTATGGCTCCTGCAGAGTTGAGAGAGTTGAAGGAGCAGTTGCAAGAGTTGTTGGATACGGGTTTTATTAGACCTAGTGTTTCTCCTTGGGGTGCACCAGTCCTGTTTGTGAAGAAGAAGGATGGTACCCTGAGACTGTGCATTGACTACAGAGAGTTGAATAAGGTGACAGTGAAGAATAAGTATCCTCTCCCAAGGATAGATGATTTGTTTGATCAGCTACAGGGTGCACAGTTCTTTTCTAAGGTCGACTTGAGGTCAGGTTATCATCAGTTGCGGATTAGTGAATCCGATATTCCGAAGACAGCGTTCCGCACTCGATATGGCCATTATGAGTTTCTGGTGATGTCTTTTGGTTTGACTAATGCACCAGCAACTTTTATGGACCTGATGAACAGAGTATTCAGACCGTATGTGGATCAGTTTGTGGTAGTCTTCATTGATGATATACTAGTATATTCGAGGAGTATGGAAGAGCATGTATATCATTTGAGGATTGTACTACAGACACTGAGAGATCATCAGCTTTATGCTAAATTCTCGAAGTGTGATTTCTGGATGGAGAGTGTTTCTTTTCTTGGACACGTAGTGTCTAAAGAAGGTATTCAGGTTGATCCACAGAAGGTTGAGGCAGTATCTGAGTGGCCTAGACCTACTTTAGTTACTGAGATTCGGAGTTTTCTGGGTTTAGCCGGGTATTATAGGCGGTTCGTGCAGGATTTTTCCAGTATTGTAGCCCCTATGACTCACTTGACTCAGAAGAATGTTAGATTCGAGTGGTCAGAAGCTTGTGAGAATAGTTTTCAGTTATTGAAGGAGAAGTTGACCACAGCGTCAGTATTAGCTTTGCCTAATAGTGTGGATAAGTTCACAGTTTACTGTGATGCCTCTAGAATTGGTCTTGGTTGTGTGTTGATGCAGAATGGAAGGGTGATAGCCTATGCTTCGAGGCAGTTGAAGAAGCATGAGCAGAACTATCCTACACATGATCTTGAGATGGCTGCAGTGATCTTTGCTTTGAAGATTTGGAGACATTATTTGTACGGGGTGACTTGTGAGATATTTACTGATCACAAGAGCCTTAAGTACATTTTTCAGCAGAGAGATTTGAATTTGAGGCAGAGGAGATGGTTGGAATTGTTGAAGGATTATGATTGTGAGATTCTTTACCATCCGGGTAAAGCTAATGTGGTAGCAGATGCCTTGAGTAGGAAGTCCTCAGGTAGTCTTGCTCACATCGGTGTTGAGAGGAGACCATTGATCCAGGAATTGCATTTGTTGGTGGATCAAGGTCTGATGATGAAGATCAGTAGATCAGGTGGACTGTTAGCTCAGTTTAAAGTACGATCTGTACTGAGGGATAGGATTAAAGCAACTCAGAGCCGAGATCCTATTCTAGAAGAGCTTGCAGAGAATGTCAGAGCAGGGAAGTTCACTGATTTCACACTCGATGATGATGGTGTGTTGTGGATCAGTGGTAGATTGTGTGTTCCTGATGTGGATGACTTGAGAGAGGAGATTTTAGAGGAAGCACATTCTACAGCTTACAGCGTACATCCAGGTGTTACTAAGATGTACCACAGTATCAGAGATTTATACTGGTGGGATGGATTGAAGAAGGATGTTGCTGATTATGTTGCTAAGTGCTTGACGTGTCAACAAGTGAAAGCCGAACATCAGAAGCCTTCTGGGAAGCTTCAGCCTCTTCCTATTCCCGAGTGGAAGTGGGAAAGGATAGCTATGGATTTTGTGGTCGGTTTACCTCGTTCGAAGGATGGATACGATTCCATCTGGGTGATCATAGACAGGTTGACGAAGTCTGCACATTTCTTGCCTGTGAGAGCCACATATTCAGTTGCTAGATTGGCAAAGTTGTATGTGAAGCATATTGTGTGCCTTCATGGAGTACCTGTGTCCATTGTGTCAGATAGAGGTTCGGTGTTTACTTCTCGTTTTTGGCAGAAGTTGCAGGAAGCGATGGGCACTAGGTTGGATTTCAGTACTGCTTTTCATCCTCAGACAGATGGTCAGTCTGAGAGGACGATCCAGACACTGGAAGATATGTTGAGGATGTGTGTCTTGGATTTGGGAGGTAGCTGGGATGATCATTTATCGCTTGTTGAGTTTGCATATAATAACAGCTACCATAGCAGTATTGGCATGGCACCATACGAGGCATTGTATGGAAGGAAGTGTAGATCCCCGTTGAGTTGGGATGAGATTGGTGAGAGAGCTTTGACTGGACCAGAGATGGTTCAGGATGCTGCAGAGAAAGTCGCCGTGATTAAGCGCAGATTAGTGACCGCAGTAAGCAGACAGAAGAGTTATGCGGATCCTAGGCGCAGAGATGTGGAGTTTCAGGTTGGATATTTCATTTTTCTGAAGGTATCTCCGATGAAGGGTGTGATGAGATTTGGCAGGAAGGGTAAGTTAGCACCGAGATATATTGGACCGTTTGAGATTCTGGAGAGAGTTGGCACTGTTGCATATCGGTTGGATTTGCCTCCGAGTATGTCACAGGTGCATCCAGTATTTCATATCTCGATGTTGAGGAAGTATATCTCAAACCCTTCACACGTGTTGCAACCCGACAGTGTGGAAGTGAGTGAAGATTTGACGTTTATGGAAGAACCTGTGGCGATCGTTGATTATCAAGTTCGACAGTTGCGATCGAAGCAGATTCCGATGGTCAAGGTTCTGTGGCGTAGCGACAGAGTTGAAGAGTATACGTGGGAGACTGAAGCTGAGATGCGAGCTTCTTACCCGTATCTCTTTCCTTCTTGATCTTTTCTTTTTAGAATTCGGGGACGAATTCTTGTAAGGAGGGAAGACTGTAATATCTCGTGTTTTTAAAAATATTTTTACACTGTACCGGGATATGCAGTGTTAATAAATTTCTGTACATTATATGATATTTTTATGAGTTAATATGTATTTTAAACCTATTTTAATTACGGTGTATTATTTTCAGTGTTTTACGTAAAATTTTCCCGGGACTTGCATTTTTGGGGAAATTTTCACGTAAACAATTTAATATTAATTATTTTAAATGTATTTACGGACTTGCATGAACTCATGCGTATTTTTAAATTATTAAACAAAGCCGTGTGTGAATATTTATTTAATTAGGGTTTAATATATATAACCCTAATATTTTATTATTTATTTATTTATTTATTGTTATTTAATTATTTTATTTATTATTTAATTATTTAATTATTATTTTATTAATATTTAATTATTTTATTTTATTTTATTTTTATTTTTATTTTATTTTTCTTTCTTTTTCTCTTTTCTTTTTCTTTTTCTTTTCTTTTTCTTTCTTTTCTTTTCTTTCTTTTTCTTTTTCTTCTTCTTCTTCTTCCCTTCTCTCCCGCGCGCCCGACCGCCCACCTCACTCCTCACCGCTGCAACTTTCGATTTTCGACCGTTGGTGTGCCGCCAGGAGCTCCACCTTCCTCAGCCAGCCACTCCGCCGCCCCCAGCTCCCTTCCCCGGCGCCGGTAAGCCCTTTCTCCTCCATTTCCGGTCGAATCTCCATTTCTTCATACCTTGCGATTCCGGCCACCATTTCGTGCACCGCCGGTCTTTATCGACTCCTTGAGCTCCGGTGATTCCAATTCTAAGCTCCTTTTGGCCTGAAATCAAGTGGATTTTGAGGTTTGAGCTAAAACTCAATTCGGTCACATTAGGGTCTTCATTTTTTTTGAGCTTCGAATTGGATGATTCATGGAAACTTCCTTCACAAATGTTGTTCCTAGTAGCTTAATCTTCATGTATGAATTTTTGTAGAATTTTTGGGGATTGTTTGGATTTTTGGGTATTTTTGAATATTTTAATATTATTTTCTAATTTTCGGAAATTAATTATTTAAAATATGAAATTGGAGTTTATGGTTGAATTAGGTGTTGAAATGAATTATAGGAATTTATTTGGAATTTTTATGAATTTCTAAGTATTTATTTTTAATTATTGAAGTTTATGGAATTTTGGAAAAATTAGGTTAAATATGTTTTTATTTGAATTTAATTGGTTAATTGAGTTTAAATATTGATATTATTGATAAATATGTTGAGAAAATTAATTTTGGATAATTGTATGATTTTTGGTGAATTTTTGAAGTAATTTAAGTATATTTATATATATAGGGGTATTTTGGTAATTTTACCCTAAATTGTCTAAAAATGTAATTTAATTGGTTTTAATAGTTATTTAAGGTATAAAAATGATTTCTACAAATTATTTGATATTTTTAACTAATTAAAACTATTTTTCGTGAATTATTTTCAATTATATATATAATATACGGTTTTTCTAATAAAATGAGTTTTAATCGGTTTTTATAGTGTTTCAAGGTCAATTATGTAATTTTTACCTATAAAATGTATTTCTGTGATTTAAGGATATTTTTGGTATATCTGGAATCATTCTGTGTTTGTGGACCCCGGTCGGTGGACTGTAGTTTGGAGTCCGACCGTGGGATTTTGATTGTGTTGAGCCTATTTTTCGAAGTGTATTTCTTTGCAGGGTCGGCTCTACTCTTTTGAGTAGAGAGATGTCCATTTTACAGGGGAGGTTCTGTCGGATTTTCGGTAGAATTCTCGTAAAACGTGATATCCAGTCGAACCCTAATTTTCGATTCTGTGTTTAATACTCTAGATTGAATTCTAGGATTTCTATTAGGTTTATTCTGATGTCGATTATTTATTGCTTGTTTAGTTGCACCGAGACCGAGGGCTAGTGGACCAGGCCCGTCGGACCTGTCTCGTGGAGCGCATTAGGTGAGTTACTATAATATATATATATGCTTAGGATGCATGATTTAGAAATGCATGTTTTATGTTGATTAAATATGTATAAATAATTTGATTATTTCTTAAGTTTATATTAAGTATATTTTCGGTTTATTTTTGGTATATACTAAATTATATGCATATTTTGTGAATAAAATATATTTAAAATGTTTTTAAATATATTTCCAGCTTAAGTTATAATTTGATGGGATTCATTTGACATATATATACTTGAAATATACCTGGTTTACTTTTGGTATATTTCCGGTATATATATGGTTTATATTGTTATTTCATGTACATTCATGCATCATTTATTTTTGTGAATGAATGTTTTACATTATTAATGATGAAGGATATCAATAGAACGTGCTACCTAGTGGGCAGCACTAGGACCGAGTACGTATCGGTACGCCTATAGCTTTAGGCTATATTACTAACTATTTGTGGATATTGATTTGATTATGATTATCGATATGTGAGATGTGGTTGTGGGTGTGATTGCTGGAGCTCGGTTGACCAAGTGTCTCGGGGCCAATCACACTGGCAGTCAGACTGCTGGAGCTCGGTTGACTTAGTGTCTCGGGGCCAGTCTACTGTCCAAATGGATTAAGTGGATATATTTGGATTAAGTGAGCCTGTGTGGCTTGAGTGTTGTTTAACACTATTTTATGAGGTTGCGATATTCTAGGGTTCTATGTGATCCTTCATAAAAGATGATTTTCAGATAAAATATATAAAAAATGATTTTTCTGGATCTGTATGAATTGCCTGTATATATACATATTAGACATGTATTATTGACTGTATGCATTGTCATTTAGAGTGTATGTATATATATTATAGTAATTCACTCAGTGAGGTCTGACTCCCCTCCGTTGACTATTTTTCAGGAGAGTCAACTTCCTCAGACCTCAGTAGCAGGTCGATACGCCGGATTTCTTCCGCCCCGGCTTCTTTATGTAAATTGTCTACTTGAGTCTTATTTATTTTATCTAGACACTGCAGTAGTTGTGAATTAAAGTATGGGATTTTGTGTACTTTATTTTAAAGAGATGTATTATATTGAAACTGGATTTGTATTAAAGATTATATACATCTATGTGATGAGATTTTGATTTAAATCCAGTTGATGAAAATGATATTATGATATTATGATTTTTATTTCCGCTGCATATTATATTGTTATTGTTATTATGGCATGATTTATTTTATTTTTAGGCTTGCTACGGGTTCCGGATTCGAAAGAATTCCCGTTCCCTAGCGCCGGTCATGGCCCCTATTTTGGGTCGTGACAAAGTTGGTATAAGAGCGGAGTTCTGTGTCAGGGCTTAGTTATGTGAGTTGTGGCCCTAGTTTTAAAGTTGTGTTTTCTGTTGGACTACTGCAGTGTATTAGGTTTGAGTATGTCTTGATGAGTATTCCTTGCTGTAGTTTTCAGCGTTATTCCTCCGTTGTCTGTTTTGTCTGAATCTTTCCGTTTATCTTTTCAGAATGAGGAGGCGAGCGCGTGTCGCTCCATCGGTCGTTGAGGCCGAGGATGATGAGTCTTTTCAGGACGAGGTTTTACCTCCTGAGCAGCCAGTTAGACGTAGAGGTCGTGGCAGAGGTAGACCTCGAGGAGCGACAGGTCGCTGTAGGCAGAGAGAGTTACAGGACGAGGAGCCTGTTGAGCCTGAGTTTGATGCTCTTGTTCCTCCAGTTGTTCAGCCTGTTCAGCCTGCCTATCAGCAGGGTATGTCTGACCCTGAGGCAACTTTGTTCTATGCCAGAGTTGGCAGGATTGCTTTTGATGGTACTTCTGATCCTTTAGATTTTCTGCATGCGATTGAGACTAGGAGTCGGACTGCTCATACCGAGTACCAGAGGATCATGATCGTTGAGTTGTCTGTTGAGGGACCAGCTCTAGATTGGTTCATTCAGATGATCCAGCCCTTTATGATGACGATGACCTGGGCTCAATTTCGAGAGCGATTCATGAGGAGATTTTGTCCAGAGCCTCTTCGTTTGAGTTATCGTCTCCGGTTGACTAGTATTTCTCGTGGAGATCGATCTGTAGAGGAGTATACCCGAGAGTTTCTTCGTCTGGGTAGATATGCTGAGGATTTGATGCGAGATCAGTATTTCATGGTTACTACATATGTTACTGGTTTGGGTTCAGCTTTTGCTGGCATGCCTACAGCAGGTCTTACTCTCGAGTCTGTGATTGAGCTAGCTAAGGAGATTGAGCTGAGATTAGTTAGGCAGGGAGCGATGCCTGATTATTACCAGTTGGGAGTTCAGTCGAGTGGATCGCAGGCTACTCCATATTCAAGTTTTCATGTTGGTTCGAGTAGTCAGCAGCGAGGTTCGACTCAGCAGAGTCAGAGACAGCAGCAGCGAGTGCATCGGAGCAGTAGACATGGCCGTGGAGGTCAGCGTAGATCATTCAGATTTGGGTCAGGTGCTTCGAGCAGTAGCAGTGGTCGTAGTTCTGGATCAGCGGCCAGTGTTTGTCAGACTTGTGGTAGAGTCCATCAGGGACCGTGTTATCTGACACCGCTGACATGTTTCAGATGTGGGCAGACAGGACATTTTGCCAGATCGTGTCCTTATTCCGGTTATTAGCAGCAGTCGATTGCTAGTGCAGCACCCGTGCCATTTCAGTTGCCACCAGCCCAGCATCAGAGTTCCACTCAGTTTGTTCCACAGCAGAGTCGTGGTAGAGGTACGAGAGGAGGTGCTAGAGGTGTTGGCCAGGCTTCTACCAGTCAGCAGGGAGGTCGAGGTCAGGCCAGAGTTTTTCATCTGACTCAGCAGGATGCTCAGGCATCTAATGCAGTCGTGGCAGGTATTCTTTCTGTTTGTTACCTGGATGCATGGGTTTTGTTTGATCCGGGTGCCACGCATTCGTTTGTTTCTCCTATTTTTGCTTCTAAATCTTGTTGGCAAGCTTCGAGGATGGCTTTTCCTTTGTCTGTTGCCACTCCTCTGAGTGATTCCTTGGACACCGATATTGTTCTTTCTGGTTGTCCAGTTCTCGTAGGAGATAGAGAATTACCCGCTGATTTGATTTTGTTGGATGTGATGGAGTTCGATGTTATTTTGGGAATGGATTGGCTATCTCAGCACTATGCCGTGGTAGATTGCAGGAATAAGGAGGTGATTTTCAGAATTCCTGGTGAAGAAGAGTTTAAGTTTGTTGGTGATAGGAGTTCAGCACCTCAGAATCTTATTTCTGCTATTTCAGCTAGGAAATTGTTGAAGAAAGGTTGTCAGGGGTTTTTGGCATTGGTCAGGGATACGTCAGTGGAGAAGTTGTCACTCACAGATGTTCCTGTTGCTTATGAGTTTCCTGATGTTTTTCCCGAGGAGTTACCAGGTTTACCACCTCACAGAGAGATTGAGTTCTGTATAGATGTGGTTCCAGGTACTACTCCTATATCTATGCCACCCTATCGTATGGCTCCTGCAGAGTTGAGAGAGTTGAAGGAGCAGTTGCAAGAGTTGTTGGATACGGGTTTTATTAGACCTAGTGTTTCTCCTTGGGGTGCACCAGTCCTGTTTGTGAAGAAGAAGGATGGTACCCTGAGACTGTGCATTGACTACAGAGAGTTGAATAAGGTGACAGTGAAGAATAAGTATCCTCTCCCAAGGATAGATGATTTGTTTGATCAGCTACAGGGTGCACAGTTCTTTTCTAAGGTCGACTTGAGGTCAGGTTATCATCAGTTGCGGATTAGTGAATCCGATATTCCGAAGACAGCGTTCCGCACTCGATATGGCCATTATGAGTTTCTGGTGATGTCTTTTGGTTTGACTAATGCACCAGCAACTTTTATGGACCTGATGAACAGAGTATTCAGACCGTATGTGGATCAGTTTGTGGTAGTCTTCATTGATGATATACTAGTATATTCGAGGAGTATGGAAGAGCATGTATATCATTTGAGGATTGTACTACAGACACTGAGAGATCATCAGCTTTATGCTAAATTCTCGAAGTGTGATTTCTGGATGGAGAGTGTTTCTTTTCTTGGACACGTAGTGTCTAAAGAAGGTATTCAGGTTGATCCACAGAAGGTTGAGGCAGTATCTGAGTGGCCTAGACCTACTTTAGTTACTGAGATTCGGAGTTTTCTGGGTTTAGCCGGGTATTATAGGCGGTTCGTGCAGGATTTTTCCAGTATTGTAGCCCCTATGACTCACTTGACTCAGAAGAATGTTAGATTCGAGTGGTCAGAAGCTTGTGAGAATAGTTTTCAGTTATTGAAGGAGAAGTTGACCACAGCGTCAGTATTAGCTTTGCCTAATAGTGTGGATAAGTTCACAGTTTACTGTGATGCCTCTAGAATTGGTCTTGGTTGTGTGTTGATGCAGAATGGAAGGGTGATAGCCTATGCTTCGAGGCAGTTGAAGAAGCATGAGCAGAACTATCCTACACATGATCTTGAGATGGCTGCAGTGATCTTTGCTTTGAAGATTTGGAGACATTATTTGTACGGGGTGACTTGTGAGATATTTACTGATCACAAGAGCCTTAAGTACATTTTTCAGCAGAGAGATTTGAATTTGAGGCAGAGGAGATGGTTGGAATTGTTGAAGGATTATGATTGTGAGATTCTTTACCATCCGGGTAAAGCTAATGTGGTAGCAGATGCCTTGAGTAGGAAGTCCTCAGGTAGTCTTGCTCACATCGGTGTTGAGAGGAGACCATTGATCCAGGAATTGCATTTGTTGGTGGATCAAGGTCTGATGATGAAGATCAGTAGATCAGGTGGACTGTTAGCTCAGTTTAAAGTACGATCTGTACTGAGGGATAGGATTAAAGCAACTCAGAGCCGAGATCCTATTCTAGAAGAGCTTGCAGAGAATGTCAGAGCAGGGAAGTTCACTGATTTCACACTCGATGATGATGGTGTGTTGTGGATCAGTGGTAGATTGTGTGTTCCTGATGTGGATGACTTGAGAGAGGAGATTTTAGAGGAAGCACATTCTACAGCTTACAGCGTACATCCAGGTGTTACTAAGATGTACCACAGTATCAGAGATTTATACTGGTGGGATGGATTGAAGAAGGATGTTGCTGATTATGTTGCTAAGTGCTTGACGTGTCAACAAGTGAAAGCCGAACATCAGAAGCCTTCTGGGAAGCTTCAGCCTCTTCCTATTCCCGAGTGGAAGTGGGAAAGGATAGCTATGGATTTTGTGGTCGGTTTACCTCGTTCGAAGGATGGATACGATTCCATCTGGGTGATCATAGACAGGTTGACGAAGTCTGCACATTTCTTGCCTGTGAGAGCCACATATTCAGTTGCTAGATTGGCAAAGTTGTATGTGAAGCATATTGTGTGCCTTCATGGAGTACCTGTGTCCATTGTGTCAGATAGAGGTTCGGTGTTTACTTCTCGTTTTTGGCAGAAGTTGCAGGAAGCGATGGGCACTAGGTTGGATTTCAGTACTGCTTTTCATCCTCAGACAGATGGTCAGTCTGAGAGGACGATCCAGACACTGGAAGATATGTTGAGGATGTGTGTCTTGGATTTGGGAGGTAGCTGGGATGATCATTTATCGCTTGTTGAGTTTGCATATAATAACAGCTACCATAGCAGTATTGGCATGGCACCATACGAGGCATTGTATGGAAGGAAGTGTAGATCCCCGTTGAGTTGGGATGAGATTGGTGAGAGAGCTTTGACTGGACCAGAGATGGTTCAGGATGCTGCAGAGAAAGTCGCCGTGATTAAGCGCAGATTAGTGACCGCAGTAAGCAGACAGAAGAGTTATGCGGATCCTAGGCGCAGAGATGTGGAGTTTCAGGTTGGATATTTCATTTTTCTGAAGGTATCTCCGATGAAGGGTGTGATGAGATTTGGCAGGAAGGGTAAGTTAGCACCGAGATATATTGGACCGTTTGAGATTCTGGAGAGAGTTGGCACTGTTGCATATCGGTTGGATTTGCCTCCGAGTATGTCACAGGTGCATCCAGTATTTCATATCTCGATGTTGAGGAAGTATATCTCAAACCCTTCACACGTGTTGCAACCCGACAGTGTGGAAGTGAGTGAAGATTTGACGTTTATGGAAGAACCTGTGGCGATCGTTGATTATCAAGTTCGACAGTTGCGATCGAAGCAGATTCCGATGGTCAAGGTTCTGTGGCGTAGCGACAGAGTTGAAGAGTATACGTGGGAGACTGAAGCTGAGATGCGAGCTTCTTACCCGTATCTCTTTCCTTCTTGATCTTTTCTTTTTAGAATTCGGGGACGAATTCTTGTAAGGAGGGAAGACTGTAATATCTCGTGTTTTTAAAAATATTTTTACACTGTACCGGGATATGCAGTGTTAATAAATTTCTGTACATTATATGATATTTTTATGAGTTAATATGTATTTTAAACCTATTTTAATTACGGTGTATTATTTTCAGTGTTTTACGTAAAATTTTCCCGGGACTTGCATTTTTGGGGAAATTTTCACGTAAACAATTTAATATTAATTATTTTAAATGTATTTACGGACTTGCATGAACTCATGCGTATTTTTAAATTATTAAACAAAGCCGTGTGTGAATATTTATTTAATTAGGGTTTAATATATATAACCCTAATATTTTATTATTTATTTATTTATTTATTGTTATTTAATTATTTTATTTATTATTTAATTATTTAATTATTATTTTATTAATATTTAATTATTTTATTTTATTTTATTTTTATTTTTATTTTATTTTTCTTTCTTTTTCTCTTTTCTTTTTCTTTTTCTTTTCTTTTTCTTTCTTTTCTTTTCTTTCTTTTTCTTTTTCTTCTTCTTCTTCTTCCCTTCTCTCCCGCGCGCCCGACCGCCCACCTCACTCCTCACCGCTGCAACTTTCGATTTTCGACCGTTGGTGTGCCGCCAGGAGCTCCACCTTCCTCAGCCAGCCACTCCGCCGCCCCCCAGCTCCCTTCCCCGGCGCCGGTAAGCCCTTTCTCCTCCATTTCCGGTCGAATCTCCATTTCTTCATACCTTGCGATTCCGGCCACCATTTCGTGCACCGCCGGTCTTTATCGACTCCTTGAGCTCCGGTGATTCCAATTCTAAGCTCCTTTTGGCCTGAAATCAAGTGGATTTTGAGGTTTGAGCTAAAACTCAATTCGGTCACATTAGGGTCTTCATTTTTTTTGAGCTTCGAATTGGATGATTCATGGAAACTTCCTTCACAAATGTTGTTCCTAGTAGCTTAATCTTCATGTATGAATTTTTGTAGAATTTTTGGGGATTGTTTGGATTTTTGGGTATTTTTGAATATTTTAATATTATTTTCTAATTTTCGGAAATTAATTATTTAAAATATGAAATTGGAGTTTATGGTTGAATTAGGTGTTGAAATGAATTATAGGAATTTATTTGGAATTTTTATGAATTTCTAAGTATTTATTTTTAATTATTGAAGTTTATGGAATTTTGGAAAAATTAGGTTAAATATGTTTTTATTTGAATTTAATTGGTTAATTGAGTTTAAATATTGATATTATTGATAAATATGTTGAGAAAATTAATTTTGGATAATTGTATGATTTTTGGTGAATTTTTGAAGTAATTTAAGTATATTTATATATATAGGGGTATTTGGTAATTTTACCCTAAATTGTCTAAAAATGTAATTTAATTGGTTTTAATAGTTATTTAAGGTATAAAAATGATTTCTACAAATTATTTGATATTTTTAACTAATTAAAACTATTTTTCGTGAATTATTTTCAATTATATATATAATATACGGTTTTTCTAATAAAATGAGTTTTAATCGGTTTTTATAGTGTTTCAAGGTCAATTATGTAATTTTTACCTATAAAATGTATTTCTGTGATTTAAGGATATTTTTGGTATATCTGGAATCATTCTGTGTTTGTGGACCCCGGTCGGTGGACTGTAGTTTGGAGTCCGACCGTGGGATTTTGATTGTGTTGAGCCTATTTTTCGAAGTGTATTTCTTTGCAGGGTCGGCTCTACTCTTTTGAGTAGAGAGATGTCCATTTTACAGGGGAGGTTCTGTCGGATTTTCGGTAGAATTCTCGTAAAACGTGATATCCAGTCGAACCCTAATTTTCGATTCTGTGTTTAATACTCTAGATTGAATTCTAGGATTTCTATTAGGTTTATTCTGATGTCGATTATTTATTGCTTGTTTAGTTGCACCGAGACCGAGGGCTAGTGGACCAGGCCGTCGGCCCGTCGGACCTGTCTCGTGGAGCGCATTAGGTGAGTTACTATAATATTATATATGCTTAGGATGCATGATTTAGAAATGCATGTTTTATGTTGATTAAATATGCATAAATAATTTGATTATTTCTTAAGTTTATATTAAGTATATTTTCGGTTTATTTTTGGTATATACTAAATTATATGCATATTTTGTGAATAAAATATATTTAAAATGTTTTTAAATATATTTCCAGCTTAAGTTATAATTTGATGGGATTCATTTGACATATATATACTTGAAATATACCTGGTTTACTTTTGGTATATTTCGGTATATATATGGTTTATATTGTTATTTCATGTACATTCATGCATCATTTATTTTTGTGAATGAATGTTTTACATTATTAATGATGAAGGATATCAATAGAACGTGCTACCTAGTGGGCAGCACTAGGAGCCGAGTACGTATCGGTACGCCTATAGCTTTAGGCTATATTACTAACTATTTGTGGATATTGATTTGATTATGATTATCGATATGTGAGATGTGGTTGTGGGTGTGATTGCTGGAGCTCGGTTGACCAAGTGTCTCGGGGGCCAATCACACTGGCAGTCAGACTGCTGGAGCTCGGTTGACTTAGTGTCTCGGGGCCAGTCTACTGTCCAAATGGATTAAGTGGATATATTTGGATTAAGTGAGCCTGTGTGGCTTGAGTGTTGTTTAACACTATTTTATGAGTTGCGATATTCTAGGGTTCTATGTGATCCTTCATAAAAGATGATTTTCAGATAAAATATATAAAAAATGATTTTTCTGGATCTGTATGAATTGCCTGTATATATACATATTAGACATGTATTATTGACTGTATGCATTGTCAATTAGAGTGTATGTATATATATTATAGTAATTCACTCAGTGAGGTCTGACTCCCCTCCGTTGACTATTTTTCAGGAGAGTCAACTTCCTCAGACCTCAGTAGCAGGTCGATTACGCCGGATTTCTTCCGCCCCGGCTTCTTTATGTAAATTGTCTACTTGAGTCTTATTTATTTTATCTAGACACTGCAGTAGTTGTGAATTAAAGTATGGGATTTTGTGTACTTTATTTTAAAGAGATGTATTATATTGAAACTGGATTTGTATTAAAGATTATATACATCTATGTGATGAGATTTTGATTTAAATCCAGTTGATGAAAATGATATTATGATATTATGATTTTTATTTCCGCTGCATATTATATTGTTATTGTTATTATGGCATGATTTATTTTATTTTTAGGCTTGCTACGGGTTCCGGGATTCGAAAGAATTCCCGTTCCCTAGCGCCGGTCATGGCCCCTATTTTGGGTCGTGACATGGTTGGGGAAGACGGTGGCACACCGGACGGCACACCCACGGTGAAGAAACGACGTGACAGGCATCCGGACGGCAAGGAGAAGGATCGGGAGGAAGAAGGAGACTCGGGGGGCAAAATGGTAATTTTCCAATTCTTTTGATTTTTGATAAATATTAATGTATATATGTATATATATATACTTTACACTATATAATAAAATAATATTAAATTACACACATCAAATATACACCACACACATAAAATATAATATTTTAACAATTTATACTAAATAAAATTAATTAAATAACAATAAAACAAATAAATACTTAATAAAATATTAGGGTAATAATAAACCCTAATTAAATAAATATACACACACAGGCTTTATTTAATAATTTAAAAATATGTATGAGTTCATGCAAGTCCGTAAATACATTTAAAATAATTAATAATACATTGTTTACGTGAAAATTTCCCCGAAAATGCAAGTCCCGGGAAAATTTTACGTAAAACACTGAAAATAATACACAGTAATTAAAATAGGTTTTAAATACATATTAACTCGTAAAAATATCATATAAAATACAGAAATTATTAACACTGCATATCCCGGTACAGTGTAAAAATATTTTAAAAACACGGGATATTACAGCATATAGGATGCATGACTTATGATTTTTTCATTTTCGTTATATGTTTTAAACAGTAATTTAATTATAATATGATTTGGTATATTTTCGGTATTATTTTTAGTGTATCTTGATATATAAATGTTTGTATATTTTCTATATACATTTAATATATCACTAGTATATTTAGAGTTTATTTTTGATATATGTATGTTAGATATTTAGGTTTATGTTTGATATAATTTAATATCTATACACGATTTAAATGTACATCGAACCATAATTATTTTATTTAATGATTAGTGTATTTTAGGTTTATTCTTGAATAATTGCATGCTATATTATAAACCTATACTTAAATTATTTTTAAGTTTATTTTTGGTATATTTTTGATAAATTTTCCCAAATAAATGTATGTTTTATTATTAATTGAAACCTAAAACATTAGTGGTATACTTAGGGTTTAATTGTGATATATGCATGCTAAAAAATTAGGTTATTTTGATAGAAAGTGAATAGAAGTTAAACCTAAACACATATTTAAATGAATATTTATATATAAATGTTTTATTAAATGATTTGTATACTTAGGATGTATCTTTTGTATATCTAGGTATATTTTTGAGAAAATGCATGTTATGTTACTGATACACACTTAATTGTTTGTAACTCTTTTAATGGTTTACCTTTAGTATATTTCATATTTTGTTTAACATATATATATACTCGAAATATACTAAGTATATTTAGGTATATTTTTGGTATATATATATGGTTGATTTTATTATTATGAATATTGCTCCACATTAATTATTTTTAGAATAAAAGATTTATTTTTAGTGAAGGATATCAATAGAACGTGCTTCCTAGTGGGTAGCACTAGGGCCGTGTATGTACCAGTGCGATAGATAAGGGTTGAGTGAGAATTAATTGTGGTGATTATAATTGATTTGATTGATTTGACTAAGATTAATGGTATGATAGGTAGTGTGATTGCGGGCCAATCACACTAACAATCAGACTGTTGGAGCTCGGTTGACTTAGTGTCTCGGGGCCAGTCTACTGTCCATAGTGGAATGAATGATCTATTGGGTTGATTGAGATGTAAGTTGATAGATAGTGTGATTGCTGGAGCTCGGTTGACCAAGTGTCTCGGGGCCAATCACACTGACAGCCAGACTGCTGGAGCTCGATCGACTTAGTGTCTCGAGGCCAGTCTGCTGTCCAGATTGGAATAAGAGTTCTATTTGGAATCAAGTGAGTCTATATGGCTAGAGTGATGATGACGTTGCTATTATTAGGGTTCTATGGATCCTTTATGAATTTAGTTAAACGTTTTCTACATTTAGTGCATTTATAAAAGCAGAGTTTGGCATTCGTGTGAATTGTGCGTATATACATATATATATAAGAATGCATGATTGTTATGGTTTAGTTTGCATGTATATATAGTATAATAATTCACTCAGTGAGGTCTAACCCCCCTCAATTATTTTTTTTAGGAGATCCTTTATCGTCAGACCTTAGTCGTAGAGTTCCTCACTGGTGTTCTTCAGTCCCGACTATTTTATATAATGTATATTATGAATCTCTGATTTGTATTCTAGAAACTGCAGTAATTGTGTTATTATTTCTGAGGAGTATTATTTTGTTTTGGATATTTAATATTCTGAGAAATTTGTATTTAAACACTGTACGAAGATGTATTTATTGAGAAAGATTTAGAGTATTTATATTATATATTGATTAATAAAATTTTAATTCTGTCATATTTTATTTATTTATTGCATGATTTTATTTTCCAACGCTTGCTACGGGTTCCGGATTCGAAAGAATTCCCATTCCCTAGCGTTGGTCATGACTCCTTGTTTGGGTCGTGACAATTTGATAAAAGATGATTATAGAGAATTTAATGAAAAATTAGTAAATGATGATGAGAAAGGTAGCTTGAAAGGATGTGATGATGAAGATAACACAGATAATATTGACTTTAATGAGTAGACTGTGCAAGATCCAAAACTCTACAAGGGAATAAAGTTTACAAGTGTTGATGTTTTCAGGAAAGCTTTCTAAGAATGGGCTATCAAGATGGGTTATTCTTATACTTTATACAAGAATAACAAAGAAATGGTATCTGCCATTTGTAAAGACAGGTGTGGATTTAGGATTCATGCTTCAAGACTTCAGGACAACAACACATTTCATATCAAGACCTTTAAGCCTTTCCATTCCTGCCCAAGGGAATAGAATAATAATATTATAACTTCTAAGTTCTTTGCACAAAAGTACAAAGAAGATTTGAGAGATAATCCTGAGTGGGATGTATATGCTATGTAAAAGAAAATTTAGAGGGATCTTGGGCATGAGATTACAATTTTCAAGTGCTACAGAGCTAAATGGAGAGCTAAGCAACTCTTATATGGAGATTTTGTTCAGCAGTATATGAGGCTAAGTGTCACGACCCAAAACAGGGGGCCATGACCGGCGCTAGGGAACGGGAATTCTTTCGAATCCGGAACTCGTAGCAAGACTTAAAAAATAAAATAAATAAAATATCCTACAGTGGAAATTAAAATCTCATATGTAATAATGTAACTCATTAGCTGATTTAATAACACAAACTCATCTCATATATATAAAATCTTTTAATAAAAATTCTCGTTTCAACCCTTTAAAATTTAAATCTCATACATATATAAAACATACATCCCACAAATTTAACTACTGTAGTGTCTAGAATACAAAATAAAATCAAGTAAGCAGTTTACATAGGCGGAAGAAGCGTAAGGGTCTGCTACTGAGGTCTGAGGACGAAGACTCTCCTGAACATAAATCAACAGAGGGGAGTCAGACCTCACTGAGTGAATTATTATAATATATATACATGCATAGCTAAATGAAAAATGCACACATTCAATAGTATATATAATAAATATATATACAGGCAAATACGCACGGATGCAGCAAAAATTAGTTTATATAATACTGAAAATAATATCCATTTATGAAGGATCAAATAGAACGCTAAATGATCATTATCATGACCCAAAACAGGGGCCATGACCGGTGCTAGGGAATGAGAATTCTTTCGAATCCGAAACCCATAGCAAGCCTTAAAATAAAATAAAAACATGCAATAATAATAATAACATAAATAAAATATTAATCCATCCTTTGATTTAACAACATAAATCCATCTCATATATAATATCTTTTAATACAAATCTTAATTCAAATCTTTAAAATACAAATCTCAGTTCATTTCATTAAAATACATTTTCATACAAACATAGTACATAAATCTCACAACCAACTACAACTACTGCAGTGTCTAGATTATAAAATAACATCAAGTGAGCAGATTACATAGTAAAGTCGGGGCGGAAGAAATCCGGCGTAAAGGTCTGCTACTGAGGTCTGAAGAGGAAGACTCTCCTGAAAAATAGTCAACGGAGGGGAGTCAGACCTCACTGAGTGTTATAATATATATACATGCATAGCTAAATGACAAATGCACACTATCACGACCCAAAACAGGGGCCATGACCGGCGCTAGGGAACGGGAATTCTTTCGAAACCGAAACCCATAGCAAGCCTAAAATAAAATAAAACATGCAATAGAAATAATAACAACACATTTAAGTAAAATATTATGCAGCAGAATAAAATCATAAATATCAAAATAATATTTCCACCAAATGAGATTAAATCAAATCCTCATCTCATATATTGTCACGACCCAAAATAGGGGCCATGACCGGCGCTAGGGAACGGGAATTCTTTCGAATCCGGAACCCGTAGCAAGCCTAAAAAATAAAATAAATCATGCAATAACAATAACCATATAATATACAACGAAAAATAAAAATCATAATATCATAATATTATTCTCATCCACTGGATTTAAATCAAAATCTCATCACATATATAATATTCCTTTTAATACAAATCCAATTTCAATATAATACATTTCTTTAAAATAAAATACATAAAATCTAATACTTCAATTCACAACTACTGCAGTGTCTAAATAAAATAAATAAGACTCAAGTAGACAGTTTACATAAAGAAGCCGGGGCAGAAGAAATCCGGCGTATCGACCTGCTACTGAGGTTTGAGGAAGTTGACTCTCCTAAAAAATAGTCAACGGAGGGGAGTCAGACCTCACTGAGTGAATTACTATAATATATATACATACACACTAAGTGATAATGCATACAATCAACAGTATATATAATATGTATATATACAGGCAATTGCACACAGATGCAATAAAAATCATTTTTATATATTTTATCTGAAAATCAACTTTTATGAAGGATCACATAGAACCCTAGAATATCGCAACCTCAGAAAGTAGTGTTAAACAACACTCTGGCCATATAGGCTCACTTATTCCAAATATATCCACTTAATCCATTTGGATAATAGACTGGCCCCGAGACACTAAGTCAACCGAGCTCCAGCAGTCTGACTGCCAGTGTGATTGGCCTCGAGACACTTGGTCAACCGAGCTCCAGCAATCACACCCCAAACCACATCTCACATATTGATAATCATAATCAAATCAATATCCATAAATAATTTAGTAATATAGCCTAAATACTATAGGCGTACCGGTACGTACTCGGTCCTAGTGCTGCCCACTAGGTAGCACGTTCTATTGATATCCTTCATTCTTAAATAATAAACATTCATTCACAAAAATAAATGATGCATGAATATAAATGAAATAACAATATAAACCATATATATACCGGAAATATACCAAACATAAACCAGGTATATTTCGAGTATATATATATCAAATAAATCCAATCAAAATCATAATTTAAACTAAAAATATATTTAAAAATATTTTAAATATATTTTATTAATAAAACATGTATATAATTTATTATATACCAAAAATAAACCAAAAATATACTTAATATAAACTTAAGAAATAATCAAATTATTTATGCATATTTAATCAACATAAAACATGCATTGCTAAATCATGCATCCTAAGCATATATATATAGTATAGTAACTCACCTAATGGCTCCACGAGACAGGTCCGACGGGCCTGGTCCACTAGCCCTCGGTCTCGGCGCAACTAAACAAGAAATAAATAATCGACATCAGAATAAACCTAACAGAAATCCTAGAATTCAATCTAGAGTATTAAAATACGGAAACAGAATTAGGGTTCGACTGGATATCACGTTTTACGAGAATTCTATCGAAAATCGGGCAGAACCTCCCCTGTAAAACGGACATCTCTCTACTCAAAAGAGTAGAGCCGACCCTGCAAGGAAATACACTTCGAAAATAAACACCACATCTCATTCACAACCCCTCGGTCGGACTCCAGACTACAGTCTACCGACCGGGGTCCACAAACATAGAATAATTCCAGAAATACCGAAAATATCCTTATAGCATAGAAATACATTTCATAGGTAGAAATTACATAATTAACCTTTAAAACACTGTAAAAACCGATAAAACTCATTTTATTAGAAAAATCGTATATTATATTTATAATTGAAAATAATTCATGAAAAATAGTTTTAATTAGTTAAAAATACCAAATAATTTATAGCAATCATTTTTATACCTTAAATAATTATTAAAACTAATTAAATTACATTTTTAGGCAATTTAGGGTAAAATTACCAAAATACCCCTATATATATAAATATACTTAAATTACTTCAAAAATTCACCAAAAATTATACAATTATCCAAAATTAATTTTCTCAACATATTTATCAATAATATCAATAATTAAACTCAATTAACCAATTAAATTCAAATAAAAACACATTTAACCCTAATTTCTCAAAATCACATAAACTTCAATAATTCAAAATAAATACTTAGAAATTCATAAAAATTCCAAATAAATTCCTATAATTCATTTCAACACCTAATTCAACCATAAACTCAAATTTCATAATTTAAATAATTAATTTCCGAAAATTAGAAAATAATATTAAAATATTCAAAAATACCCAAAAATCCAAAAAATCTCCAAAAATTCTACAAAAATTCATACATGTAGATTGAGCTACTAGGAACAACATTTGTGAATGAAGTTTTCATGAATCATCCAATTCGAAGCTCAAAAAAAATCGAAAACCCTAATGTGACCGAATTGAGTTTTAGCTCAAACCTCAAAATCCACTTGATTTCAGGCCGAAAGGAGCTTAGAATTGGAATCACCGGAGCTCAAGGAGTCGATGAAGACCGGCGGTGCACGAAATGGTGGCCGAAATCGTCGTCGACGGCAAAAAGCTCAACTTGCTGCCATGGCGGATTCCGGGCGTTCCAGCGGGCTTCCGGCGGCCTGGTCACGTCGGAGAGGAAGAGGAAGGAAGGGGAAGGAGGTTGGCGGCAGCTGGTGGTGGCGAGGGGCAGTCCAGCGTGCTGGAATGGGAGGCGCAGTGAGGGTGAGCGATCGGGAGAGAAGAAGGAGAGGGAGGGGGCAAATGTGTAATTTTCCAATTCTTTTTTATTTTTGACAAATATATGTATATATATATACTTTATACTATATATTAAAATAATATTAAATTACACACATCAAATATACACCACACACATAAAATTTAATATTTTAATAATTTATACTAAATAAAATTAATTAAATAACAATAAAACAAATAAATACTTAATAAAATATTAGGGTAATAATAATAAACCCTAATTAAATAATTATACACACACAGGCTTTATTTAATAATTTAAAAATATGCATGAGTTCATGTAAGTCCGTAAATACATTTAAAATAATTAATAATACATTGTTTATGTGAAAATTTCCCCGGAAATGCAAGTCCCGGGAAAATTTTACGTAAAACACTGAAAATAATACACAATAATTAAAATAGATCTAAAATACATATTAACTCATAAAAATATCATATAAAATACAGAAATCATTGACACTGCATATCCCGGTACAGTGTAAAAATATTTTAAAAACACGGGATATTACAGTCTCCCCCCCCTTACAAGAAGTCATCCTCGAATTCCAAAAGATAAAATCAAGAAGGAAGGAGATACGGGTAAGAAGCTCGCATCTCAGCTTCAGTCTCCCACGTATGCTCTTCAACTCTGTCGCTACGCCACAGAACCTTGACCATCGGAATCTGCTTCGATCGCAACTGTCGAACTTGATAATCAACGATCGCCATAGGTTCTTCCACAAACATCAAATCTTCACTCACTTCCACACTGTCGGGCTGCAACACGTGTGAAGGGTCTGAGATATACTTCCTCAACATCGAGATATGAAATACTGGATGCACCTGTGACATACTCGGAGGCAAATCTAACCGATATGCAACAGTGCCAACTCTCTCTAGAATCTCAAACGGTCCAATGTATCTCGGTGTTAACTTACCCTTCATGCCAAATCTCATCACACCCTTCATCGGAGATACTTTCAGAAAAATAAAATCTCCAACCTGAAACTCCACATCTCTGCGCCTAGGATCCGCATAACTCTTCTGTCTGCTAACTGCGATCTCTAATCTGCGCTTGATCACGGCGACTTTCTCTGCAGCATCTTGAACCATCTCTGGTCCAGTCAAAGCTCTGTCACCAATCTCATCCCAACTCAATGGGGATCTACACTTCCTTCCGTACAACGCCTCGTATGGTGCCATGCCAATACTGCTATGGTAGCTGTTATTATATGCAAACTCAACAAGCGACAAATGATCATCCCAGCTACCTCCCAAATCCAAGACACACATCGTCAACATATCTTCCAGTGTCTGGATCATCCTCTCAGACTGGCCATCTGTCTGAGGATGAAAAGCAGTACTAAAATCCAACCTAGTGCCCATCGCTTCCTGCAACTTCTGCCAAAAATGAGAAGTAAACACCGAACCTCTATCTGACACAATGGACACAGGTACTCCATGAAGGCACACAATATGCTTCACATACAACTTTGCCAATCTAGCAACTGAATATGTGGCTTTCACAGGCAAGAAATGTGCAGACTTCGTCAACCTGTCTACAATCACCCAGATGGAATCGTATCCATCCTTCGAACGAGGTAAACCGACCATAAAATCCATAGCTATCCTTTCCCACTTCCACTCGGGAATAGGAAGAGGCTGAAGCTTCCCAGAAGGCTTCTGATGTTCGGCTTTCACTTGCTGACACGTCAAACACTTAGCAACATAATCAGCGACATCCTTCTTCAATCCATCCCACCAGTATAAATCTCTAATACTATGGTACATCTTAGTGACACCCGGATGAACGCTGTAGGCTGTAGAATGTGCTTCCTCTAGGATCTCTTCTCTCAAATCATCCACATCTGGAACACACAATCTACCACTGATCCACAACACACCATCATCATCAAGTGTGAAATCAGTGAACTTCCCTGCTCTGACATTCTCTGGAAGCTCTTCCAGAATAGGATCTCGGCTCTGAGCTACTTTAATCCTATCCCTTAGTACTGATCGTACTTTAAACTGAGCTAACAGTCCACCTGATCTACTAATCTTCATCATCAGACCTTGATCCACCATCAGATGCAATTCCTGGATCAATGGTCTCCTCTCAACACCGATGTGAGCAAGACTACCTGAGGACTTTCTACTCAAGGCATCTGCTACCACATTAGCTTTACCCGGATGGTAAAGAATCTCGCAATCATAATCCTTCAACAATTCCAACCATCTCCTCTGCCTCAAATTCAAATCTCTCTACTGAAAAATGTACTTAAGGCTCTTGTGATCAGTAAATATCTCACAAGTCACCCCGTACAAATAATGTCTCCAAATCTTCAAAGCAAAGATCACTGCAGCCATCTCAAGATCATATGTAGGATAGTTCTGCTCATGCTTCTTCAACTGCCTCGAAGCATAGGCTATCACCCTTCCATTCTGCATCAACACACAACCAAGACCAATTCTAGAGGCATCACAGTAAACTGTGAACTTATCCACACTATTAGGCAAAGCTAATACTGGCGCTGTGGTCAACTTCTCCTTCAACAACTGAAAACTATTCTCACAAGCTTCTGACCACTCGAATCTAACATTCTTCTGAGTCAAGCGAGTCATAGGGGCTGCTATCCTGGAAAAATCCTACACAAACTGCCTATAATACCCGGCTAAACCCAGAAAACTCCGAATCTCTGTAACAGAAGTAGGTCTAGGCCACTCAGATACTGCCTCAACCTTCTGTGGATCAACCTGAATACCTTCTTTAGACACTACGTGTCCAAGAAAAGAAACACTCTCCATCCAAAAATCACACTTCGAGAATTTAGCATAAAGATGATGATCTCTCAGTGTCTGTAGTACAATCCTCAAGTGATATACGTGCTCTTCCATACTCCTCGAATATACCAGTATATCATCAATGAAGACTACTACAAACTGATCCACATACGGTCTGAATACTCTGTTCATCAAATCCATAAAAGCTGCTGGTGCATTAGTCAAACCAAAAGACATCACCAGAAACTCATAATGGCCATATCGAGTGCGGAAAGCTGTCTTAGGAATATCAGCTTCACTAATCCGTAGCTGATGATAACCTGACCTCAAGTCAACCTTAGAAAAGAATTGTGCACCCTGGAGCTGATCAAACAAATCATCTATCCTCGGGAGAGGATACTTATTCTTCACCGTCACTTTATTCAGCTCTCTGTAGTCAATGCACAGTCTCAGGGTACCATCCTTCTTCTTCACAAATAGGACTGGTGCACCCCAAGGAGAAACACTAGGTCTAATAAAACCTTTATCCAACAACTCTTGCAACTGCTCCTTTAACTCTCTCAACTCTACAGGAGCCATACGATAGGGTGGCATAGATATAGGAGTAGTACCTGGTACCACATCTATACAGAACTCAATCTCTGTGTGAGGTGGTAAACCTGGTAACTCCTCGGGAAAAACATCAGGAAACTCACAAGCAATCGGAACATCTGTGAGTGACAGCTTCTCCACTGACGTATCCCTAACCAATGCCAAAAACCCCTGACAACCTTTCTTCAATAACTTCCTAGCTGTAATAGCAGAAATAAGATTCTGAGGTGCTGAACTCCTATCACCAACAAACTTAAAATCTTCTTCACCAGGAATTCTAAAAGTCACCTCCTTATTCCTGCAATCTACCACGGCAAAGTGCTGAGATAACCAATCCATTCCCAAAATAACATCAAACTCCATCACATCCAACAAAATCAAATCAGCGGGTAATTCTCTATCTCCCACGAGAACTGGACAACCAGAAAGAACAATATCGGTGTCCAAGGAATCGCTCAGAGGAGTGACAACAGACAAAGGAAAAGCCATCCTCGAAGCTTGCCAACAAGATTTAGAAGCAAAAATAGGAGAAACAAACGAATGCGTGGCACCCGGATCAAACAAAACCCAAGCATCCAGGTAACAAACAGAAACAATACCTGCCACGACTGCATTAGATGCCTGAGCATCCTGCTGAGTCAGATGGAAGACTCTGGCCTGACCTCGACCTCCCTACTGACTGGTAGAAGCCTGGCCAACACCTCTGGCACCTCCTCTAGTACCTCTACCACGACTCTGCTGTGGAACAAACTGAGTAGAACTCTGATGCTGGGCTGGTGGCAACTGAAATGGCACGGGTGCAGCACTAGCAATCGACTGCTGTGGGAATCACGGAATTTGCTGCTGCTGATACCCAGAATAAGGACACGATCTGGCAAAATGTCCTGTCTGCCCGCGTCTGAAACATGTTAGTGGTGTCAGATAACACGATCCCTGATGGACTCTACCATAAGTCTGGCAAACGCTGGCAGCTGATCCAGAACTATGACCACTGTTGCTGCTCGAAGCACCTGACCCAAATCTGAATGATCTACGCTGACCTCCACGGCCATGTCTACTGCTCCGATGCACTCGCTGCTGCTGTCTCTGACTCTGCTGAGTCGAACCTCGCTGCTGACTACTCGAACCAACATGAAAACTCGAATACGGAGTAGCCTGCAATCCACTCGACTGAACTCCTAGCTGGTAATAATCAGGCATCGCTCCCTGTCTAACTAACCTCAGCTCGATCTCCTTAGCTAGCTCGATCACAGACTCCAGAGTAAGACCTGATATAGGCATACCAGCAAAAGCTGAACCCAAACCAGTAACATACGTAGTAACAGCGAAATACTGATCTCGCATCAGATCCTCAGCATATCTACCCAGACGAAGAAACTCTCGGGTATACTCCTCTACAGATCGATCTCCACGAGAAATACTGGTCAAACGGAGACAATAGCTCAAACGAAGAGGCTCTGGACAAAATCTCCTCATAAACCGCTCTCGAAACTGAGCCCATGTCATCGTCATCATAAAGGGCTGGATCATCTGAATGAACCAATCCAAGGCTGGTCCCTCGACAGATAACTCAACGATCATGATCCTCTGGTACTCGGTATGAGCAGTCCGAGTCCTAGTCTCAATCGCATGCAGAAAATCTAAAGGATCAGAAGTACCATCAAAAGCAATCCTGCCAACTCGGGCATAGAACAAAGCTGCCTCAGGGTCAGACATACCCTGCTGATAGGCAGGCTGAACAGGCTGAACAACTGGAGGAACAGGAACATCAAACTCAGGCTCAACAGGCTCCTCGTCCTGTAACTCTCTCTGCCTACGGCGACCTGCCGCTCCTCGAGGTCTACCTCTGCCACGACATCTACGTCTAACTGGCGGCTCAGGAGGTAAAACCTCATCCTGAAAAGACTCATCATCCTCGGCCTCAACGACCGGTGGAGCAACACGCGCTCGCCTCCTCATACTGAAAAGACAAACGAAAAAATTCAGACAAAACAGACAACAGAGGAATAACGCTGAAAACTACAGCAAGGAATACTTATCAAGACATACTCGAACCTAATACACTGCAGTAGTTACCAAAAGAAAACATAACTTTAAAACTAGGGCCATAACTCACATAACTAAGCCCTGACATAGAACTCCGCTCTGATACCAACTTTGTCATGACCCAAAACAGGGGCCATGACCGGCGCTAGGGAACGGGAATTCTTTTGAATCCGGAACCCGTAGCAAGCCTAAAAAATAAAATAAGTCATGCAATAACAATAACCATATAATATACAGCGAAAAATAAAAATCATAATATCATAATATTATTCTCATCCACTGGATTTAAATCAAAATCTCATCACATATATAATATTCCTTTTAATACAAATCCAGTTTCAATATAATACATTTCTTTAAAATAAAATACATAAAATCCAATACTTCAATTCACAACTACTGCAGTGTCTAAATAAAATAAATAAGACTCAAGTAGACAGTTTACATAAAGAAGCCGAGGCGGAAGAAAACCGGCGTATCGACCTGCTACTGAGGTCTGAGGAAGTTGACTCTCCTAAAAAATAGTCAACGGAGGGGAGTCAGACCTCACTGAGTGAATTACTATAATATATATACATACACACTAAGTGATAATGCATACAATCAACAGTATATATAATATGTATATATACAGGCAATTGCACACAGATGCAATAAAAATCATTTTTATATATTTTATCTGAAAATCAACTTTTATGAAGGATCACATAGAACCCTAGAATATCGCAACCTCAGAAAGTAGTGTTAAACAACACTCTGGCCATACAGGCTCACTTATTCCAAATATATCCACTTAATCCATTTGGACAGTAGACTGGCCCCGAGACACTAAGTCAACCGAGCTCCAGCAGTCTGACTGCCAGTGTGATTGGCCCCGAGACACTTGGTCAACCGAGCTCCAGCAATCACACCCCAAACCACATCTCACATATCGATAATCATAATCAAATCAATATCCATAAATAATTTAGTAATATAGCCTAAATACTATAGGCGTATCGGTACGTACTCGGTCCTAGTGCTGCCCACTAGGTAGCACGTTCTATTGATATCCTTCATTCTTAAATAATAAACATTCATTCACAAAAATAAATGATGCATGAATATAAATGAAATAACAATATAAACCATATATATACCGGAAATATACCAAACATAAACCAGGTATATTTCGAGTATATGTATATCAAATAAATCCAATCAAAATCATAATTTAAACTAAAAATATATTTAAAAACATTTTAAATATATTTTATTAATAAAACATGTATATAATTTATTATATACCAAAAATAAACCAAAAATATACTTAATATAAACTTAAGAAATAATCAAATTATTTATGCATATTTAATCAACATAAAACATGCATTGCTAAATCATGCATCCTAAGCATATATATATAGTATAGTAACTCACCTAATGCGCTCCACGAGACAGGTCCGACGGGCCTGGTCCACTAGCCCTCGGTCTCGGCGCAACTAAACAAGAAATAAATAATCGACATTAGAATAAACCTAACAGAAATCCTAGAATTCAATCTAGAGTATTAAAATACGGAAACAGAATTAGGGTTCGACTGGATATCACGTTTTACGAGAATTTTATCGAAAATCGGGCAGAACCTCCCCTGTAAAACGGACATCTCTCTACTCAAAAGAGTAGAGCCGACCCTGTAAGGAAATACACTTCGAAAATAAACACCACATCTCATTCACAACCCCTCGGTCGGACTCCAGACTATAGTCTACCGACCGGGGTCCACAAACACAGAATAATTCCAGAAATACCGAAAATATCCTTATAGCATAGAAATACATTTCATAGGTAGAAATTACATAATTAACCTTTAAAACACTGTAAAAACCGATAAAACTCATTTTATTAGAAAAACCGTATATTATATTTATAATTGAAAATAATTCACGAAAAATAGTTTTAATTAGTTAAAAATACCAAATAATTTATAGCAATCATTTTTATACCTTAAATAATTATTAAAACTAATTAAATTACATTTTTAGGCAATTTAGGGTAAAATTACCAAAATACCCCTATATAAATAAATATACTTAAATTACTTCAAAAATTCACCAAAAATTATACAATTATCCAAAATTAATTTTCTCAACATATTTATCAATAATATCAATAATTAAACTCAATTAACCAATTAAATTCAAATAAAAACACATTTAACCCTAATTTCTCAAAATCACATAAACTTCAATAATTCAAAATAAATACTTAGAAATTCATAAAAATTCCAAATAAATTCCTATAATTCATTTCAACACCTAATTCAACCATAAACTCAAATTTCATAATTTAAATAATTAATTTCCGAAAATTAGAAAATAATATTAAAATATTCAAAAATACCCAAAAATCCAAACAATCTCCAAAAATTCTACAAAAATTCATACATGTAGATTGAGCTACTAGGAACAACATTTGTGAAGGAAGTTTTCATGAATCATCCAATTTGAAGCTCAAAAAAATCGAAAACCCTAATGTGACCGAATTGAGTTTTAGCTCAAACCTCAAAATCCACTTGATTTCAGGCCGAAAGGAGCTTAGAATTGGAATCACCGGAGCTCAAGGAGTCGATGAAGACCGGCGGTGCACGAAATGGTGGCCGGAATCGTCGTCGACGGCAAAAAGCTCAACTTGCTGCCATGGCGGATTCCGGGCGTTCCAACGAGCTTCCGGCGGCCTGGTCACGTCGGAGAGGAAGAGGAAGGAAGGGGAAGGAGGTTGGCGGCAGCTGGTGGTGGCGAGGGGCGGTCCGGCGTGCTGGAATGGGAGGCGTAGTGAGGGTGAGAGATCGGGAGAGAAGAAGGAGAGGGAGGGGGCAAATGTGTAATTTTCCAATTCTTTTTGATTTTTGACAAATATATGTATATATATATATACTTTATACTATATATTAAAATAATATTAAATTACACACATCAAATATACACCACACACATAAAATTTAATATTTTAATAATTTATACTAAATAAAATTAATTAAATAACAATAAAACAAATAAATACTTAATAAAATATTAGGGTAATAATAATAAACCCTAATTAAATAATTATACACACACAGGCTTTATTTAATAATTTAAAAATACGCATGAGTTCATGCAAGTTCGTAAATACATTTAAAATAATTAATAATACATTGTTTACGTGAAAATTTCCCCGGAAATGCAAGTCCCGGGAAAATTTTACGTAAAACACTGAAAATAATACACAATAATTAAAATAGGTCTAAAATACATATTAACTCATAAAAATATCATATAAAATACAGAAATCATTGACATTGCATATCCCGGTACAGTGTAAAAATATTTTAAAAACACGGGATATTACATATATAAATAAACTTTTAATACAAATCCAGTTCAAATATTTAAAATACATATCTCATACAGATATAATTTAACAATCTCACAATCGACCATAACTACTGCAGTGTCTAGATTGTAAAATAAAACTCAGATAAACAGTTTACATAAAGAAGCCGAAGTGAAAGAAATCCGGCATACAGGCCTGCTACTGAGGTCTGAGGAAGATGACTCTCCTAAAAAATAGTCAACGGAGGGGAGTCAGACCTCACTGAGTGAATTACTATAACATATATACATGCATACTAAATGACAATGCATATAGTCAACAGTATATATATAAATATATATACAGGCAAATACACATAGATGCAATAAAAATCATTTTTTTATATATTTTGTTTGAAAACCATTGGTTATGAAAGATCAAATAGAACCCTAGAAAATCGCAACCTCAAAACAGTGTTAGACAACATTCTAGCCACACAGGCTCACTTATTCCAAAATATTCACTTATTCCATTTAGACAGTAGACTGGCCTCGAGACACTAAGTCAACCGAGCTCCAGCAGTCTGACTGTCAGTGTGATTGGCCCTGAGACACTTGGTCAACCGAGCTCTAGCAATCACACTCCCAAATCATATCTCATATATCAAATAATCATATCCAATCAATATCCACAAATGGTTAGTAATATAGCCTAAATGCTATCAGTGTACCGGTACGTACTCGGTCCTAGTGCTGCCCACTAGGTAGCACGTTCTATTGATATCCTTCATTGAAATATAAAACATACATTCATAAAAATAAATGATGCATGAATTTAAATAAAATAGCAACATAAATCATATATATACTAGAAATATACCAAAAGTAAACCAGGTATATTTCGAGTATATATACATCAAATAAATCCAATTAAATTACAAGATAAACTAGAAATATATTTAAAAACATTTTAAACATAATTCATTAATAAAACATGCACATATTTTAAATTATACCAATAACAAACCAAAAGTAAAATAAAATAAACTCAAGAATTAGTTAATATCATTATGCATTTCTAGTCAAAATAAACATAGATTTCTAAAATTATGCACCCTAGAGTATATATATATAGAATAGTAACTCACAAATTATTGCGCTCCTCGAGATGGGTTCGATGGGCTTGGTCCACTAGGCCTCGGTCTCGGTGCAACTAAACAAACAGATAACGACAAGAATTAGAATAAATCCCATAGAAGTTCTAAAGACTCGATCTAGATTACTAGAGACATAATTAAATCAAAATTCGACCGGACATCATGTTTTACGAGAATTCTATCGAAAATTCGACAGAACCTCCCTTGTAAAATGGATGTCTCTCTACTCAAAGAGTAGAGCCGGCCCTGTAAAGAAATACACTTCGAAAAATAGACACAAAATTACAACCACAACCCCTCGGTCGGACCCCAAACTACAAATTACCGATCGAGGTCCACAATTCACAAAATATTTACAAAATACCGAAAATGCCCTTATATAATAAAAATACTTTTTATAAATAGAAATTACGTAATTAACCCTAAAACACAATAAAAACTGATAAAAATTCATTTTATTAGAAAAATCGTATATTATATATATAATTGAAAATAATTTACGAAAAATAGTTTTAATTAGTTAAAAATACCAAATAATTTGTAGAAATCATTTTTATGCCCTAAACAACTATTAAAATCGATTTAATTACATTTTTAGCCAATTTAGGGTAAAATTACCAAAATACCCCTATATATATATAAATATACTAAAATTAATCCAAAAATAATATAATTACTCAAAATTAATTTTCTCAACATATATCTCAATAATATCAATAAATATACTCAATTAACCAATAAATGTCAATTAAACACATAATTAACCCTATTTTCTCAAAATTACATAAACTATATAAATTCAAAATAAATACATAAAAATCCAAATAAATTCCAAATAAATTTCTATAATTCATTTTAACACCTATAATTACCATAAAAAAAATTTTCATAATTTAATTAATTAATTTTCAAAAATTAAAAAATAATAATAAAATATTCAAAAATACCCAAAAATCAAAATAAATTCCAAAAATTTTGACAAGAAGATTAAGCTAAAGGGGGCAACATTTGTTAAGGAATTTTTCATGAATCAATCAAATTCAAGCTCAAAAAAATCAAGAACCCTATTAGGCCGAAATTGAAAAATCGAAACCTAGGCAAATCTAGACAATTTTAAGTGAAAAAAAGCTTGGAATCACACTCATCGGAGCTCAAGGAGAAGATAGAAACTAGCGATGTTGAAAATGGTGGCCGGAATCACGTCGATCGACGGTGAGGATGAGTTTCGGCTTTTTGGCCAAAATGAGCTCCTCCGACGCCGAAAACGGCTACTACAGGTGGCGAGAATGGCTGAGGAAGAAGGTGGCACGCCGGGAGGCACACCGATGGCAAGAGAACGACGTGAAAGACGGTGGAACGGCGATGGGAGGTGATCGGGAAGAAGGAGAGGAAATCGTGGCAAAATGGTAATTTGGCAAAGTGTTGATTTTTTGACAATATATTATGTATATGTGTATATATATATACCCACACTATATATTAAAATAATATAAACTTTCACACACATAATTTAATATATTAAATAATTTATACACAAAAAATAATTAAATAATATTAAACCTAAATAATAAATAATAAAAATTAGGGAAATTAATTAAACCCTAGTTTAATTTAAATATATACACTTTATTTTAGCACTTTAAAAATATATATGAGTTTATGCAAATTCATGAATTTTTTTAAAATACTTAATATTAAATTATTTACATATTAATTTCCCCGAAAATAGAATTCTCGGGAAAATTTTACGTAAAGCACTTAAAATAACATAAAATAATTAAAATCAATTTTTAATTAAATAATAAACTCATAAAATATCATAAATATATACAAAAATTATTAACACTGCATATCTCGATGCAGTATAAAACTATTTAAAAACACGGGATATTACAGTCTCCCCCCCTTACAAGAATTCGTCCCCGAATTCCAGAAAAGGAAATTACAAGATCAAGAAGGAAAGAGATACAAGTAAGAAGCTCGCATCTTAGCTTCAGTCTCCCACGTATGCTCCTCAACTCTATTGCTACGCCATAGAACCTTGACCATCAGAATCTGCTTCGACCGCAACTATCAAACTTTATAATCAACGATCGCCACAGGTTCTTCTACAAACGTCAAATCTTCACTCACTTCTACACTGTCGGGCTGCAACATGTGTGAAGGGTCCGAGATATACTTCCTCAGCATCGAGATATGAAATACCGGATGCACTTGTGATATACTCGAAGGCAAAGCCAACCGATATGCAACTGTGCCAACTCTCTCCAGAATTTCAAACGGTCCGATATATCTCGGTGCCAACTTACCCTTCCTGCCAAATCTCATCACACCCTTCATCAGAGACACCTTCAGAAAAACATAGTCTCCAACCTGAAACTCCACATCTTTGTGCCTAGGATCCGCATAGCTCTTTTGCCTACTAACTGCGGTCTCTAATCTACGCTTAATCACGATGACTTTCTCTGTAGCATCCTGAACCATCTCAGGTCCAGTCAAAGCTCTCTCACCAATCTCATCCCAGCTCAAAGGGGATCTACACTTCCTTCCATACAACACCTCATACGGTGCCATGCCAATACTACTATGGTAGCTGTTATTATAGGCAAACTCAACAAGAGGCAAATGATCATCCCAGCTACCTCCCAAATCCAGGACACACATCCTCAACATATCTTCCAGTGTTTGGATTGTCCTCTCAGACTGACCATCTATCTGAGGGTGAAAAGTAGTACTGAAGTCCAACCTAGTGCCCATTGCTTCCTGCAACTTCTGCCAAAAATGAGAGATAAACACTAAACCTCTATCTAATACAATAGACATAGGTACTCCATGAAGGCACACAATATGCTTCACATATAGCTTCGCCAATCTAGCTATAGAATAGGTGGCTTTCATAGGCGAGAAATGTGTAGACTTCGTTAACCTATCTACAATCACCTAGATGGAATCGTATCCATCCTTAGAACGAGGTAAACCAACCACAAAATCCATAGCTATCCTTTCCCACTTCCACTCGGGAATAAGAAGAGGCTGAAGCTTCCCAGAAGGCTTCTGATGTTCAACTTTCACTTGCTGACAAATTAGGCACTTAACAACATAATTAGTGACATCCTTCTTCAATCCATCCCACCAATACAAGTCTCTGATACTATGGTACATCTTAGTGACACCTGGATGTACGCTATAGGCTATAGAATGTGCTTCCTCTAGGATCTCTTCTCTCAAATCATCCACATCAGGAACACATAATCTACCACTGATCCACAACACACCGTCATCATCAAGTGTGAAATTAGTGAACTTCCCTACTCGAACATTCTCTGCAAGCTCTTCTAGAATAGGATCTCGGCTCTGAGCTGCTTTAATCCTATCCCTTAGTACAAATCGCACCTTAAGTTGAGCTAATAGTCCACCTAATCTACTGATCTTCATCATCAGAATTTGATCCACCAACAGATGCAACTCCTAGATCAACGATCTCCTCTCAATACTGATGTGAGCAAGACTGCCTGAGGACTTCCTACTTAAGGCATCTGCTACCACATTAGCCTTGCCCGGATGATCTAAAATCTCACAGTCATAATCCTTCAATAATTCCAACCATCTCCTCTGTCTCAGATTCAGATCTCTCTGTTGGAAAATGTACTTAAGGCTCTTGTGATCAGTAAATATCTCATAAGTCACCCTGTACAGATAATGTCTCCAAATCTTCAGAGCAAAGACCACTGTAGCCATCTCAAGGTCATGTGTAGGATAGTTTTGCTCATGCTTCTTCAACTTCCTTGAAGCATAGGCTATCACTCTACCATTCTACATCAACACACAACCAAGGCCAATTCTAGAGGAATCACAATACACTGTGAACTTGTCCATACTATTAGGCAAAGCTAACATTGGGGTTATGGTCAATTTCTCCTTTAATAACTGGAAACTATTCTCACAAGCTTCTGACCACTCGAATCTAACATTCTTCTGAGTCAAGCAAGTCATAGGGGCTGCAATTCTAGAAAAATCCTGTACAAACCGCCTATAATACCTGGTTAAACCCAGAAAACACTGAATCTCAGTAACAGAAGTCGATCTAAGCCATTCAGACACTGCCTCAATCTTCTATGGATCAACTTAGATACCTTCTTTAGACACCACGTGTCCAAGAAAAGAAACACTCTCCATCCAGAAATCACACTTTGAGAATTTAGCATAAAGCTGATGATCTCTCAGTGTCTGCAGTACAATCCTCAAGTGATATACATGTTCCTCCATACTCCTCGAATAAACCAGTATATCATCAATGAAGACTACCACAAACTGATCCAAATACTGTCTGAATACCCTGTTCATCAGGTCCATAAAAGCTATTGGTGCATTAGTCAAACCAAAAGACATCACCAGAAACTCATAATGGCCATATCGAGTGCAGAATGCCGTTTTAGGAACATCGATTTTACTAATCCGCAGCTGATGATAACCCGACCTCAGATTAATCTTGGAAAAGAACTGTGCACCCTGTAGCTAATCAAATAAGTCATCTATCCTCGGGAGAGGATTCTTGTTCTTCATTGTCACCTTATTAAGCTCTCTGTAGTCAATGCACAGTCTCAGGGTACCATCCTTCTTCTTCACAAACAGGACTGGTGCACCCCAAGGAGAAACACTAGGTCTGATGAAACCCTTATCTAATAACTGTTGCAACTACTCCTTCAACTCTTTCAACTCTACAGGAGCCATTCTGTAGGGTGGCATAGATATAGGAGTAGTACCTGGAACCACATCTATATAAAACTCAATCTCTTTGTGAGGTGGTAAACCTGACAACTCCTCAAGAGAAACATCAAGAAAGTCACAGGCAATAGGAACATCTATGAGTGATAACTTCTCCACTGAAGTATCCCTGACCAATGCCAAATATCCCTGACAACCTTTCTTCAGCAGCTTCTTAGTCGTAATAGCAGAAATAAGATTATGAGGTGCTGAACTCCTATCACCCACAAACTTAAATTCTTCTTCATTAGGGATTCTGAATGTCACCTCTTTATTCCGACAATCCACCACGGCATAGTGCTGAGATTACCAGTCCATACCCAAAATAACATCAAACTCCATCACATCCAATAGAATCAAATCAACGGGTAATTCTCTACCTCCCACGAGAACTGGACAACCAAAAAGAACAATACCGGCGTCCAAGGAATCGCTCAGAGGAGTGGCAACGGACAAGGGAAAAGCCATCCTCGAAGCTTGCCAATAAGACTTGGAAGCAAAAATAGGAGAAATAAACAAATACGTGGCACCCGGATCAAACAAAACCCATGCATCCAAGTAACAGACAGAAACAATACCTGCCATGACTGCATTAGATGCTTGAGCATCCTGCTGAGTAAGGTGGAAGACTCTGGCCTGACCTCGACCTCCCTGCTAACTAGTAGAAGCCTGGCCAACACCTCTGGCACCTCCTCTAGCACCTCTACCATGACTCTGCTGTGGAACAAACTAAGTGGAACTCTGATGCTGGGCTGGAGGCAACTGAAATGGTATGGGTGCAGCACTAGCAATCGACTGCTATGGAAATCATGGAATTTATGGCTGCTGATACCCAGAGTAAGGACATCACCTAGCATAATGTCATGTTTGCCCGCATCTGAAGCATGTCAGTGGTGTCAGGTAACACGGTCCCTGATGGACTTTACCGCAGGTCTGGTAGACACTGGCATCTGATCTAGAACTGCGACCACTGCTACTGCTCGAAGCACGTGACCCAACTCTAAATGGTCTACACTGACCTCCACATCCATGTCTACTGCTCCGATGCACTCGCTGCTGCTGTCTCTAACTCTGCTAAGTCGGACCTCGCTGCTGACTACATGAACCAACATGAAAACTAGAATACGGAGTAGCCTGTAATCCACTCGACTGAACTCCCAGCTGGTAATAATTAGGCATCGCTCCCTGCCTAACTAGCCTCAGCTCAATCTCCTTGGCTAACTCAATCACAGACTCCAGAGTAAGGCCTGCTATAGGCATACCAGCAAAAGCAGAACCTAAACTAGTAACGTAGGTAGTGACTACAAAATACTGATCTCGCATCAGATCCTCTGCATATCTACCAAGACGAAGAAACTCTCGGGTGTACTCCTCTACAGATCGATCTCCACGAGAAATACTGGTCAGACGGAGATGATAACTCAAACGAAGAGGCTTTGGACAGAATCTCCTCATAAATCGCTCTCGAAACTGAGCCCAGGTCATCGTCATCATGTAAGGCTGGATCATCTGAATGAACCAATCTAAGGCTGGTCCCTCGACAGATAACTCGATGATCATAATCCGCTGGTACTCGGTATGAGCAGTCCGAGTCCTAGTCTCGATCGCGTGCAGAAAATCTAACGGATTGAAAGTACCATCAAAAGCAATCCTGCCAACTCGGGCATAGAACAAAGCTGCCTCAGGGTCAGACATACCCTGCTGATAGGCAGGCTGAACAGGCTGAACAACTTGAGGAACAAGAACATTAAACTCAGGCTCAACAGGCTCCTCGTCCTGTAACTCTCTCTGCCTACGATGACCTGTCGCTCCTCGAGGTCTACCCCTGCCACGACCTCTACGTCTAACTGGCTGCTCAGGAGGTAAAACCTCATCCTGAAAAGACTCATCATCCTCGACCTCAATGACCGGTGGAGCGACACGTGCTCGCGTCCTCATATTGAAAAGACAAACGGAAAGATTCAGACAAAACAGACAACGGAGGAATAATGTAGAAAACTAAAGCAATGAATACTTATCAAGACATACTCGAACCTAATTCACTGCAATAGTTCAACAGAAAACACAACTTTGAGAACTAGGGCCACAACTCATATAACTAAGCCCTGACACAGAACTCCGCTCTGATATCAACTTTGTCACGACCTAAAACAGGGGCCATGACCGACGCTAGGGAACGAGAATTCTTTCAAATTCGGAACCCGTAGTAAGCCTAAAAATAAAATAAACATGCAATAATAATAACAATATATAATGCAGCGGAAATAAAATCATAAATATAACAATAGCAATCCACCGCGGGATTTAAATTAAATACTCATCTCATATATATAAATCTTTATACAAATCCAGTTCAAATATAATACAACATCTCTTTAAATATTTAATGACTACTGCAGTGTCCAGATAAAATAAAACTCAAGACTCAGAGAAGCAGTTTACACAAAGAAGCCGGGGCGGAAGAAATCCGGCGTACAGGCCTGCTACTGAGGTCTGAAGATGATGACTCTCCTGAAAAATAGTCAACGGAGGGGAGTCAGACCTCACTGAGTGAATTACTATAATATATATACATGCATACTAAATGACAATTCATACAATCAACAGTATATATCTAATATGTATATATACAGGCAAATACACACAGATGCAATAAAATCATTTTATATATATTTTATTGAAAATCATCGTTTATGAAGGATCAAATAGAACCCTAAAATATCAAGACCTCAAAATAGTGTTAGACAACACTCTAGCCACACAGGCTAACTTATTCCAAATATATCCACTTAATCCATTTAGACAGTAGACTGGCCCCGAGACACTAAGTCAACCAAGCTCCAGCAGTCTGACTGCCAGTGTGATTGGCCCCGAGACACTTGGTCAACCGAGCTTCAGCAATCACACCTCCAAACCATATCTCACACATCAAATAATCTTATTCAATCAATATCCATAAATAGTTAGTAATATAGCCTAAATGCTATAAGCGCACTGGTACGTACTCGGTCCTAGTGCTGCCCACTAGGTAGCACGTTCTATTGATATCCTTCATTAATAAATGTAAAACATCCATTCACAAATAAATGATGCATGAATTTAAATAAAATAACAATATAAACCATATATATATCGGAAATATACCAAAAATAAACCAAGCATATTTCGAGTATATGTACATCAAATAAATCCAATCAAATTACAAATTAAGCTAGAAATATATTTAAAAACATTTTAAATGTAATTATTTAACAAAACATGCATATAATTTATTATATACCAAAAATAAACCAAAAATAAACTAAATATAAACTTAAGTAATAATTAAATTATTTATGCATATTTAATCAAAGTAAAATATGCATTTCTAAATCAAGCATCCTAAGCATATATATATAAAATAGCAACTCACACTTAGTGCGCTCCACGAGATGGGTCCGACGGGCCTGGTCCACTAGGCCTCGGTCTCGGCGCAACTAAACAAACAATAATAACAGACATCAGAATAACCCTAACAGAAATCCTAGAACTCGATCTAGAATATTAAACACAGAATCAAAATTAGGGATCGACCGGACATCACGTTTTACGAGAATTCTATCAAAAATTCGACAGAACCTCCCCTGTAAAATGGACATCTCTCTAGTCAAAGAGTAGAGCCGACCCTGCAAAGAAATACACTTCGAAAAAATAGGCTCAACAACAAATCCACAACCCCTCGGTCGGACTCCAAACTACAGTCTACCGACCGGGGTCCACAAACACAGAACAATTTTGGAAATACCAAAAACACCCTTATAACATAGAAATACATTTTATAGGTAAAAATTACATAATTAACCTTTAAGCACAATAAAAACCGATAAAAACTCATTTTATTAGAAAAACCGTATTATATATATATATAATTGAAAATAATTCACGAAAAAATAGTTTTAATTAATTAAAAATACCAAATAATTTGTAGAAATCATTTTTATACCTTAAATAACTATTAAAACCAATTAAATTATATTTTTAGCCAATTTTATGTAAAATTACCAAAATACCCCTATATATATAAATATACTATAATTACTTCAAAAATTCACCAAACATAGTATAATTATCCAAAATTATTTTTCTCAACATATTTATCAATAATTAAACTCAATTTATCGATTAATTTCAATTAAAAACACAATTAACCCTATTTTTCCAAAATTACATAAACTTAAATAATTCAAAATAAATACATAAAAATTCATAAAAATTCCAAATAAATTCCTATAATTCATTTCAACACCTAATTTAACCATAAAACACAATTTCATAATTTATTTAATTAATTTCCACAAATTAGAAAATAATATTAAAATATTCAAAAATACCCAAAAATCAAAATAATCTCCAAAAATTCCACAAAAATTCAAACTTGTAGATTAAGCTACTAGGATCAACATTTGTGAAGGGATTTTTCATGAATCAATCAATTCAAAGCTCAAACAAATAAAAAACCCTAATAGGCCGAAATTGAAAATTCGAAACCTAAGCAAATCAAGACCATTTCAACTCAAACCAAAGCTAGAATCACACTCACCGGAGCTCAAGGAGAAGAAAGAGACCAGCGGTGTTGAAAATGGTGGCCGGAATCATCGTGATCGATGGTGGTTCGACTTTCGGCTTCTCCGGCCAAAAAATGGCTTCCAAGCGCTGGAATCAGCTGCTACAGGCGCTGGAATCAGCTGGGGAAGGTGGTGGCACATCGGATGGCACACCAAAGGTAAGGGAATGATGTGACAGACGGCGGACGGCGATGGGGAAGGTGATCGGGGAAGAAGATGCACACGGGGGCAAAATGGTAATTTTTCCAAAAGTTTGATTTTTAATGTATTATATGTATATAGATATACTTTATACTATATATTAAAATAATATTAAATTACACACATTAAATATACACCACACACTTAATATTTAATATTTTATAATTTAATATTAATTAAAAATAATTAAATAACAATAAAATAAATAAACAATTAATAAAAAATATATTAGGGTAATATTAATTAAACCCTAATTAAATAAATAAGTACACATAGGCTTTATTTAGTATTTTAAAAATACGTATGAGTTCGTGCAAGTCCGTAAATCTATTTAAAATAATTAATAGGAAATTATTTACGTGAAAATTTCCCCGAAAATGTAAGTCCCGGGAAAATTTTATGTAAAGGACTTTAAATAATACACAATAATTAAAATAGGTTTTAAATACATATCAACTCGTAAAAATATCGTAATATTTATACAAAAATTATTAACACTGTATATCCCGGTATAATATTAAAATATTTAAAAACACGGGATATTACAGTCTTCCCCCCTTACAAGAATTCGTCCCCGAATTCCAGAAAGAAAAGATTGCAGGATCAGGAAGGAAAGAGATACGGGTAAGAAGCTCGCATCTCAGCTTCAGTCTCCCACGTATGCTCCTTAACTCTGTCGCTACGCCACAGAACCTTGACCATCGGAATCTGCTTCGAACGCAACTGTCGAACTTGATAATCAACGATCGCCACAGGTTCTTCCACAAACGTCAAATCTTCACTCAGTTTTACACTGTCAGGCTGCAACACATGTGAAGGGTGTGAGATATACTTCCTCAACATCGAGATATGAAATACTGGATGCACCTGTGACATACTCGGAGGCAAATCCAATCGATATGCAACAGTGCCAACTCTCTCTAAAATCTTAAATGGTCCGATATATCTCGGTGCTAACTTACCTTTCCTGCCAAATCTCATAACACCCTTCATCGGAGATACCTTCAGAAAAACAAAATCTCCAACCTGAAACTCCACATCTCTGCGTCTAGGATCCACATAACTCTTCTGTCTACTAACTACGGTCTCTAATCTTCGCTTAATCACGATGACTTTCTCTGCAGCATCCTGAACCATCTCAGGTCCAGTCAAAGCTCTCTCACCAATCTCATCCCAACTCAGAGGGGATCTACACTTCCTTCCATACAACGCCTCATACGGTGCCATACCAATATTGCTATGGTAGCTGTTATTATATACAAACTCAACGAGTGACAAATGATCATCCCAGCTACCTCCTAAATCCAAGACACACATCCTCAACATATCTTCCAGTGTCTGGATCGTCCTCTCAGACTGACCATCTGTCTGAGGATGAAAAGCAGTACTGAAATCCAACCTAGTGCCCATCGCTTCCTGCAACTTCTGCCAAAAATAAGAAGTAAACACCGAACCTCTATCTGACACAATGGACACAGGTACTCCATGAAGGCATACGATATGCTTCACGTACAACTTCGCCAATCTGGCAACTGAATAAGTGGCTTTCACAGGTAAGAAATGTGCAGACTTCATCAATCTGTCTACAATCACCCAGATGGAATCGTATCCATCCTTAGAACGAGGTAAACCTACCACAAAATCCATAACTATCCTTTCCCACTTCCACTCGGGAATAGGAAGAGGCTGAAGCTTCCCAGAAGGATTCTGATGTTCGGCTTTCACTTGCTGGCACATCAGACATTTAGCAATATAATCAACGACATCCTTCTTCAATCCGTCCCACCAGTATAGATCTCTGATACTATGGTACATCTTAGTAACACCCGGATGAACGTTGTAGGCTGTAGAGTGTGCTTCCATTAGGATCTCTTCTCTCAAATCATCCACATCAAGAACACACAATCTACCACTGATCCACCACACACCATCATCATCGAGTGTGAAATCAGTGAACTTCCCTACTCTGACATTCTCTACAAGCTCTTCTAAAATCTAAAATAGGATCTCGGCTCTGAATTGCTTTAATCCTATCCCTCAGTACAGATCGCACCTTAAATTGAGCTAGCAGTCCACTTGATCTACTAATCTTCATCATCAGACATTGATCCACTAACAAATGCAACTCCTGGATCAACGATCTCCTCTCAACACTGATGTGAGCAAGACTGCCTGAGGACTTCCTACTCAAGGCATCTGCTACAACATTAGCTTTACCCGGATGATATAAAATCTCGCAATCATAATCCTTTAATAGTTCCAACCATCTCCTCTGCCTCAGATTCAAATCTCGCTGCTGGAAAATGTATTTAAGGCTCTTGTGATCAGTAAATATCTCACAAGTCACCCCGTATAGATAATGTCTCCAAATTTTCAAAGCAAAGATCACTGCAGCCATTTTAAGGTCATGTGTAGGATAGTTCTGCTCATGCTTCTTCAACTGCCTCGAAGCACAGGCTATCACCCTACCATTCTGCATCAACACATAACCAAGGCCAATTCTAGAGGCATCATAATAAATTGTGAACTTATCCACACTATTAGGCAAAGCTAATACTGGCGCTGTGGTCAACTTCTCCTTCAACAACTGGAAACTGTTCTCACAAGCTTCTGACCACTCGAACCTAACATTCTTCTGAGTCAAGCGAGTCATAGGGGCTGCAATCCTGGAAAAATCCTATGCAAACCGCCTATAATACCCGACTAAACCCAAAAAACTCTGAATCTCTATGACAGAAGTCGGTCTAGGCCACTCAGACACTGCCTCAATCTTCTGTGGATCAACCTGAATACCTTCTTTAGACACTACGTGTCCAAGAAAAGAAACACTCTCCATCCAGAAATCACACTTCAAGAATTTAGCATAAAGCTGATGATCTCTCAGTGTCTGTAGTACAATCCTCAAGTGATATACATGCTCCTCCATACTCCTTGAATATACCAGTATATCATCAATAAAGACTACCACAAACTGATCCATATACGGTCTGAATACCCTGTTTATCAGGTCCATAAAAGCTACTGGTGCATTAGTCAAACCAAAAGACATCACCAGAAACTCGTAATGGCCATATCGAGTGCGGAATGCTGTCTTAGGAATATCAACTTCACAAATCTGCAGCTGATGATAACCCGACCTCAAGTCAACCTTAGAAAAGAACTGTGCACCCTGTAGCTGATCAAACAAGTCATCTATCCTCGGGAGAGGATACTTGTTCTTTATTGTCACCTTATTAAGCTCTCTGTAGTCAATGCACAGTCTCAGGGTACCATCCTTCTTCTTCACAAACAGGACTGGTGCACCCCAAGGAGAAACACTAGGTCTGATAAAACCTTTATCCAATAACTCTTGCAACTGCTCCTTCAACTCTTTCAACTCTGCAGGAGCCATTCTATAGGGTGGCATAGATATAGGAGTAGTACCTGGAACCACATCTATACAGAACTCAATCTCTCTGTGAGGTGGTAAACCTGGCAACTCCTCGGGAAAATCATCAGGAAACTCACAAGCAATAGGAACATCTATGAGTGACAACTTCTCCATTGACGTATCCCTGACCAATGCCAAATATCCCTGACATCCTTTCCTCAACAACTTCCTAGACGTAATAGCAGAAATAAGATTCTGAGGTGCTGAACTCCAATCACCAACAAAATTAAATTCTTCTTCACCAGGAATTCTGAAAACACCTCTTTATTCCTACAATCTAACATGACATAGTCCTGAGATAACCAATCCATTCCCAAAATAACATCAAACTCCATCACCTCCAACAAGATCAAATCAGCGGGTAATTCTCTATCTCCCACGAGAACTGGACAACCAAAAAGAACAATATCGGTGTCCAAGGAATCGCTCAGAGGAGTGGCAACAGACAAAGGAAAAGCCATCCTCGAAGCTTGCTAACAAGATTTAGAAGCAAAAACAGGAGAAACAAACGAATGCGTGGCACCCGGATCAAACAAAACCCATGCATCCAGGTAACAAACAGAAATAGTACCTGCCACGACTGCATTAGATGCCTGAGCATCCTGCTGAGTGAGATGGAAGACTCTGGCTTGACCTCGACCTCCCTGCTGACTGGTAGAAGCCTGACCAACACCTCTGGCACCTCCTCTAGTACCTCTACCACGACTCTGCTGTGGAACAAGCTGAGTGGAACTCTGATGCTGAGCTGGTGGTAACTGAAATGGAACGGGTGCAGCGCTAGCAATCGACTGTTGTGGGAATCACAGAATCTGCGGCTGCTGATACCCGGAATAAGGACACGATCTGGCAAAAAGTCTTGTCTGCCCGCATCTGAAGCATGTCAGTGGTGTCAGATAAGACGGTCCCTGATGGACTCTACCGCAAGTCTGGCAAACACTGGCCGCTGATCCAGAACTATGACCACTGCTGCTGCTCGAAGCACCTGACCTAAATCTAAACGATCTATGCTGACCTCCATGGCCATGTCTACTGCGCCGATGCACTCGCTACTGCTGTCTCTGACTCTGCTGAGTCGGACCTCGCTGCTGACTACTTGAACCAACATGAAAACTAGAATACGGAGTAGCCTGCAATCCACTCGACTGAACTCCCAACTGGTAATAATCAGGCATCGCTCCCTGCCTAACTAGCCTCAGCTCAATCTCCTTGGCTAACTCAATCACAGACTCCAGAGTAAGGCCTACTGTAGGCATACCAGCAAAAGCAGAACCTAAACCAGTAACATAGGTAGTGACTGCAAAATTCTGATCTCGCATCAGATCCTCTGCATATCTACCCAGACGGAGAAACTCTCGGGTGTACTCCTCTACAGATCGATCTCCATGAGAAATACTGGTCAGACGGAGATGATAACTCAAACGAAGAAGCTCTGGACAGAATCTCCTCATAAATCGCTCTCGAAACTGAGCCCAGGTCATCGTCATCATGTAAGGCTGGATCATTTGAATGAACCAATCTAAGGCTGGTCCCTCGATAGATAACTCGACGATCATAATCTGCTGGTACTCGGTATGAGCAGTCCGAGTCCTAGTCTCGATCGCGTATAGAAAATCTAACGGATCGAAAGTACCGTTAAAAGCAATCCTGCCAACTCGGGCATAGAACAAAGCTGTCTCAGGGTCAGACATACCCTGCTGATAGGCAGGCTGAACAGGCTGAACAACTGGAGGAACAAGAACATCAAACTCAGGCTGAACAGGCTCCTCGTCCTGTAACTCTCTCTGCCTACGGCGACCTGCTGCTCCTCGAGGTCTACCCCTGCCACGACCTCTACGTCTAACTGGCTGCTCAGGAGGTAAAACCTCATCCTGAAAAGACTCATCATCCTCGACCTCAACGACCGGTGGAGCGACACGCACTCACCTCCTCATACTGAAAAGACAAACGAAAAGATTCAGACAAAACAGACAACGGAGGAATAATGCAAAAAACTAAAGCAAGGAATACTTATCAAGACATACTCGAACCTAATTCACTGCAGTAGTTCAACAGAAAACACAACTTTGAAAACTAAGGCCACAACTCATATAACTAAGCCCTGACACATAACTCCGCTCTGATACCAACTTTGTCACGACCTAAAACAAGGGCCATGACCGGCACTAGGGAGCGGGAATTCTTTCGAAACCGGAACCCGTAGCAAGCCTAAAAATAAAATAAACATGCAATAATAATAACAATATATGATGCAGTGAAAATAAAATCATAAATATAACAATAGCAATCCACCATGGGATTTAAATTAAATACTCATCTCATATATATAAATCTTTATACAAATCCAGTTCAAATATAATACAACATCTCTTTAAATATTTAATGACTACTGCAGTGTCCAGATAAAATAAAACTCAAGACTCAGAGAAGCAGTTTACACAAAGAAGCCGGGGTGGAAGAAATCCAGCGTACAGGCCTACTACTGAGGTCTGAAGATGATGACTCTCCTGAAAAATAGTCAACGGAGGGGAGTCAGACCTCACTGAGTGAATTACTATAATATATATACATGTATACTAAATGACAATGCATACAGTCAATAATATATATCTAATATGTATATATACAGGCAAATACACACAGATGCAATAAAATCATTATATATATATTTTACTGAAAATCATCGTTTATGAAGGATCAAATAGAACCCTAAAATATCGAGACCTCAAAATAGTGTTAGACAACACTCTAGCCACACAGGCTAACTTATTCCAAATATATCCACTTAATCCATTTAGACAGTAGACTGGCCCCGAGACACTAAGTCAACCGAGCTCCAGCAGTCTGACTGCCAGTGTGATTGGCCCCGAGACACTTGGTCAACCGAGCTCCAGCAATCACACCTCCAAACCATATCTCACACATCAAATAATCATATTCAATCAATATCCATAAATAGTTAGTAATATATCCTAAATGCTATAAGCGCACCGGTACGTACTCGGTCCTAGTGTTGCCCACTAGGTAGCACGTTCTATTGATATCCTTCATTAATAAATGTAAAACATCCATTCATAAATAAATGATGCATGAATTTAAATAAAATAACAATATAAACCATATATATACCGAAAATATACCAAAAGTAAACCAGGTATATTTCGAGTATATATACGTCAAATAAATCCAATCAAATTACAAATTAAGCTAGAAATATATTTAAAAACATTTTAAATGTAATTATTTAACAAACCATGCATATAATTTATTATATACCAAAAATAAACTAAAAATAAACTAAATATAAACTTAAGTAATAATCAAATTATTTATGCATATTTAATCAAAGTAAAATATGCATTTCTAAATCATGCATCCTAAGCATATATATATAAAATAGCAACTCACACTTAGTGCGCTCCACGAGATGGGTTCGACGGGCCTGGTCCACTAGGCCTCGGTCTCGGCGCAACTAAACAAACAATAATAACAGACATCAGAATAACCCTAACAGAAATCCTAGAACTCGATCTAGAATATTAAACACATAATCGAAATTAGGGATCGATCGGACATCACGTTTTACGAGAATTCTACTGAAAATTCGACAGAACCTCCCTTGTAAAATGGACATCTCTCTACTTAAAGAGTAGAGTCGACCCTGCAAAGAAATACACTTCAAAAAAATAGGCTCAACAACAAATCCACAACCCCTCGGTCGGACTCCAAACTACAGTCTACCGATCGGGGTCCACAAACACAGAACAATTTTGGAAATACCAAAAATACCCTTATAACATAGAAATACATTTTATAGGTAAAAATTACATAATTAACCTTTAAACACAATAAAAACCGATAAAAACTCATTTTATTAGAAAAACCGTATTTTATATATATAATTGAAAATAATTCACGAAAAAATAGTTTTAATTAATTAAAAATACCAAATAATTTGTAGAAATCATTTTTATACCTTAAATAACTATTAAAACCAATTAAATTACATTTTTAGCCAATTTTGTGTAAAATTACCAAAATACCCCTATATATATAAATATACTATAATTACTTCAAAAATTCACCAAAAATAGTATAATTATCCAAAATTATTTTTCTCAACATATTTATCAATAATATCAATAATTAAACTCAATTTACCGATTAATTTCAATTAAAAACACAATTAACCCTATTTTTCCAAAATTACATAAACTTAAATAATTCAAAATAAATACATAAAAATTCATAAAAATTCCAAATAAATTCCTATAATTCATTTCAACACCTAATTTAACCATAAAACACAATTTCATAATTTATTTAATTAATTTCCGAAAATTAGAAAATAATATTAAAATATTCAAAAATACCCAAAAATCAAAATAATCTCCAAAAATTCTACAAAAATTCACACTTGAAGGGATTTTTCATGAATCAATCAATTCGAAGCTCAAAAAAATCAAAAACCCTAATAGGCCGAAATTGAAAATTCAAAACCTAAGCAAATCAAGACCATTTCAACTCAAACCAAAGCTATAATCACACTCATCAGAGCTCAAGGAGAAGAAAGAGACCGGCGGTGTCAAAAATGGTGGCCGAAATCGTCGTGATCGACGGTGGTTCGACTTTCGGCTTCTCCGGCCAAAAAATGGCTTCCAGGTGCCGGAATCAGCTGCTACAGGCGCCGAAATCAGCTGGGGAAGGTGGTGGCACACCGGATGGCACACCAATGGTAAGGGAACGACGTGACAGACGGCGGACGACGATGGGGAAGGTGATCGGGGAAGAAGATGCACACGGGGGCAAAATGGTAATTTTTCCAAAAGTTTGATTTTTAATGTATATATATATATATATATATATATATATATATATATATATATATATATATATATATATATACTTTATACTATGTATTAAAATAATATTAAATTACACACATTAAATATACACCACACACTTAATATTTAATATTTTATAATTTAATATTAATTAAAAATAATTAAATAACAATAAAATAAATAAACAATTAATAAAAAATATATTAGGGTAATATTAATTAAACCCTAATTAAATAAATAAGTACACATAGGCTTTATTTAGTATTTTAAAAATACGTATGAGTTCGTGCAAGTCCGTAAATCTATTTAAAATAATTAATAGGAAAATTATTTACGTGAAAATTTCCCCGAAAATGTAAGTCCCGGGAAAATTTTACGTAAAGGACTTTAAATAATACACAATAATTAAAATAGGTTTTAAATACATATCAACTCGTAAAAATATCGTAATATATATACAAAAATTATTAACACTGTATATCCCGGTACAGTATTAAAATATTTAAAAACACGGGATATTACATCCCTCAAAGGACAGCTCGATGATTATAATCCGCTGGTACTCGGTGTGAGCAGTCCAAGTCCGAGTCTCGATCGCGTGCAAAAAGTCTAGCGGATTGGAAGTCCCATCGAAGACGATTCTGCCAACTCTGGCATAAAACAGAGATGCCTCAGGGTCGGACATACCCTGCTGATAGGCAAGCTGAACAACTGGAGGCATAAGAATATACTCAAACTCAGGCTCTACAGGCTCTTCGTCCTGTAACTCTCTTTACCTATGGCGACCTACCGCTCCTCGAGGTCTACCTCTGCCACAGCCTCTACGTCTAACTAGCTGCTCATGAGGTAAAACCTCATCCTGAAAAGACTCGTCATCCTCGGCCTCAACGACTGGTGGAGCGACATGCGCTCGCCTCCTCATTCTAAAAAGACAACAGAATGATTCAGACAAACAGACAATGGAAGAATAATGCAGAAAGCTAAAGCAAGGAATACTTATTAAGACGTACTCGAACCTAATTCACTGTAGTAGTTTAACAGAAACACAATTTAAAAACTAGGGCCACGACTCACATAATTAAGCCCTGACACAAAACTTCGCTTTGATACCAACTTTGTCACGACCCAAAACAGGGGCTATGACCGGCACTGGGGAATGGGAATTCTTTTGAATTTGGAACCCGTAGCAAGCCTAAAATAAAATAAAACATGCAATAGAAATAATAACAACACATTTAAGTAAAATATTATGCAGCGGAATAAAATCATAAATATCAAAATAATATTTTCACCAAATGAGATTAAATCAAATCCTCATCTCATATATAAATAAACTTTTAATACAAATCCAGTTCAAATATTTAAAATACATATCTCATACAGATATAATACAACAATCTCACAAACGACTATAACTACTGCAGTGCCTAGATTGTAAAATAAAACTCAGATAAGCAGTTTACATAAAAAAGCCGGAGCGGAAGAAATCCGGCGTACAGGCCTGCTACTGAGGTCTGAGGAAGATGACTCTCCTGAAAAATAGTCAATAGAGGGGAGTCAGACCTCACTGAGTGAATTACTATAATATATATACATGCATACTAAATGACAATGCATACAGTCAACAGTATATATATAAATATATATACAGGCAAATACACACAGATGCAATAAAAATCATTTTTTTATATATTTTGTTTGAAAACCACTGGTTATGAAGGATTAAATAGAACCCTAGAAAATCGCAACCTCAAAATAGTGTTAGACAACACTCTAGCCACACAGGCTCACTTATTCCAAAATATTCACTTATTCCATTTAGACAGTAGACTGGCCCCGAGACACTAAGTCAACTGAGCTCTAGCAGTTTGACTGTCAGTGTGATTGGCCCCGAGACACTTGGTCAACTGAGCTCCAGCAATCACACTCCCAAATCATATCTCATATATCAAATAATCATATCCAATCAATATCCACAAATGGTTAGTAATATAGCCTAAATGCTATCAGCGTACCGGTACGTACTCAGTCCTAGTGCTGCCTACTAGGTAGCACGTTCTATTGATATCCTTCATTGAAATATAAAACATACATCCATAAAAATAAATGATGCATGAATTTAAATAAAATAGCAACATAAACCATATATATACTAGAAATATACCAAAAGTAAACCAGGTATATTTTGAGTATATATACATCAAATAAATCCAATTAAGTTACAAGATAAACTAGAAATATACTTAAAAACATTTTAAACATAATTCATTAATAAAACATGCATATAGTTTAAATTATACCAATAATAAACCAAAAGTAAAATAAAATAAACTCAAGAATTAGTTAATATCATTATGCATTTCTAGTCAAAATAAACATAGATTTCTAAAATCATGCAGCCTAGAGCATATATATATATATATATATATATATATATATATATATATATATATATATATATATATATATAATAGTAACTCACAAATTATTGCGCTCCTCGAGATGGGTCCGATGGGCTTGGTCCACTAGGCCTCGGTCTCGGCGCAACTAAAAAAATAGATAACGACAGGAATTAGAATAAATCCCACAGAAGTTCTAAAGACTCGATCTAGATTACTAGAGACAGAATTAAATCAAAATTCGACCGGACATCATGTTTTACGAGAATTCTACCAAAAATTCGACAGAACCTCCCCTATAAAACGGACATCTCTCTACTCAAAGAGTAGAGCCGACTCTACAAAGAAATACACTTTAAAAAATAGACATAAAATTACAACCACAATCCCTCGGTTGGGCCCCAAACTATAAATTACCGACCGAGGTCCACAATTCACAAAATATTTACAAAATACTGAAAATGCCGTTATATAATAAAAATACATTTTATAAGTAGAAATTACATAATTAACCCTAAAACACAGTAAAAATCGATAAAAACTCATTTTATTAGAAAAATCGTATATTATATATATAATTGAAAATAATTTACGAAAAATAGTTTTAATTAGTTAAAAATACCAAATAATTTGAAGAAATCATTTTATGCCCTAAAAAACTATTAAAACCGATTTAATTACATTTTTAGCCAATTTAGGGTAAAATTACCAAAATACCCCTATATATATAAATATACTAAAATTAATCCAAAAATTCACCAAAAATAATATAATTACTCAAAATTAATTTTCTCAACATATATCTCAATAATTTCAATAAATATACTCAATTAACCAACAAATTTCAATTAAACACATAATTAACCCTATTTTCTCAAAATTACATAAACTATATAAATTCAAAATAAATACATAAAAATCCACAAAAATTCCAAATAAATTTCTATAATTCATTTTAACACCTATAATTACCATAAAACACAATTTCATAATTTAATTAATTAATTTTCAAAAATTAGAAAATAATAATAAAATATCCAAAAATACCCAAAAATCAAAATAAATTCCAAAAATTCCATAAAAATTCCCACATGAATATTAAGCTAAGGGGAGCAAAATTTGTTAAGGAATTTTTCATGAATCAATCAAATTCAAGCTCAAAAAAATCAAGAACCCTAATAGGCCGAAATTGAAAAATCGAAACCTAGGCAAATCTAGACCATTTTAAGTGAAACAAAGTTTGGAATCACACTCACCGAAGCTCAAGGAGAAGATAGAGACTGGCGATTTCGAAAATGGTGGCCGGAATCACGTCGATTTGGCAAAGTTTTGATTTTTTGACAATATATTATGTATATATGTATATATATGTAATATCCCGTATTTTTAAATATTTTAATACTGCATCGGGATATGCAGTGTTAATAATTTTATATATAATTATGATATTTTTTACGAGTTGATATGTATTTAAAGCTTATTTTAATTATTGTATATTATTTTAAGTGCTTTACATAAAATTTTCCCGAGAATTCTATATTCGAGGAAATTTTCATGTAAATAATTTACTATTAATTATTTTAAATAGATTTACGGACTTGCATGAACTCATATATATTTTTGAAGTACTAAATAAAATATATATGTGTATTTATTTAATTAGGGTTTAAATAATTACCCTAATATTATATTATTTATTTATTATTTTATTATTATTTAATTATTTTTATTTAGTATTAAATTATTAAAATATTAAATTATATGTGTGTGGTGTATATTTAATGTGTGTGATTTTATATTATTTTAATATATAGTGTAAAGTATATATATATATATATACATATATACATTTAATATTAAACAAATTATAAAGTTTGAAATATTTACAAGTGTGCCATTCGTCCTTCTTCTTCCTCCCGACCGTTCCCATCGCCGTTCCACCTCTACTACCACCGTTTTCTTGCCATCGGTGTGCCACCTCCTTCTTCCAGCCGTTCCACCGCCTGCTGCAGTTGTTTCAGGCATCGGGAAGCTCATTTTTGGCCGGAAGCCGAGAGTTTGCATTTTCTTCTTCCCTCGCGATTCTGGCCACCATTTTTGACACCGCCAGTCTCTTTCTTCTCTTTAAGCTCCGGTGAGTGTGATTCCAAGTTTTGTTTCACTTAAAATGGTCTTGATTTGCTTAGGTTTCGATTTTGGTAATTCGGCCATCTTAGGATTTTAGAATTTTTTTGAGCTTCAAATGATTGATTCATGAAAAGTATATTAATTAATGTTGATACTAGTAGCTTAATATACATGTGTGAATTTTTGTAGAATTTTTGGGAATTATTTTGATTTTTGGGTATTTTTGAATATTTTAATATTATTTTCTAATTTTCGAAAAATTAATTAATTAAATTATGAAATTTTATTTTATGATAAATATAGGTGTTTAAATGAATTATAGAAATTTATTTGGAATTTTTATGAATTTCTATGTATTTATTTTGAATTTAATTAGTTTATGTAATTTTGAGAAAATAGGGTTAATTGTGTTTTTAATTGAAATTGATTAGTTAATTGAGTTTAATTTTTTGTATTATTGATAAATATGTTGAGAAAATTAATTTTGTGCAATTATATTATTTTTGGTGAATTTTTTGAGTAATTTTAGTATTTTTATATATATAGGGGTATTTTGGTAATTTTACCCTAAATTGACTAAAAATGTAATTTAATTGCTTTTAATAGTTATTTAAGGTATAAAAATGATTTATACAAATTATTTAGTATTTTTAATTAATTAAAACTATTTTTCATGAATTATTTTCAATTATATATATAATATACGATTTTTTTAAATAAAATGAGTTTTATCAGTTTTTACTGTGTTTTAGGGTTAATTAAGTAATTTCTACTTATAAAGTATATTTCTGCGATATAAGGGCATTTTTGGTATTTCTATAATTGTTCTATGATTGTGAACCCCGGTCGGTAGACTGTAGTTTGGAGTCCGACCGAGGGGTTATGGATGTGTTTTTATGCCTGTTTTTTGAAGTGTGTTTCTTTGCAGGACCGGTTCTACTCTTTGAGTAGAGAGATGTCCATTTTACAGGGGAGGTTCTGTCGAATTTTTGGTAGAATTCTCGTAAAACGTGATGTCTGGTCAAACCCTAATTTTGATTCTGTGTCCAATATTCTAGATCGAGTTTCTAGGATTTTCTGTTAGGTTTATTCTGATGGCTGTTATTATTGTTTGTTTAGTTGCACCGAGACCGAGGCCTAGTGGACCAGGCCCGTCGGACCTATCTTGAGGAACGCACTAAGTGTGAGTTACTATTCTATATATATATATGCTTTAGGGTGCATGATTTAGAAATGTATGTTATTTTGATTAATTACGCATAAATAATTCATTTGGTATTTAAGTTATCTTTAGTTTATATTCGGTATATTTTGGTATATTTTCAAATTATATGCATGTTTTATTAATAAATTATTCTTAAAATGTTTTATGTATATTCTTGGTATATTCTTAGTTTATTTTGTAATTATATTGGATTTATTTGACATATATATACTCGAAATATACTTGGTTTACTTTTGGTATATTTCCAGTATATATATGGTTTATGTTGCTATTTTATTTAAATTCATGCATCATTTATTTTTATGATTGTATGATTTATATTTAAAATGAAGGATATCAATAGAACGTGCTACCTAGTGGGCAACACTAGGACCGAGTACGTACCGGTACGCTTATAGCATTTAGGCTATATTACTAACCATTTGTGGATATTGATTGGAATTTATTTATCTGATGTGTGATGTGATTTGGGAATGTGATTGTTGGAGCTCGGTTGACCAAGTGTCTCGGGGCCAATCACACTAACAGTCAGACTGCTGAGCTCGGTTGACTTAGTGTCTCGGGGCCAGTCTACTGTCCAAATGGAATAAGTGAATATATTGGAATAAGTGAGCCTGTATGGCTAGAGTGTTGTCTAACATTGTTTTGAGGTTGCAATTTTCTAGGGTTCTAATTGATCCTTCATGAACTGTGATTTTAAATAAAAATATATAAAATGAATTTATCGCATCTGTGTGTATTTGCTTGTATATATATACATATTATATATACTTTGATTGTGTGCATTGACATTTAGTATGCATGTATATATATTATAGTAATTCACTCAGTGAGGTCTGACTCCCCTTTGTTGACCATTTTTCAGGAGAGTCTTCTTCCTCAGACCTCAGTAGCAGGCCTGTACGCCGGTTTCTTCCGCTTCGGCTTCTTTATGTAAACTGCTTATCTGAGTCTTGAGTTTTATTTTTATAATCTAGACACTGCAGTAGTTGTAAATCAATTGTGGGTTTTATGTATTATATTTGTGTGAATTATGTATTTTAAGAATTTGAACTGAACTTGTATCAAAGGATTTATCTATATATGAGATATGGATTTGATTTAAATCCCGTGGTGGATTATTATTATTTTTATATTTATGATTTTATTCCACTGCACAGTATTTAATTTAATTGTGTTGTTATTATTATTATTGTATGTTTTATTTTATTTTTAGGCTTGCTACGGGTTCCGGATTCGAAAGAATTCTCGTTCCCTAGCGCCTATCGTGGCCTCTGTTTTGGGTCGTGACAATATATATACCCACACTATATATTAAAATAATATAAACTTTCACGCACATAATTTAATATATTAAATAATTTATACACTAAAAAAAATAATTAAATAATATTAAACCTAAATAATAAATAATAAAAATTAGGGAAATTAATTAAACCCTAGTTTAATTTAAATATATACACTTTATTTTAGCACTTTAAAAATATATATGAGTTCATGCAAATTCATGAATTTGTTTAAAATATTTAATATTAAATTATTTATGCATTAATTTCCCCGAAAATAGAATTCTTGGGAAAATTTTACGTAAAGCACTTAAAATAACATAAAATAATTAAAATCAATTTTTAATTAAATAACAAACTCATAAAATATCATAAATATATACAAAAATTATTAACACTGCATATCCCGATGCAGTATAAAACTATTTAAAAACACGAGATATTACACACACATTCAATAATATATATAGTAAATATATATACAGGCAAAATCACACAGATGTAGCAAAATCATTTTATATAAACACTGAAAATAACATCTGTTTATGAAGGATCAAATAGAACCCTAGAAAAAAATCGCAACCTCAAATAGTGTTAGACAACACTCTAGCCATACAGGCTCACTTATTCCAATTAAATTCACTTGTTCCATTTGGACAATAGACCGGCCCCGAGACATTAAGCCAACCGAGCTCCAACAGTCTGATTGTCAGTATGATTGGCCCCGAGATCCCTGGTCAACCGAGCTCCAGCAATCACACTCTCAAATCACATCACACATCAAATAAAATCAATCCGATCAATATCCATAAATAGGTTAGTAATATAGCCTAAATGCTATCGTTGTACCGGTACGTACTCGGTCCTAGTGCTGCCCACTAGGTAGCACGTTCTATTGATATCCTTCATTTAAAAATAAATCCATACATTCATAAAATAAATGATGCATGACTTTAAATAAAATAGCAACATAAACTATATATATACTAGAAATATACCAAAAATAAACCAGGTATATTTCGAGTATATATACATCGAATAAATTCAATTTAATTATAAAATAAACTATAAATATACTTAAAAACATTTTAAGTCTAAATTCATAATAAAACATGCATATAATTTAAAATATACCAAAAATAAACCTAAGCAATTATTAAACCATTTATGCATAATTTACAAAATAAATCATACTTTTCTAAGAACATGCATTCCTAATACAAGTATATATAGAATAATAACTCATAGTTATTGTGCTCCTCAAGACGAATCTGACGGGCCTAGTCCACTAGGCCTCGGTCTCGGTGCAACTAAACAAACAAACGACAATACGAAATTAGAATAAGTCTATCGAAATTCTAGAGACTCGATCTAAGAATAGCGGACACAAAACCAGAATAGGAATTCGATCGAATATCACATTTTACGAGAATTCTACCGAAAATCCGGTAGAACCTCCCCTGTAAAACGGACATCTCTTTGCTCAAAGAGTAGAGCCAGTCCTGTAAAGAAACACACTTCAAAAATATACCGCCACACAACCCCTCGGTCGGACTCCCAAACTACAATTCTACCGACCGAGGTTCAAAATGCACGAGGTATGCATAGAATACATGAAAATGCCAAAAATACCAAAAATACCCTTTAATACTCAAAATATAGCAAATTAGAAATTTAAACGCTAAAAATAATTATTTTACCGATAAATACATAAAAATCCTAATTTAAATAAAATATTATTAAAAATCGATAATTCTTGATAAATTCATAAAAATTAACCAAAATAAATTTTATAAATCCAAATTACATAATTAACCCTAAAACATATTAAAAATTGATAAAAACTCATTTATTTAGAAAAATAGTATGTTATATATATTTTGAAAATAATTTACGAAAAATAGTTTTAATTAGTTAAAAATACTAAATAATTTTTAGAAATCATTTTATACCTCAAATAACTATTAAAACCAATTTAATTATATTTTTAGCCAATTTAGTGTCAAATTACCAAAATACCCCTAATATATATATATTCACTATAATTATTCAAAAATTCACCAAAAATAATATAATTACTCAAAAATTAATTTCTCAACATATAATTCAATAATATCAATATTTATACTCAATTAATGAATTAATTTCAATAAAACACATAATTAACCTAATTTTCCAAAAATCACATAAACTAAATAAATTCATAATAATTATATAAAAATCAAAAAAATTACAAATAAATTTAAAAAATTCATTTTAACATCTATAAACACCATAAATCACAATTTCATAATTTAATTAATTAATTTACGAAAATTAGAAAATATTAATAAAATAATAAAAAATTCACAAAATCAAAATAATTCCCAAAAATTCTAAAAAAATTCACAGAGGTAGATTGAGCTACTAGGATCAATGTTTGTTAAGAAAGTTTTCATGAATCATTGAAATCGAAGCTCAAAAAAATTCAAGAACCCTAGTTGGCCGAAAATGAAAATTCAAAACCTAGGGAAATCTAGACCATTTCAAGTGAAACAAAACTTGGAAATGCACTCATTGGAGCTCAAGGAAGAGATAGATATTGGTGGGGCTAGAAACAGTGGTCGGAATAGTTGTGATCGGAGTTGGGATGAGTTTCGGCCTCTTGATGAAAATCTGGCCAAAACTCGCCGAAAATGGAAGCCTGGGGCAGCGGAGTAGGCTGGAAGGGAAGGTGGCACACTGGGAAGCACAGTGACAGGAAGAAAATGGCGTGACTGGCACTGTAATGGTGAAGGGAACGATCAGGAAGAAGAGGTAGGAGATAATGGCAAAGTTATAATTTTGATGAACTTTTATTTTGGTATATATATTATATGTATATATATATCTATCTCTTATATTATTTTAATATATAATATAATACAAAAAATAAATATGCACCACACACATATTTTAATAATATGTATACACATACATATATACACACTTAATTAATATTAAAACTATATAATATAGTTTATTATATATTAAAACAAACCCTAAGTTTAATTTAAATGCATGTATACGTATATATTTTATTCGACACTTTAAAATTATGCATGGACTCATGCAACTTCATAAAATCATTTAAAATAATTAATATTTATTTATTTACATCTTAATTTCCCCGAAAATAAAATTCCCAGAAAAATTTTACGTAAAGGACTTAAAAATAATTAAAATAATTAAAATGACTTTAATAAATGACAAACTAATTAAATAATCAAAAATATATAAAAATTATTAACACTGCATATCCCGATGCAGTTTAAAATTATTTAAAAACTCAGGATATTACAATCGCAACCTCAAATAGTGTTAGACAATACTCTAGCCATACAGGCTCATTTATTCCAAATAAATTCACTTGTTCCATTTGGACAGTAGACTGGCCTCGAGATACTAAGTCAACTGAGCTCTAGCAGTTTGACTGTTAGTGTGGTTGGCCCTAAGACACTTAGTCGACCGAGCTCCAACAATCACATTCTCAAATCACATCACACATCAATCCAATCAATCTAATTAATATCCATAAATAGGTTAGTAATTTAACATAAATTCTATCATCATACTGGTACGTATTCGGTCCTAGTGCCGCCCACTAGGTAGCACATTCTAATGATATCCTTCATTTAAAAATAAATCCATACATTCATAAAATAAATGATGCATGACATTAATTAAAATAACAATATAAACCATATATATACTAGAAATATACCAAAAATAAACCAAGTATATTTTGAGTATATATACGTCAAATAAATTCAATTTAATTATAAAATAAACCAGAAATAAACTATATATGTATAATTCAATAATAAAACATGCATTTAATTTAAAAAATACCAAAATATACCTAAAATATACCTAAGAAATTATTAAACCATTTGTGCATATTTCATAAAATTTAAACATGCATTTATAAAACACGTATATATAAAATAACAACTCACAGTTGTGCGCTCCATGAGACAGGTTCGACGGGCCCAGTCCACCAGGTCTCGGTCTTGGCGCAACTAAACAAATAAACAACAACATGAAATTAGAATAAATCTAACGAAATTCTAGAGACTCGATCTAAAATACCGGACACAAAATAGGAATAGGATTTGACCGGATGTCACATTTTATGAGAATTCTACCGAAAATGTAATATCCCGAGTTTTTAAATAATTTTAAACTGCATTGGGATATGCAGTGTTAATAATTATATATATACATTTGATTATTTAATTAGCTTATTATTTATTAAAGTCATTTTTAATTATTTTTATTATTTTTTTAGGTCATTTACGTAAAATTTTCTTGAAAATTATATTTTCAGGGAAATTAAAATGTAAATAATTAAATATTAATCATTTTTAGCTGTTTAGTGAATTTTCATGAGTTCATGCATGATTTTAGAGTGTCAAATAAAATATATATACATACATGCATTAAAATTAAATTAGGGTTTATTTAATTAAATTAAATTATATTATATAGTTTTAATATTAATTAATTAAATGTGTGTATATATGTATATGTGTATATATATTATTATTAAAGTGTGTGGTGGATATTTATTGTGTGTATTATATTATATATTAAAATAATATAAGTTAGATATATATATATACATATATACATATAATATTCATAAGTAATATAAAGTTTACAATAATTACCATTTTGCCGTTCTTCCTCGTCCGGCTGCTGCAACTCCTTCCTCTTTCAGTCACTGTACCCTCCGGTGTGCCACCTCCCTTGCCAACCAATTTCGACCTCCAGAGCCTCCTTATCCGACGAGGTTTGGCCGGATTTTCCAAGAGTTGCTGAAAGTGCCATTAACGTCGATCAAGCACTTTTCGGCCTCCGTTTCGAGTCCCACTGGTCTCTATCTTTTCCTTGAACTCTGGTGAGTGCATTTCCAAGCTTTGTTTCACTTGAAATAGTCTAGATTTCCTTAGGTTTTGATTTTTTCATTTTCGGCCATTTAGGGTCTTTAATTTTTTTGAGCTTTGATTTGAATGATTCATGAAAACTTACTTTACAAAAATTGATCCGTGTAGCTTAATATAGCTTTGTGAATTTTTATAGAATTTTTGGGAATTATTTTGATTTTTGTGAATTTTTGACTAATTTATTAATATTTTCTAATTTTCAAAAATTAATTAATTAAATTATGAAATTGTGTTTTATGGTGTTTATAGGTGTTGAAATGAATTTTAGAAATTTATTTGTAATTTTTTTGATTTTTATATAATTATTTTGAATTTATTTAGTTTATGTAATTTGGGGAAAATTAGGTTAATCATGTGTTTTATTGAAATTAATTGGTTAATTGAGTATATTTATTGATATTATTGAATTAAATGAGGAGAAATTTAATTTTGAGTAATTATACTATTTTTGATGAATTTCTGATTAATTTTAGGGAATTTACATAACTAGGGGTATTTTGGTAATTTGGCACTAAATTGGCTAAAAATATAATTAAATTGGTTTTACTAGTTATTTGAGGTATAAAAATGATTTCTACAAATTATTTAGTATTTTTAACTAATTAAAACTATTTTCCATAAATTATTTTCAAATTATATATAATATACAATTTTTTTTAAATAAATGAGTTTTTATTGATTTTTAATATGTTTTAGGGTTAATTATGTAATTTGGATTTATAAAATGTATTTTGGTCAATATTTATGAATTTATTGAGAATTACTGATTTTTAATAATATTTTATTTAAAATTAGGGTTTTTATGTATTTATCGGTAAAATAATTATTTTCAGCATTTAAATATCTAAATTGCTATATTTTGAGTATTGAAGGGAATTTTTGGTATTTTTCATGTGTTCTATATTATTTCGTGAAATGTGGACCTCGGTTGGTGAAATTGTAGTTTGGAGTCCGATCGAGGGATGGTGAATTGTGTTTATTCTTGAAGTGTGTTTCTTTGCAGGATCGGATTTTTGATAGAATTCTCGTAAAATGTAATATCTGGTCGAATTCCTATTCTAATTATATGTCTAAGATTCTAGATTGAGTCTTTAGAATTTTGATAGATTTATTCTAATGTCGTGTTGTCATTTGTTTATTTAGTTGCACCGAGACCGAGGCCTAGTGGACCAGGCCCGTCGGACCCGTCTTGAGGAGCGCAATAACAGTGAGTTGTTATTTTATATATACATGTTCTAGGATGAATGTTTTTAGAAATGTATGATTTATTTTGGTAAATTATGCATAAATGATTTAATTATTGCTTAGGTTTATTTTTGGTATATGATTAGTATATTTTTGGTATATTTTAAATTATATGCATGTTTTATTAATGATTTATACTTAAAATGTTTTTAAGTATATTTATGGTTTATTTATAGTTTATTTTATAGTTAAACTGAATTTTATTGACGTATATATACTGGAGATATACCTGGTTTATTTTTGGTATATTTCTAGTATATTTATGGTTTATGTTGCTATTTTATTTAATATCATGCATCATTTATTTTATGAATGTATGTTTTATATTTAAATGAAGGATATCAATAGAACGTGCTACCTAGTGGGCAGCATTAGGACCGAGTACGTACCGGTAAGACGATATCATTTAGGCTTTATTACTAACCTATTTGTGGATTATGATCAGATTGATTTATTTGATGTGTGATGTGATTTGAGAGTGTGATTGCTGGAGCTCGGTTGACCAAGTGTCTCGGGGCTAATCACATTGACAGTCAGACTATTGGAGCTCGATTGACTTAGTGTCTCGGGGCCAATCTACTGTCCAAATGGAACAAGTGAATTATTTGGAATAAGTGAGCCTGTATGGCTAGAGTGTTGTCTAACACTGTTTGAGGTTGCAATTTTCTAGGGTTCTATTTGATCCTTCATATACATATGTATTTCTTAATATTTATATAAAATGATTTTGCTGCATCTGTGTGATTTTGCTTGTATATATATTTATTATATATACTATTGAATGTGTGCATTTGTCATTTAGCTATGCATGTATATATATTATAACAATTCACTCAGTGAGGTCTGACTCCCCTCCATTGATTATTTTTCAGGAGAGTCTACGTCTTCAGACCTCAGTATCAGACCCATATGCCGAATTTCTTCAGCCTCGACTTCACTATGTAATCTGCTTGATGTTATTTTATAATCTAGACACTGCAGTAGTTATTGTCAGTTGTGAGATTTATGTATTATATTTGTATGAGATATGTACTTTAAAGATTTGTATTAAAAGAATATTTATATATATGAGATGAGCTTGTTTATTTAAATGAGATTGATGGAGTAGTAATTTATTTTATTTATGTTTTTATTATTATTGCATGTTTTATTTTATTTTTAATGCTTGCTACGGGTTTTGGATTCGAAAGAATTTTTGTTCCCTAGTGCTAGTGATGGCCACTATTTTGGATCGTGACAAAGTTGGTATCGGAGCGGAGTTCTGTGTCAGGGCTTTAGTTGTGTGAGTTGTGGCCCTAGTTTTCAGTGTTGTGTTTTTCTTTTGAAACTACTGCAGTGAATTAGGATCGAGTATGTCTTGATGAGTAGTCCTTGATTTAGTTTTTTGTGTTATCCTTCATTGTCTATTTGTCTGAATCATTCTATTTGTCTTTTCAGAATGAGGAGGCGAGCGCGTGTCGCTCCACCGGTCGATGAGGCCGAGGATGATGAGTCCTTTTAGGATGAGGTTTTACCTCCTGAGCCGCTAGTTAGATACAGAGGTCATGGCAAAGGTAGACCTCGAGGAACGACAGGTTGCAGTCGACAGAGAGAGATATAGGATGAGGAGCTTGTAGAGCCTGAGTACAAGGATGTTCCTGTACCTCCAGTTGTTCCGCTTGTTCAGCTTGCCTATCAGCAGGGTATGTCTGACCCTGAGGCAGCTCTATTTTATGCCAGAGTTGGCAGGATTGCTTTTGATGGGATGTTTGATCCATTGGATTTTCTGCATGCGATTGAGACTAGGACTCGGATTGCTTACACCGAGTACCAGCGGATCATGATCATCAAGTTTTCTATTGAGGGACCAGCCCTGGATTGGTTCATTCAGATGATTCAGCCGTACATGTTGACGATGACCTAGGCTCAATTTAGAGAGCGATTTATGAGGAGATTTTTCCCAGAGCCACTCCGCATGAGTTATCGACTCTGATTTACCAGCATTTCTCGCGGTGATAGATCAGTTGAGGAGTACACTTGAGAGTTCCTTCGGCTGGGTAGATATGCAGAGAATTTGATGCGAGACCAGTATTTCGCAGTCACCACCTACGTCACTGGATTGAGTTTTTCATTTGCTGGTATGCCTACAACGGGCCTTAATCTGGAGTCGGTTATTGAGTTGGCCAAGGAGATTGAGCTAAGGCTAGTCAGGCAGGGAGCTATGCTGATTATTACCAGCTGGGTGTTCAGTCGAGTGGATTTTAGACTACTCCGTACTCGAGTTTTTAGATTGGATTGAGTAGTCAGCAGAGAGATCCAGCTCAACAGAGTCAGAGACAGCAACAGCGAGTACATCGAAGCAGTAGACATGGCCATGGAGGTCTGCGTAGATCGTTTAGACACGGGTCATGTGCTTCGAGTAGCAGTAGTGGACGTAGTTCTGGGTAGAGTCCATCAGGGACCATGTTACATGACACCACTGACATGCTTCAAATGCGGGTAGACAAGACATTATGCCAAATCGTGTCCTTATTCTGGGTATTAGCAGCCGTAGATTCCACGATTTCCTTAGTAGTCGATTTTTGGTGGTGCACCCGTTATTTTTCAGTTGCCTCCAACCCAACTTGTTCCACTCAACTTGTTCCCCAACAGGGTCATGGTAGAGGTGCCAGAGGTGTTGGCCAGGCTTCTACCAACCAGCAGGGAGGTCGAGGATAGGCCAGAGTCTTCCATCTCACTCAGCAGGATGCTCAGGCATATAATATAGTTGTGACAGGTATTACTTTTTTCCATTTCCTGGATGCATGGGTTTTTTTTTATCTGAGTGCCACGCATTTGTTCGTTTCTCCTGTTTTTGCTTCCAAGTCTTGTTGGCAAGCTTCAAGGATGGCTTTTCCTTTGTTTGTCACCACTCCTCTAAGTGATTCTTTGGATGTTGATGTTGTTCTTTCTGGTTGTCCAGTTCTCATGGGAGATAGAGAATTATCTACTGATTTGATTTTTTTGGATGTGATGGAGTTTGATGTTATTCTGGGTATGGATTGGTATTTACGAAAATTAAAAAATATTAATAAAATAATAAAAAATTCACAAAAATCAAAATAAATTCCAAAAATTCTACAAAAATTACAAGATGTAGATTGAGCTACTAGGAACAATCTTTGTGAAGGAACTTAGCTTGAATCATTAGAATCGAAGTTCAAAAAAATTAAAGAACTCAAAATGGCCGAAAATGAAAATTGCTCACCATTGAAAATCTAGACCAAATCAAGTGAAACCAAGCTTAGAAATGCACTCACCAGAATTCAAGGAAGAGATAGAGACTAGCGGCGTCCAATTTAGTGGCTGAAAAATAGTTGAACAGAGTTAAGCTTGTGTTTCAGCTTCTCGGGTTAAAAATGATAAAAACTCACCGAAAATGGAAGCAACAAGCGGCGAAACGAGCTAGAGAGGGTGGTGGCATGCCGGAAGGCACACCTACGGTGAGGGAAGGAGTTGGCAGCGGCGGAAATGGAGGTGGGGGCGTCGGGAAGAAGAAGAAGAAGAGGGGATGACACAAAAGTAAATAAGGCAATCTTTATATATATATATATATATATATATATATATATATATATATATATATATATATAACTTTATTAACTATATTATAATATAATAATATTAAATTCACAAAAATCCTACACCACATGTTTAAAAAAAATAACAATATATATATATACATATACATATATATATAACACATGTTAATTAAATAAAACTATATAATATATACTTAATTAAAAATAACCCTAAAATGCTAAATATGTATATATATGCATGTATATGTATATATATTAATATGATAATTAAATCGTGCATGGAATCATGCAATTACGTAAAACGGACTAACATAAATAATAAATATTTATTTAGGTTTTAATTTTCCCAAAAATAAAATTCTAGGGAAAATTTTTATGTAAGAAATTTAAAATAGTTAAAAATAAATTTAATAATTAACAAACTAATTAAATAATTAAATATATTTATTAAAATTATTAACACTGCATATCTCGATGCAATTTAAAATTATTTAAAATCTCGGGATATTACACTAAGTCATTATGTTGAAACAGTAAAGGTAATAAATCTTGGAAGTTGGGTTAAATTGGAAAAAAGGCTTGAGACAGTGACAACTGAACAAGATGAATCATCATCAATTGCCCCACTACCTAAGGAGATTGTGGTCTTCCAATACATGTACATAAGGTTTGCCCAATAAAAGCAAGGGTTTTTTTTTTCAGGTTTGAGACCCATTGTTGGTTTGGATGGATGCCATTTTAAGACATCTATGGGTGGACAGCTCTTGTGTGCTATTAGTCACGATGGAAATGAAAACATGTTTCCACTTACAATGGAAATTGTTGATATTGAAGAGAAAAGTTCTTAGAAATGGTTTCGCTAGCTCTTATTTGAAGACTTTGGGAGGGCAACTGAAACTAGTTGGTTTTTTATTTTAGATTAGCAAAAGGTAATTGCAGTTTTAGATATTTGTTTTTAATTTACAATATTTTTCCATTTGAAGATAATTTGTATGTGGTTGTTGGTTATGGTAATAAGGATTGGTTTAGGCCTATAAGGAGATAATGCCTGGTGTTGAACATAGGCATTATGTCAAGCATTTGTCTGAGAAATTCAAGTTGGTGTTTAAAGATTTGGTGTATAGGAATCTACTATGGGCAACAGGCACAGGGAACAAAAAGACTTGGGAGTATCATATGGAAAAACTGAAAGAGTTGGATGTCAAAGCCTGTGAGTGGTTGATGTAAAAGGATCTTGTAACATGGGCTAGAGCATTTTTTTTATAAAACTAAGTCTGATGCCATTCAAAATAATATATTTGAGTCTTTCAACTCATATATAAAAGTTGCTAGTGATATGCCTATTTTAAGCATGGTTGAGTGGATTCGAAGAAGGTTAATGAAGAGAATTTATGTTAAATCATCTGCAATAAAGAAGTATAGAGGTGAAATCTGCCCAAATGCACAAGAAAGTTTAGAACATAAGAAGGTTGAAAACAGGAACTTTTTCTGCACTCTAGCAGGCTAATTGAAATATGAAGTTGACTTTGGTGATATGAGAAATGTGGTTGACTTAACCAATAGAACATATAGCTGCAAGTTCTGGGACTTGACAGGCCTACCTTGCAAGCATGCAGTAAGTGCAATCTGGATAAATAGGGAGAAGCCTGAAGACTATATGCATCATTATTACTCAAAGGCAACATATATGGCTATATATAAGGATGTGATATATCCTATACCAAACAAGGATCAATGGGAAAGAACTAATTTTCCTAATGTGCATCCTAATATTGTGAGGAAACTAACTGGTAGAGCTCGTAAGTAAAGGATTATGAATACTAATGAGCCAAAGAACTTCAAGGGCAGGTGGTTATATTGTTTGTGCCAATTGCAAATAAAGAAGACATAATGTAAGGGGATGTAAAGTAGGGGTCATTGGTGAAACAACATGGCAGCGAAGAAATAGGCTACTTAAGCAAAAAGGAAATGGAGGAAGAATGTCCCAGTTTGTTTCCCTAACTCATATACTTATTCATTACATCTTTGATCCAATTCTCCAATTTGTAACACCATTTAGCTTACTGATTTAGGGTGTGCCTACTAGAGCTTCAAGAAGAAAGGGAACAACTGTAAGAAATTCAAGTGCAACTACATCTCATTCATAACAAACACTAAATGTCTTAGCTCAGCCACACGATGGTCAAAACCCTTCTGTAGAACTAGTCAGGCCGCTTGCACTTGTGCAAACTAAGGTATTAATATAACTCTACTTTTTTCAGGTTTATTATGACTTACTGCTAACCATTGAATATGTCTGTCAGAATGCTGGTGGACAATTCAGACCTCCAAGGCATCAGACACAACAATATGCCAATCGAAATGCCTCATCTCAACCAACTTCTATGAGTTCAAAATTTTCATTAGTTATAAAAGTGAGATCAAGGGCAACTGCTACTTCGGCTATGCAAGGTGATGTACTACCTTCATCATACCAAAACTTCAAGCGGGCAGCTGAGTTTGCATCATTTTCACCTTCTAAGAAATCAAAGAAAGTAAATGATGCAAGACCATCAACCTAATAGAGAATGATGTGTAATTATAGTCCATAATGTGGAGGTGTATTCACATATAAACACCTTAAGTTTTTATTAATTTGGAGATGTAAACAATTATAAACACCTTTTTATTTTGCATGTCAATTTTTGGTGGTGTAAACATTTTGTGATGCTAATGATATATGGTCACTAACAGGGTGATTTTTTGAACAAGTTTGATGGGTTAAATTTACTGTAATGCTACTACATCTTTTTTGCTACTGATATATTGTCATTTTTGTTTCTATATATTGTCATTTTCTCTCTAAGTTAAATTGCTCCTTTTTAAAAGCATGTCTCATCATTTAGGTATTACACTTTTAAACAAAATACTGTAAACTTGTTCCATTTTCCACAAACAGAATTTCACTTCATTTCATTTAGCCATTTTAACAAACACTTTGTCAACAAAATACACTACTTTCATTTAAGGCAAACACAATGTAATATCTCGTATTTTTTAAACATTTTTACATTGTATCGGGATATGCAGTGTTAATAATTTTTGTATATATATTATGATATTTTTACGAGTTGATATGTATTTAAAACCTATTTTAATTATTGTGTATTATTTACAGTGCTTTACGTAAAATTTTCCCGAGACTTTTATTTTCGGAAAAATTTTCACGTAAATAATTTATTATTAATTATTTTAAATATATTTTCGGACTTGCATGAACTCATACATATTTTTAAAATACTAAATAAAGCCTATGTGTACTTATTTATTTAATTAGGGTTTAATTAATATTACCCTAATATTTTATTAATTGTTTATTTATTTTATTGTTATTTAATTATTTTTAATTAATATTAAATTTTAAAATGTTAAATATTAAGTGTGTGGTGTATATTTAATGTGTAATTTAATATTATTTTAATATATAGTATAAAGTATATATATATACATATAATATATCAAAAATCAAACTTTTGGAAAAATTACCATTTTGCCCCCGAAGCATCCTCTTCCCCGATCTTCACCCTCATCGCCGTCCGATGCCTGAAACTACCAATTCCTTGCCATTGGTGTGCCGTCCGGTGTGCCACCACCTTCCCCAGCCTTCCTCGCCGCCTGTAGCAGCCGTTTCCGATGTCTGGAGGTCAGTTTTTGGCCGGAAGCCGAGAGTTTGCAATTTCTTCACACCTCGTGATTTTGGCCACCGTTTTTGACACCACCAGTCTCTTTATTCTCCTTGAGCTCCGGTGAGTGTGATTCTAGCTTTGGTTTGAGCTGAATTGGTCTTGATTTGCTTAGGTTTCGATTTTTTGATTTCGGCCATATTAGGGTTTTTGATTTTTTTGAACTTCGAATTGATTGATTCATGAAAAATTCCTTCACAAATGTTGATCCTAGTAGCATAATCTACATGTATGAATTTTTTTGGAATTTTTGGAGATTATTTTGATTTTTGGGTATTTTTGAATATTTTAATATTGTTTTCTAATTTTCGGAAATTAATTAAATAAATTATGAAATTGTTTTTTGGTAATTATAGGTGTTGAAATGAATTATAGGATTTTTTTTGGAATTTTTATGAATTTCTATGTATTTATTTTGAATTATTTAAGTTTATGTAATTTTGGAAAATTAGGGTTAATTGTGGTTTTTAATTGAAATTAATTGGTTAGTTGAGTTTAATTATTGATATTATTGATAAATATGTTGAGAAAATTAATTTTTGGATAATTATACTATTTTTGGTGAGTTTTTGAAGTAATTTTAGTACATTTATATATATAGGGGTATTTTGGTAATTTTACACAAAATTGGCTAAAAATGTAATTTAATTGGTTTTAATAGTTATTTAAGGTATAAAAATGATTTCTACAAATTATTTGTTATTTTTAACTAATTAAAACTATTTTTCATGAATTATTTTCAATTATATATATAATATACGATTTTTCTAATAAAATGAGTTTTTATCGATTTTTACAGTGTTTTCAGATTAATTATGTAATTTTACTTATAAAATGAATTTCTATGTTATAAGGGTATTTTTGGTATTTTTTATAATTGTTCTGTGTTTGTGGACCCCGGTTGGTAGACTGTAGTTTGGAGTCCGACTGAGGGGTTGTGAATGTAAATTTTATGTTATTTTCAAAGTGTGTTTCTTTGTAGGGTCGACTCTACTCTTTGATTAGAGAGATGTCCATTTTACAGGGGAGGTTCTGCCGAATTTTTGGTAGAATTCTCGTAAAACGTGATATCCAGTCGAACCCTAATTCTATTTCTGTGTCTAATATTCTAGATCGAGTTTCTAGGATTTTCTGTTAGGTTTGTTCTAATTTATGTCGTTATTGTTTGTTTAGTTGCGCCGAGACCGAGACCTAGAGGACCAGGCCCGTCGGATCCATCTCGAGGAGTGCAGTAAGTGTGAGTTACTATATTATATATATATGTTTAGGGTGCATGATTTAAAAAAATATGTTTTATTTTGATTATTTATGCATGAATAATTCAATTATTACCTAAGTTTATTTTTAGTTTATTTTGGTTTATTTCCTGTATATTTTGAATTATATACATGTTTTTTTAATAAATTATATTTAAAATGTTTTTAAATATATTTCTAGCTTAATTTATAATTTGAATGGATTCATTTGACGTATATATACTCGAAATATACCTGGTTTACTTTTGGTATATTTCCAGTATATATATGGTTTATGTTGCTATTTTATTTAAATTCATGCATCATTTAATTTTGAATGAATGTTTTATATTTATTAATGAAGGATATCGATAGAACGTGCTACCTAGTGGGCAGCACTAGGACCGAGTACGTACCGGTACGCTTATAGCAGATAGGCTATATTACTAACCATTTGTGGATATTGATGGAATATGATTATTTGATGTGTGAGATGTGATTTGGGTGTGATTGCTGGAGCTCGGTTGACCAAGTGTCTCGGGGCCAATCACACTGGCAGTTAGATTGCTGGAGCTCGGTTGACTTAGTGTCTTGGGGCCAGTCTACTGTCTAAATGGATTAAGTGGATATATTTGGAATAAGTGAGCCTGTATGGCTAGAGTGTTGTCTAATACTGTTTTCGAGGTTGCGATATTCTAGGGTTCTATATGATCCTTCATAAATGATGATTTTCAATGAAATATATATAAAATGATTTTATTGCATCTGTGTGTATTTGCCTGTACATATACATATTAGATATATACTGTTGATTGTATGCATTGTCATGTAGTATGCATGTATATATATTATAGTAATTCACTCAGTGAGGTCTGACTCCCCTCCGTTGATAAATTTTTTAGGAGAGTCATCTTCCTCAGACCTCAGTAGCAGGCATGTCCGCTGGATTTCTTCCGCCCCGGCTTCTTTGTGTAAACTGCTTCTCTGAGTCTTGGATTTATTTTATCTAGACACTGCAGTAGTCATTAAATATTTAAAGAGATGTTGTATTATATATATTTGAACTGGATTTGTATTAAAAGAGTTTATATATATATGTGATGATGAGGATTTGATTTAAATCCAGTTGCTGTATATGTTAATATTATATTTACGATTTTATTTCCGCTGCATTATATATTGTTATTATTATAGCATGTTTATTTTATTTTTAGGCTTGCTACGGGTTCCGGATTCAAAAGAATTCCTGTTCCCTAGCGCCGATCATGGCCCCTGTTTTGGGCCATGACACACAACAACTCTTTACCACTTATATTCCATTTCATAAGGTCATCCACAACATAAATCAAAACAACAACTAAAAAAACAAAGATTAAATATTTTTTGCAACTACGTTTTATTTTAGTACTTTCCTTTTCTTTAAATTTTTTCAGCTGTAACTTCAAGGTAACGATCTCATTCTTATAGGCATTCAATTCCTGCTCATTCAACTTTAAAAGCTGTTTCAACTTCTTTAATTGTTCAATCATCCCTGCTTCTCTTGCCCTTAACAACACCATCTCTTCCTCCCATTCGTTCCACTAGCTCTCAACATTTCCAGTTTCCATATAATTAGTATCAATCCATTCAAAAAATTTACAACCAGGTCTACCCATCTCTTCAAATTTTCCACACCTATAGAATTTTCAACTAAAATTTATAGGAGTTGATGAAGTCTTCATAGGAGATGGCAAACCACATTCACACCTTGTCACAACCCAAACCAGGGGCCATGACTGGCATTAGGGAATGAGAATTCTTTCGAATCTAGAACCCGTAGCAAGCCTTAAAAGAATAAAAACATGCAATAATTAAAAATAAAATGTGCACCATAATTAAAAATCTCAAATTAATATAATAATAATAATAATCTCTTTCATACCATAAAATAAAATATATTAATACAATATTCAAAGAAAGGCCTCTGAATTAAAATCATATACAGTAAATATAAAATACAACTCACTATTGATACCAAATATGACTACTACAGTTTTCTAGAATACAATATAAAATTAAGTAGATAATTTACATAAACAAGCCGGGGCAGAAGAAGTTCGACGAATAGGTCTACTGCTGAGGTCTGAAGAAGAAAACTCTCCTGTAAAAATATCAACTAAGGGGAGTCAGACCTCACTGAGTGAATTGTTATAATATATATACATGCATCTCCTATATGTCAATGAAATCAAACATTCGTATATAATAATATATATACAAACAATTCACACAGATGCTGAAAATCAATTATATAATAATACTGAAAAACATAAGTTTATGAAGGATCAAATAGAACCTTATTTAACGCAACCTCAATTAATAACATCACTCTAGACATACAGGCTCACTTAATTCTAAATAAATTCACTTAATCCATATGGACAGTAAATTGTCCCCGAGATATTAAGTCAATTGAGCTCCAGCAGTCTGACTGTTAGTGTGATTGGCCTCAAGACACTTGGTCAACCGAGTTCCAGCAATCACACCATCAATCATATCATATCTTAATCAAATCAATCATATCATTCTCAATCAAATCATAAGACCACAAATGATTCTCACTCAACCCTAAATCTATCGCATTGGTACGTACACGGTTCTAGTGCTACCCACTAGACAGCATGTTCTATCGATATCCTTTATTCAAAATAAAAAATTCATACGAGAAAATAAATAATGCATAATGTCATTCATTATAACAAAATAAACCATATATATACTAGAAATATACCTAAAATAAACTAATTATATTTCAAGCATATATATATCAAATAAATTCAAAATAAATCATAAAAGATACCAAATGTAAACCAACAATATACTAAAAATATGTTAAGTTTAAATCAATAATAAAACATGCATTTATTTAGAAGTATATAAAAAATATACTAAAAATATACCTAAAGTATACTAAACATTTTAATAAAAAAATTTATGAATAAATACAATTAAAACATGAATATGTGCTAAAACATGCAACCTAAATGCAATGTACATATAAAATAACAACTCATAGGTTTGCGCTCCTCGAGACTGGTCCGACGGGCTTGGTCCACTAGGCCTCGATCTCGATGTAACTAAATAAATAAAATAATAATAATAATCAGAATAAAATTCTAACTTAAACCTCTGAAGAGACTCGATCTAAGATTATAGAACATAGATAGACACAGAATTTCAAAGTTGACCCGATGTCATGTTTTATGAGAATTCTACCAAAAATTCAGTAGAACCTCCTCTTTAAAACAGACATCTCTCTACTAAAAAGTAAAGCCAACCCTGCAAGAAAACGCAATTGAAAAAAAAACTAGAATTCACATGTTATAACCCTAATTTTTAAATTATTTTATTTTATAATGAGACATACAGTGTTAATAAGATTTGGAAATTTTATTGATTTATTGTCACGACCCAAACTAGGAATCATGACCGGCGCTAGGGAACGTGAATTCTTTCTAATCCGAAACCCATAGCAAGCCTTAGAAAAATAAAATCATGCAATAAATGAATAAAAAGTATGACAAAATTAAAATTTTTTGAATCAGTATATAAAATAAATACTCCAAATCCTTTCATAAACGAATATATATTCATACAGTGTTTAAATACAACTCTCAAAGTATTTAATATCAAAATAAAAATAATACTCTTATGATATAATAACACTACTATTGCAGTTTCTAGAATACAAATCAGAGTTCAAAATATAGATTTACATAAAATAGCTGGGATGGAATAACACCGACGAGGAACTCTACTACTAAGGTCTGATGACATAGGATTTCTTGAAAAAAATAATTGAGGGGGGGGGGGGGTCAGACCTTACTGAGCAAATTATTATCCTATATATACATGCAATCTAATCCATAACAATCAGGCATTCTTATATATGTGTCACGACCCAAAACCGGGGCCATGACCGGCGCTAGGGAACGGGAATTCTTTCGAATCCAGAACCCATAGCAAGCCTAAAAATAAAATAAAATAAACATGCAATAATAATAACAATATATAATGCAGCGGAAATAAAAAATCATAAATATAATAATAGCATATGTGCCAACTGGATTTAAATCAAATCCTCATCATTTCATATATATAAATCTTTATACAAATCCAGTTCAAATATAATACAACATCTCTTTAAATTTTTAATGACTACTGCAGTGTCTAGATAAAATAAACCCAAGACTCAGAGAAGCAGTTTACACAAAGAAGCCGGGGCGGAAGAAATCCGGCATACAGGCCTGTTACTGAGGTCTGATGATGATGACTCTCCTGAAAAATTAGTCAACGGAGGGGAGTCAGACCTCACTGAGTGAATTACTATAATATAAATACATGCACACTAAATGACAATGCATACAATCAACAGTATATATCTAATATGTATATATACAGGCAAATACACATAGATGCAATAAAATCATTTTATATATATTTCATTGAAAATCATCGTTTATGAAGGATAAAATAGAACCCTATAATATCGCAACCTCGAGAACATTGTTAGACAACATTCTAGCCATACAGGCTCACTTATTCCAAATATATCCACTTAATCCATTTAGACAGTAGACTGGCCCCGAGACACTAAGTCGACCGAGCTCCAGCAATCTGACTGCCAATGTGATTGGCCCAAGACACTTGGTCAACCGAGCTCCAGCAATCACACCTCCAAACCATATCTCACACATCAAATAATCAAATCCAATCAATATCCACAAATGGTTAGTAATATAGCCTAAATGCTATAGGTGCACCGGTACGTACTCGGTCCTAGTGCTGCCCACTAGGTAGCACGTTCTATTGATATCCTTCATTAATAAATATAAAACATTCATTCACAAATAAATGATGCATGAATTTAAATAAAATAACAATATAAAACCATATATATACTGGAAATATACCAAAAGTAAACCAGGTATATTTCGAGTATATATACGTCAAATAAATCCAATCAAATTACAAATTTAGCTAGAAAATATATTTAAAAAACATTTTAAATATAATTTATTGATAAAACATGCATATAATTTAATATATACCAAAAATAAACCAAAAATATACTTAAATACAAATCACATTATTTATGCATATTTAAACAAAATAAAACATATATTTCTAAAATTATGCATCCTAAAGCACATATATATAAAATAGTAACTCACACTTAGTGCGCTCCTCGAGATGGATCCGACGGGCCTGGTCCACTAGGCCTCGATCTCGGTCTCGATGCAACTAAACAAACAAAAATGACAGAAATCAGAATAAACCTAACAGAAAATCCTAGAAACTCAATCTAGAATATTAAACACAGAATCGAAATTAGGGTTCGACCGAACATCACGTTTTACGAGAATTCTACCAAAAATTTGACAGAACCTCCCTTGTAAAATGGACATCTCTCTACTCAAAGAGTAGAGCCGACCCTGCAAAGAAATACACTTCGAAAATAAACGCAAAATTACATACACAACCCCTCGGTCGGACTCCCAAACTACAGTCTATCGACCGAGGTCCACAATCACAGAACAATTTCAGAAATACCAAAAATACCCTTATATCACAGAAATACATTTTATAGGTAGAAATTACATAATTATCCTTAAAAAATTGTAAAAACCGATAAAAACTCATTTTATTAGAAAAATCGTATATTATATATATAATTGAAAATAATTCACGAAAAATAGTTTTAATTAGTTAAAAATACTAAATCATTTGTAGAAATCATTTTTATACCTTAAATAACTATTAAAACCAATTAAATTACATTTTTAGCCAATTTTATGTAAAATTACCAAAATACCCCTATATATATATAAATATACTAAAATTACTTCAAAAATTCACCAAAAATAGTATAATTATCCAAAATTAATTTTCTCAACATATTATCAATAATATCAATAATTAAACTCAATTAACCAATTAATTTCAATTAAAAACACATTTAACCCTAATTTTCCAAAATTACATAAACTTAAATAATTCAAAATAAATACTTAGAAATTCATAAAAATTCCAAATAAATTCCTATAATTCATTTCTACACCCATAATTATTATAAAACAAAATTCATAATTTATTTAATTAATTTCCGAAAATTAGAAAATAATATTAAAATATTCAAAAATACCCAAAAATAAAAATAATCTCCAAAAATTCCAAAAACATTCACACATGTAGATTAAGCTAAGGGGAACAACATTTGTGAAGGGACTTTTCATGAATCAATCAAATTGAAGTTCAAAAAAATCAAAAACCCTAAAATGGCTGAAATCGAAAATTCGAAACCTAAGCAAATCAAGACTATTTAAGCTCAAACCAAAGCTAGAATCACACTCACCAGAGATTAAGGAGAAGAAAGAGACTGGCAGGGTCAAAAATGGTGGCCAAAAAGTTGGTGAACGGTGAGGAGGGAAGTTTCGACCAAAAATGGGGAAAATGGGGCTAGCCGGTGCCGGGGAAGGAAGCTAGGGGCGGCGGAGCCGCTAGCGGCACACCGACGACAAGGGAACGACAGTTGCAGACGGTGGTTGGTGATCGGGCACGGGAAGGAAGAAGAAGAAGAAGAAAAGAAAAGAAAAGAAAAGGAAAGGAAAAGAAAAGAAAAAGAAAAAAAAGAAAAAGAAAAAGAAAAAAAAAGAAAAAAGAAAAAGAAAAATAAATAAAAAAAAAATTTTAATAAAAAATTTGGGAAAAATCATACACCACACATTATTATTTACAATTTAATAATAAATAAAATAATTAAATAACAATAAAATTAATAAACAAATAATAAAATATTAGGGTAATATTACTTAAACCCTAATTAAATAAATAAGTACACATAGGCTTTATTTAGTAATTTAAAAATACGTATGAGTTCATGCAAGTCCGTAAATATATTTAAAATAATTAATAATAAAATATTTACGTGAAAATTTCCCCGAAAATGAAAGTCTCGGGAAAATTTTACGTAAAGCACTTAAAATAATACACAATAATTAAAATAGGTTTCAAATACATATCAACTCATAAAATATCATAATATATATACAAAAATTATTAACACTGTATATCCAGGTACAATATAAAAATATTTAAAAGCACGGGATATTACAGTCTTCCCCCCTTACAAGAATTCGTCCCCGAATTCCGGAAAGAAAAGATTATAGGATCAGGAAGGAAAGAGATACGGGTAAGAAGCTCGCATCTCAGCTTCAGTCTCCCACGTATGCTCCTCAACTCTGTCGCTACGCCACAGAACCTTGACCATCGGAATCTGCTTCGATCGCAACTGTCGAACTTGATAATCAACGATCACCACAGGTTCTTCCACAAACGTCAAATCTCACTCACTTCTACACTGTCAGGCTGCAACACGTGTGAAGGGTCTAAGATATACTTCTCAACATCGAGATATGAAATACTGGATGCACCTGTGACATACTCGGAGGCAAAGCCAACCGATATGCAACAGTGCCAACTCTCTCCAGAATCTCAAACGGTCCAATATATCTCGGTGCTAACTTACCCTTCCTGCCCAAATCTCATAACACCCTTCATCGGAGATACCTTCAGAAAAATGAAATCTCTAACCTGAAACTCCACATCTTTGCGCCTAGGATCTGCATAACTCTTATGCCTGCTAACTGCGGTCTCTAATCTGCGCTTAATCACGGTGACTTTCTCTGCAGCATCCTGAACCATCTCAGGTCCAGTCAAAGCTCTTTCACCAATCTCATCCCAACTCAAAGGGGATCTGCACTTCCTTCCATATAACGCCTCATACGGTGCCATACCCAATACTGCTATGGTAGTTGTTATTATATGCAAACTCAACGAGCGACAAATGATCATCCTAGCTACCTCCAAAATCCAGGACACACATCCTCAACATATCTTCCAGTGTCTGGATCGTCCTCTCAGACTGACCATCTGTCTGAGGATGAAAAGCAGTACTAAAATCTAACCTAGTGCCCATCGCTTCTTGCAACTTCTACTAAAAATGGGAAGTAAACACCGAACCTCTATCTGACACAATGGACACAGGTACTCCATGAAGGCACACAATATGCTTCACGTATAACTTTTCCAATCTAGCTACAGAATATGTGGCTTTCACAGGTAAGAAATGTGCAGACTTTGTCAACCTGTCTACAATCACCCAGATGGAATCGTATCCATCCTTAGAACGAGGTAATCTAACCACAAAATCCATAGCTATCCTTTCCCACTTCCACTCGAGAATAGGAAGAGGTTGAAGCTTCCCAGAAGGCTTTTGATGTTCAACTTTCACTTGCTAACACGTCAGACACTTAGCAACATAATCAGCGACATCCTTCTTCAATCCATCCCACCAGTATAAATCTCTGATATTGTGGTACATCTTAGTAATGCCCGGATGAATGCTGTAGGCTGTAGAATGTGCTTCCTCTAGGATCTCTTCTCTCAAATCATCCACATCAAGAACACACAATCTACCACTGATCCACAACACACCATCATCATCGAGTGTGAAATCAGTGAACTTCCCTGCTCTGACATTCTCTGCAAGCTCTTCTAGAATAAGATCTCGGCTCTAAGCTGGTTTAATCCTATCCCTCAGTACAGATCGCACTTTAAATTGAGCTAGTAGTCCACCTGATCTACTGATCTTCATCATCATACCTTGATCCACTAACAAATGCAATTCTTGGATCAACGGTCTCCTCTCAACACTGATGTGAGCAAGACTGCCTGAGGACTTTCTACTCAAGGCATCTGCTACGACATTAGCTTTACCCCGGATGATATAGAATCTCACAGTCATAATCCTTCAACAGTTCCAACCATCTCCTCTACCTCAGATTCAGATCTCGCTGCTGGAAGATGTACTTAAGGCTCTTGTGATCAGTAAATATCTCACAAGTCACCCCGTACAGATAATGTCTCCAAATCTTCAAAGCAAAGATCACTGCAGCCATCTCAAGGTCATGTGTGGGATAGTTCTGCTCATGCTTCTTCAACTGCCTTGAAGCATATGCTATCACCCTTCCATTTTGCATCAACACATAACCAAGGCCAATTCTAGAGCATCATAATAAATTGTGAACTTATCCACACTATTAGGCAAAGCTAATACTGGTGCTATGGTCAATTTCTCCTTCAACAACTGAAAACTATTCTCACAAGCTTCTGACCACTCGAATTTAACATTCTTCTGAGTCAAGCGAGTCATAGGGGTTGCTATTCTGGAAAAATCCTGCACAAACCACCTATAATACCTGGCTAAACCCAAAAAACTTCGAATCTCTGTAACAGAAGTCGGTCTAGGCCACTCAGACACTGCCTTAATCTTTTGTGGATCAACCTGGACACCTTCTTTAGACACTACGTGTCCAAGAAAAGAAACACTCTCCATCCAGAAATCACACTTTGAGAATTTAGCATAAAGCTGATGATCTCTCAGTGTCTGTAGTACAATCCTCAAGTGATATACATGCTCCTCCATACTCCTTGAATAAACCAGTATATCATCGATGAAGACTACCACAAACTGATCCACATACGGTCTGAATACCCTGTTCATCAGGTCCATAAAAGCTGTTGGTGCATTAGTCAAACCAAAAGACATCACCAGAAACTCATAATGGCCATATCGAGTGCGGAACGCCGTTTTAGGAACATCGGCTTCGCTGATTCGCAGCTGATGATAACCCGACCCTCAAGTCAATCTTAGAAAAAAACTGTGCACCCTGTAGCTGATCAAACAAGTCATCTATCCTCGGGAGAGGATACTTGTTCTTCACTGTCACCTTATTCAGTTCTCTATAGTCAATGCACAGTCTCAGGGTAACATCCTTCTTCTTCACAAATAGGACTGGTGCACCCGAAGGAGAAACACTAGGTCTGATGAAACCCTTATCCAATAACTCTTGCAACTGCTCCTTCAACTCTTTCAACTATGTAGGAGCTATTCTGTAGGGTGGCTGTCACGACCCAAAACAGGGGCCATGACCGGCACTAGGGAATGGGAATTCTTTCGAATCCGGAACCCGTAGCAAGCCTAAAAATAAAATAAACATGCAATAATAACAGTAACAATATAATATGTAGCGAAAAATAAAAAAATCATAATATCATAATATTATTCACATCAACTGGATTTAAATCAAAATCTCGTCTCATAGATACATAATCTTTTTAATACAAATCCAGTTTCAATATAATACATCTCTTTAAAATAAAATACATGAAATCCAATACTTTAATTCACAACTACTGCAGTGTCTAGATAAAATAAAATAAGACTCAAGTAGATAATTTACACAAAGAAGCCGGGGCGGAAGAAATCCGGCGTATCGACCTGCTACTGAGGTCTGAAGAAGTTGACTCTCCTGAAAAATAGTCAACGGAGGGGAGTCAGACCTCACTGAGTGAATTACTATAATATATATACATACACACTAAGTGATAATGCATACAGTCAATAGTATATATAATATGTATATATACAGGCAATTGCACACAGATGCAATAAAATCATTTTATATATATTTTCATTAAAAATCATCTTTTATGAAGGATCACATAAAACCCTAGAATAACGCAACCTCAGAAAATAGTGTTAAACAACACTCTAGCCATACATGCTCACTTAATCCAATTATATCCACTTAATCCATTTAGACAGTAGACTGGCCCCAAGACAATAAGTCAACCGTGCTCCAGCAGTCTGACTGCCAGTGTGATTGGCCCCGAGACACTTGGTCAACCGAGCTCCAGCAATCACACCCAAACCATATCTCACACATATCAATAATCACATTCAATCAATATCCACAAATAAGTTAGTAATATAGCCTAAATACTATAGGCGTACCGGTACGTACTCGGTCCTAGTGCTGCCCACTAGGTAGCACGTTCTATCGATATCCTTCATTAATAATATAAATCATTCATTCACAAAAATAAATGATGCATGAAGTTCAATAAAATAACAACATAAACCATATATATACTAGAAATATACCAAAAATAAACCAGGTATATTTCGAGTATATATACGTCAAATGAATTCAATCAAATTATAAATTAAGTTGGAAATATATTTAAAAACATTTTAAATATATTTTATTTACAAAACATGCATATAATTTAATATATACCAAAAATAAACCAAAAATATACTTAAATACAAATCATATTATTTATGCATTTTAATCAAAATAAAACATATATTTCTAAATAATGCATCCTAAGCATATATATATAGTATAGTAACTCACCTAATGCGCTCCTCGAGACAGGTCCGACGGGCCTGGTCCACTAGCCCTCGGTCTCGGCGCAACTAAACAAGAAATAAATAATCGACATTAGAATAAACCTAATAGAAATCCTAGAATTTAATCTAGAGTATTAAAATACGGAAACAGAATTAGGGTTCCACTGAATATCACGTTTTACGAGAATTCTATCAAAAATTCGGCAGAACCTCCCCTGTAAAATGGACATCTCTCTACTCAAAAGAGTAGAGCCGACCTTGCAAAGAAATACACTTCGAGAAATAGGCTCAACACAATCCACAACCCCTCGGTCGGACTCCAAACTACAGTCCATCGACCGGGTCCACAAACACAGAATAATTCCAGATATACCAAAAATATCCTTATAACCTAGAAATACATCTCATAGGTAGAAATTACATAATTAACCTTAAAACACTATAAAAACCGATAAAAACTCATTTTATTAAAAAAACCGTATATTATATATATAATTGAAAATAATTCACGAAAAATAGTTTTAATTAGTTAAAAATACCAAATATTTTGTAGAATCATTTTTATACCTTAAATAACTATTAAAACCAATTAAATTACATTTTTAGACAATTTAGGGTAAAATTACCAAAATACCCCTATATATATAAATATACTTAAATCACTTCAAAAATTCACCAAAAATTATACAATTATCCAAAATTAATTTTCTCAACATATTTATCAATAATATCAATAATTAAACTCAATTAACCAATTAAATTCAAATAAAAACACATTTAACCCAATTTCTCAAAATCACATAAATTTCAATAATTCAAAATAATTACTTAGAAATTCATAAAAATTCCAAATAAATTCCTATAATTCATTTCAACACCTAATTTAACCATAAAATCCAATTTAATAATTTAAATAATTAATTTCCGAAAATTAGAAAATAATATTAAAATATTCAAAAATACCCAAAAATCCAAAAAATCTCCAAAAATTCCACAAAAATTCATACATGTAGATTGAGCTACTAGGAACAAAATTTGTGAAGGGAGTTTTCATGAATCATTCAATTCGAAGCTCAAAAAAATCAAAACCCTAATGTGACCGAAATTGAAAATTCGAAACCTAAGCAAATCTAAACCATTTTATCTCAAACCAAAGCTAGAATCACACTCACCGGAGCTCAAGGAGAAGAAAGAGACCACCGGTGTCGAAAATGGTGGCCAGAATCGACGTGATCGATGATGGATCGACTTTCGACTTCTCCGGCCAAAAATGGCTTCCCAGGCGCCGGAAATGGCTACCATAGGTGGCGAGGAAGGCTGGGGAAGGCGATGGCACACCCACGGTGAAGAAACGGCAGTAGCAGCGATCGGAACGACGAAGGGAACAGGCGGGAGGAAGAAGAAGGCTCGGGGGCAGTTTTGTAATTTTTCAAACTTTTGTAATTTTGACAAATTTTAATGTATATATGTATATATATATACTTTACATTATATAATAAAATAATATTAAATTACACACATCAAATATACACCACACACATAAAAGTTTAATATTTTAATAATTTATACTAAATAAAAATAATTAAATAACAATAAAACTAATAAATAATTAATATAATATTAGGGTAATATTAAACCCTAATTAAATAAATATACACACACAGGCTTTATTTAATAATTTAAAAATACGCATGAGTTCATGCAAGTCCGAAAATACATTTAAAACAATTAATAATACATTGTTTACGTGAAAATTTCTCCGAAAATGCAAGTCCCGGGAAAATTTTATGTAAAACACTGAAAATAATACACAGTAATTAAAATAGGTTTTAAATACATATTAACTCGTAAAAATATCATATAATATACAGAAATTATTAACACTGCATATCCCGGTACAGTGTAAAAATATTTTAAAAAAACACTGGATATTACAGTGGCATAGATATAGGAGTAGTACCTGGAACCATATCTATACAGAACTCAATCTCTCTATGAGGTGGTAAACCTGGCAACTCCTCAGGAAAAACATTAGGAAACTCACAAGCAACAGGAACATCTGTGAGTGACAACTTCTCCACTGAAGTATCCTTGACCAATGCCAAATATCCTTGACAACCTTTCCTCAATAACTTCCTAGCCGTAATAGCAGAAATAAGATTATGAGGTGCTGAACTCCTATCACCCACAAACTTAAAATCTTCTTCATCAGGAATTCTGAAAGTCACCTCTTTATTCCTGTAATCTACCACGGCGTAGTGTTGAGATAACCAATCCATTCCCAAAATAACATCAAAGTCCATCACATCCAACAAGATCAAATAAGCGGGTAATTCTCTATCTCCCACGACAACTGGACAACCAGAAAGAATAATATCGGTGTCCAAGGAATCGCTCAGAGGAGTGGCAACAGACAAAGGAAAAGCCATCCTCAAAGCTTGCCAATAAGATTTAGAAGCAAAAACGGGAGAAACAAATGAATGCGTGGCACCCGGATCAAACAAAATCCAAGCATCCAGGTAACAAACAAAAACAATACCTGCCATGACTGCATTAGATGCCTGAGCATCCTGCTAAGTGAGATGGAAGACTCTGGCTTGACCTCGACCTCCCTGCTGACTGGTAGAAGCCTGGCCAACACCTCTGGCACCTCCTCTAGTACCTCTACCATGACTCTGCTGTGGAACAAGCTGAGTGGAACTCTGATGCTGAGCTGGTGGTAACTGAAATGGCACGAGTGCAGCACTAGCAATCGACTGCTGTGGGAATCGCAGAATCTACTGCTGCTGATACCCGAAATAAGGACACGATATGGTAAAATGTCCTGTCTACCCTCATCTGAAGCATGTCAGTGGTGTCAGATAACACGATCCCTGATGGACTCTACCACAAGTCTGACAAACACTGGCCGCTGATCCAAAACTACGACCACTGCTGCTGCTCAAAGCACCTGACCCGAATCTGAATGATCTATGCTGACCTCCCCGGCCATGTCTACTGCTCCGATGCACTCGCTGCTGCTGTCTCTGACTCTACTGAGTCAGACCTCGCTGCTGACTACTCGAACCAACATGAAAACTCGAATATGAAGTAGTCTGTAATCCACTCGACTGAACTCCTAGCTGGTAATAATCAGGCATCGCTCCTTACCTAACTAGCCTCAACTCAATCTCCTTGGCTAACTCTATCACAGACTCCAAAGTAAGGCCTGCTGTAGGCATACCAGCAAAAGCTGAACCCAAACTAGTAACGTATGTAGTGACTACAAAATACTGGTCTCGCATCAGATCCTCTGCATATCTACCCAGACGAAGGAACTCTCAGGTGTACTCCTCTACTGATCGATCTCCATGAGAAATACTGGTCAGTTAAAGATGATAGCTCATACGAAGCGGCTCTGGACAGAATCTCCTCATGAATCGCTCTTGAAACTGAGCCCGAGTCATCATCATCATATAAGGCTAGATCATTTGAATAAACCAATCTAAGGCTGGTCCCTCGACAGACAACTCAATGATCATAATCCGCTGATACTCGGTGTGAGCAGTCCGAGTCCTCGTCTCAATCGCGTGTAGAAAATCTAACGGATCGGAAGTCCCATCAAACGCAATCCTGCCAACTCAGGCATAGAACAAAGCTGCCTCAGGGTCAGACATACCCTGCTGATAGGCAGGCTGAACAGGCTGAACGACTGGAGGCACAAGAACATCAAATTCAGGCTCAACATGCTCCTCATCCTGTAACTCTCTCTGCCTACGGTGACCTGTCGCTCCTCGAGGTCTACCTCTACCACGACCTCTACGTCTAACTGGCTGCTCAGGAGGTAAAACCTCATCCTAAAAAGACTCATCATACTCGGCCTCAATGACCGGTGGAGCGACACGCGCTCGCCTCCTCATTCTGAAAAGACAAATGGAAAGATTCAGACAAAACAGACAACAGAGGAATAACGCAGAAAACTAAAGCAAGGAATACTTATCAAGACATACTCGAACCTAATTCACTGCAGTAGTTCAACAGAAAACACAACTTTAAAACTAGGGCCACGACTCACATAACTAAGCCCTGACACAGAACTCTGCTCTGATACCAACTTTGTCACGACCTAAAATAGGGGCCATGACAGGCGCTAGGGAACGGGAATTCTTTCGAATCCGGAACCCGTAGCAAGCCTAAAAATAAAATAAAATAAACATGCAATAATAATAACAATATATAATGCAGCGAAAATAAAAAATCATAAATATAATAATAGCATATGCGCCAACTATATTTAAATCAAATCCTCATCATTTCATATATATAAATCTTTATACAAATCCAATTCAAATAAAATACAACATCTCTTTAAATATTTAATGACTACTGTAGTGTCTAGATAAAATAAACCCAAGACTCAGAGAAGCAGTTTACACAAAGAAGCCAGGGCGGAAGAAGTCCGGCGTACAGGCCTGTTACTGAGGTCTGATGATGATGACTCTCCTGAAAATTAGTCAACGAAGGGGAGTCAGACCTCACTGAGTGAATTACTATAATATATATACATGCACACTAAATGACAATGCATACAATCAACAGTATATATCTAATATGTATATATATAGGCAAATACACACAGATGCAATAAAATCATTTTATATATATTTCATTGAAAATCATCATTTATGAAGGATCAAATAGAACCCTATAATATCGCAACCTCGAGAACAGTGTTAGACAACACTCTAGCCATACAGGCTTACTTATTCCAAATATATCCACTTAATCCATTTAGATAGTAGACTGGCCCCGAGACACTAAGTCGACCGAGCTCCAACAGTCTGACTGCTAGTGTGATTGGCCTCGAGACACTTGGTCAACCGAGCTCCAGCAATCACACCTCCAAACCATATCTCACACATTAAATAATCAAATCCAATCAATATCCATAAATGGTTAGTAATATAGCCTAAATGCTATAGGCGCACCGGTACGTACTCGGTCCTAGTGCTGCCCACTAGGTAGCACGTTCTATTGATATCCTTCATTAATAAATATAAAACATTCATTCACAAATAAATGATGCATGAATTTAAATAAAATAACAATATAAACCATATATATACTGGAAATATACCAAAAGTAAACCAGGTATATTTCGAGTATATATACGTCAAATAAATCCAATCAAATTACAAATTTAGCTAGAAAATATATTTAAAAACATTTTAAATATAATTTATTGATAAAACATGCATATAATTTAATATATACCAAAAATAAACCAAAAATATACTTAAATACAAATCACATTATTTATGCATATTTAATCAAAATAAAATATATATTTCTAAAATTATGCATCCTAAAGCACATATATATAAAATAGTAACTCACACTTAGTGCGCTCCTCGAGCTGGATCCGACGGGCCTGGTCCACTAGGCCTCGGTCTCGGTCTCGGCGCAACTAAACAAACAAAAATGATAGAAATCAGAATAAACCTAACAGAAAATCCTAGAAACTCAATCTAGAATATTAAACACAGAATCGAAATTAGAGTTTGACCGGACATCACGTTTTACGAGAATTCTATCGAAAATTCGACAGAACCTCCCCTGTAAAACGGACATCTCTCTACTCAAAGAGTAGAGCCGACCCTGCAAAGAAATACACTTCGAAAATAAACGCAAAATTACATTCACAACCCCTCGGTCGGACTCCAAACTACAGTTTATTGACCGGGGTCCACAATCACAGAATAATTTCAGAAATACCAAAAATACCCTTATATCACAGAAATACATTTTATAGGTAGAAATTACATAATTATCCTTAAAAAACTGTAAAAACCGATAAAAACTCATTTTATTAGAAAAATCGTATATTATATATATAATTGAAAATAATTCACAAAAAATAGTTTTAATTAGTTAAAAATACTAAATCATTTGTAGAAATCATTTTTATACCTTAAATAACTATTAAAACCAATTAAATTACATTTTTAGCCAATTTTGTGTAAAATTATCAAAATACCCCTATATATATAAATATACTAAAATTACTTCAAAAATTCACCAAAAATAGTATAATTATCCAAAATTAATTTTCTCAACATATTTATCAATAATATCAATAATTAAACTCAATTAACCAATTAATTTCAATTAAAAACACATTTAACCCTAATTTTCCAAAATTACATAAACTTAAATAATTCAAAATAAATACTTAGAAATTCATAAAAATTCCAAATAAATTCCTATAATTCATTTTTACACCCATAATTATCATAAAACAAAATTTCATAATTTATTTAATTAATTTCCGAAAATTAGAAAATAATATTAAAATATTCAAAAATACCCAAAAATAAAAATAATCTCCAAAAATTCCACAAAAATTCACACATGTAGATTAAGCTAAGGGGAACAACATTTGTGAAGGGACTTTTCATGAATCAATCAAATTTAAGTTCAAAAAAATCAAAAATCCTAAAATGGCTGAAATCGAAAATTCGAAACCTAAGCAAATCATGACCATTTAAGCTTAAACCAAAGCTAGAATCACACTCACTGGAGCTTAAGGAGAAGAAAGAGACCGGCGGGGTCAAAAATGGTGGGCAAAAAGTTGGTGAACGGTGAGGAGGGAAGTTTCGACCAAAAATGAGGAAAATGGGGCTAGCTGGTGCCGGGGAAGGAAGCTAGGGCCGACGGAGCAGCTGGCTGGGGAGGGCGGAGCCGCTAGCGGCACACCGACGACAAGGGAACGGCAGTTGCAGACGGTGGTTGGTGATCAGGCACGGGAAGGAAGAATAAGAAGAAGAAAAGAAAAGGAAAGGAAAAGAAAAGAAAAAGAAAAAGAAAGAAAAAGAAAAAGAAAAAAAAGAAAAAAAAAAAAAAAGAAAAAAAGAAAAAAAAATAAATGAAAAAAATAATTTTTAATAAAATATTTGGGAAAAATCATACACCACACATTATTATTTACAATTTAATAATAAATAAAATAATTAAATAACAATAAAATTAATAAACAAATAATAAAATATTAGGGTAATATTAATTAAACCCTAATTAAATAAATAAGTACACATAGGCTTTATTTAGTAATTTAAAAATACGTATGAGTTCATGCAAGTCTATAAATATATTTAAAATAATTAATAATAAAATATTTACGTGAAAATTTCCCCGAAAATGAAAGTCTCGGGAAAATTTTACGTAAAGCACTTAAAATAATACACAATAATTAAAATAGGTTTTAAATACATATTAACTCATAAAATATCATAATATATATACAAAAATTATTAACAATGTATATCCCGGTACAGTATAAAAATATTTAAAAACACGGGATATTACAATATGTATATATATACACACATTTCACACAAATGCCAAACTCTGCTTTTATAAATATAATAGATGCAGAAAACATTGATTTTAATACATGAAGGATCAAATAGAACATTATTAATCATAACCTCAATCAATCATATCATCACTCTAGCCATATAGGCTCACTTAAATCTAAATAAGTCACTTATTCCAATTTAGATAGTAGATTGGCCTCGAGACACTAAGTCAACCGAGCTCCTGCCGTCTGACTATCAGTGTGATTGGCCCTGAGACACTTGGTTAACCAAGCTCCAGTAACCACAATATCTATTACCTCACATCTTAATCAAATCAATATATCATTTATTCCATTATGGACAATAGACTAGCCCCGAGACACTAAGTCAACCGAGCTCCCGCAATCACACTATCAATCATACCATCAATCTTAAACAAATTAATATCAATCAATTATAATCACCATAATTAATTTTCACTCAACCCTGATCTATCGCACCGGTACGTACACGGTCCTAGTGCTGCGCATTAGGTAGCACGATCTATTAATATCCTTCATTTACATTAAATCATTCATTCAGAAAATAATTAATGTAGAATGACATTCATAATAGTAAAATAAACCATATATATACCAAAAATATACCTAAAATATACCTAGTATATTTCGGGTATATATATGTCAAATAAAACATGAAATATACTAAAGATAAATCATTAATATAATTAAAAACAATTTAAGTGCATTTTAATAATATAACATGCATTTACTTAAAAATGTACCTAAATATACCAAAGATATACCCTAAGTACACAAATCATTTAATAAAACAATTATGCATAAATATTCATTTAAATATATAAATATGCACTAAAACATGCATTTAGGTTTGACATATATTCACAAATATTCCAAAAATAACCTAATAATCTAGCATGCATATATCAAAAATAAACCCTAAATATACCAATAACATGTTAGGTTTAAATCAATAATAAAACATGCATTTATATGGAAACATATAAAAAATATACTTAAAAATAATTTAAGTACAAATCAAAATTATGACATGCAATTATTTAAGAATAAGCCTAAAATATACTATAAATATACTTAAAGTATACTAATCATTTAAATAAACAATTATAAATAAATTTACTTTTAAAAACATATAATGAAAATGAAAAGAAATCCTGTAATATCCCATGTTTTTAAAATATTTTTACACTGTACCGGGATATACAGTGTTAATAATTTTTGTATATATATTATGATATTTTCACGAGTTGATATGTATTTAAAACCTATTTTAATTATTGTGTCTTATTTACAGTACTTTACGTAAAATTTTCTCGGGACTTGCATTTTCGGGGAAATTTTCACGTAAATAATTTACTATTAATTATTTTAAATATATTTTCGGACTTGCATGAACTCATACATATTTTAAAATATTAAACACCGTGTATACATATAATTATTTATTTAATTAGGGTTTAGTATTACCCTAATATTTTATTAATTATTTATTAGTTTTATTGTTATTTAATTATTTTTATTTAGTATAAATTATTAAAATATTAAATTTTATGTGTGTGGTGTTTATTTAATGTGTGTAATTTAATATTATTTTAATATATAGTATAAAGTATATATATATACATATAATACATCAAAAAACCAAAACTTTGGAAAATTACCATTTTGCCCCCGAGCCTCCTTCTTCCCCGATTTGCTTCCCTTCGCCGTCCGGATGCCTGCCGTGCCGTTCCCTTGCCGTGAGAGTGCCATCTGGTGTGCCACCACCTTCCCCAGCCTCTTCCGCCGCCTATGGTAGCCGTTTCCGGCGTCTGGAGGTCGATTTTGGCTGAAGAAGCCAAAACTTTAGCCACCATCGATCACGTCGATTCCGGCCACCATTTTTGACACCGCCAGTCTCTTTCTTCTCCTTGAGCTCCGGTGAGTGTGATTCTAGCTTTGGTTTGAGCTGAAATGGTCTAGAATTGCTTAGGTTTTGAATTTTCAATTTCGGTCATATTAGGGTTTTTGATTTTTTGAGCTTCGAATTGATTGATTCGTGAAAAATCCCTTCACAAATGTTGATCCTAGTAGCTTAATATACATGTGTGAATTTTTTTGGAATTTTTCGGAGATTATTTGGATTTTTGGGTATTTTTGAATATTTTAATATTATTTTCTAATTTTCGGAAATTAATTATTTAAATTATGAAATTGTGTTTTATGGTTAAATTAGGTGTTGAAATGAATTATAGGAATTTATTTGGAATTTTTATGAATTTCTAAGTATTTATTTTGAATTATTGAAGTTTATGTAAATTTGGGAAATTAGGGTTAATTGTGTTTTTAATTGAATTTAATTGGTTAATTGAGTTTAATTATTAATATTATTGAAAATATGTTGAGAAAATTAATTTTGGATAATTGTATAATTTTTGGTGAATTTTTGAAGTAATTTTAGTATATTTATATATATAGGGGTATTTTGGTAATTTTATCCTAAATTGGCTAAAAATGTAATTTAATTGGTTTTAATAGTTATTTAAGGTATAAAAATGATTTCTAGAAATTATTTAGTATTTTTAACTAATTAAAACTATTTTTTGTGAATTATTTTCAATTATATATATAATATACGGTTTTTTAAATAAAATGAGTTTTTATCGGATTTTATAGTGTTTAAAGGTTAATTATGTAATTTTTACTTATAAAATGAATTTCTATGAGATAAGGGTATTTTTGGTATTTCTAAATTGTTTTGTGTTTATGGACCCCGGTCGGTGGACTGTAGTCTAGAGTCCGACCGAGGGGTTGTGAATGAGATGTGGTGTTTATTTTCGAAGTGTATTTCTTTACAAGGTCGGCTCTACTCTTTTGAGTAGAGAGATGTCCATTTTACAGGGGAGGTTCTTCCAGATTTTCGGTAGAATTCTCGTAAAATGTGATGTCCAGTCGAACCCTAATTCTGTTTCCGTATTTAATACTCTAGATCGCATTCTAGGACTGTTAGGTTTATTCTAATGTCTGTCGTTATTTGTTTGTTTAGTTACGCCGAGACCGAGGGCTAGTGGACCAGGCCCGTCGGACCCGTCTCGTGGAGCGCACTAGGGTGAGTTACTATACTATATATATATGCTTTAGGATGCATGTTTTAGAAAAGTATGCTTTATTTTAATAAAATATGCATAAATGATTTAAGTATTACTTAGGTTTATTTTTGGTATATTTTGGTATATTTTGAACTATATGCATGTTGTATAACTAAATTATTCTTAAAAATGCTTTTATGTATATTTTGGTATATTTTAGTTTATTTTGTAATTGTATTGGAATTATTCGACGTATATATACTCGAAATATACCTGGTTTACTTTTGGTATATTTCTAGTATATATATGGTTTATGTTGATATTTTATTGAACTTCATGCATCATTTATTTTTGTGAATGAATGTTTTATATTATTAATGATGAAGGATATCAATAGAACGTGCTACCTAGTGGGCAGCACTAGGACCGAGTACGTACCGGTATGCCTATAGTATTTAGGCCATATTACTAACTTATTTGTGGATATTGAGTTGATGTGATTATTGATATGTGTGAGATATGGTTTGGAGGTGTGATTGCTGGAGCTCGGTTGACCAAGTGTCTCGGGGCCAATCACACTGGCAGTTAGACTGCTGGAGCTCGATTGACTTAGTGTCTCGGGGCCAGTCTACTGTCTAAATGGATTAAGTGGATATCTTTGGATTAAGTGAGCCTGTGTGGCTAGAGTGTTGTCTAACACTGTTTTCGAGGTTATGAGATTCTAGGGTTCTATGTGATCCTTCATAAAAGATGATTTTTAGATAAAATATATATAAATTGATTTTATTGCATTTGTGTGTATTTGCCTATATATATATTAGTTATATATATACTGTTGACTGTATGCATTATCATTTAGTGTGTATGTATATATATTATAATAATTCACTCAGTGAGGTTTGACTCCCCTCCGTTGACTAATTTTCAGGAGAGTCAACATCTTCAGACCTCAGTAGCAGGTCGATACGCCGGATTTCTTCCGCCTCGGCTTCTTTGTGTAAACTGCTTCTCTGAGTCTTGGATTTATTTTCTCTAGACATTGCAGTAGTTGTGAATTAAAATGTGGGATTTCATATATTTTATTTAAAGAGATGTATTATATTGAAACTGGATTAGTACTGAAAGATTTTATATATATGTGATGAGATGAGATTTGATTTAAATCCAGTGATGAGAATGTTATTATTATATTTATGATTTTTATTTCCGCTGCATATATATTACTGTTATTGTTATTATTGCATATGTTATTTTATTTTTTTTAGGCTTGCTATGGGTTCCGGATTTGAAAGAATTCCCGTTCCCTAGCGTCGGTCATGGCCCCTGTTTTGGGTCGTGACAAATCCTAAGTCACACATTCTATATGAAATGCATATATATACAATATAATAACTCACTAGTGTGCGCTCCTTAAGACAGACTTGGCGAGCCTGGTTTGTTAGGTCTCGGTCTCAGCACAGCTAGAAAAATAAAATAACGACCATTAGAATAAATTCTAACTCTACGCTTCTAGAATTACTATAGAAAGACTCAATTAAAAATTCAAAACTAGACTCGGACCGGTGCAACTAAACAACTATAATAACAGACATCAGAATAAACCTAATAGAAAATCTTAGAAATTCGATCTAGAATATTAAACATAGAATTAAAAATCAGAATTTGACCGAACATCACGTTTTATGAGAATTCTATCAAAAATCCGGCAGAACCTCCCTTGTAAAACGAACATCTCTCTACTCAAAGAGTAGAGCTGGCCCTGTAAAGAAACACACTTCGAAAAATAGGCACAGATCACAATCACAACCCCTCGGTCGAACTCCAAGCTACAGTTCACCGACCGAGGTCCACGATTCACTGAATATTCATAAAATACCAAAAATACCCTTGTATACTAAAAATACATTTTATAAGTAGAAATTACATAATTAACCCTAAAACACATTAAAAATCGATAAAACTCACTTATTTAGAAAAATCATATATTATATATATAATTTGAAAATAATTCACGAAAAATAGTTTTAATTAATTAAAAATACTAAATAATTTGTAGAAATCATTTTTATACCTTAAATAACTATTAAAATCAATTTAATTATATTTTTAGCCAATTTAAGGTAAAATTACCAAATACCCCTATATATATAAATATACTAAAATTAATCAAAAAATTCACCAAAAATAATATAATTGCACAAAATTAATTTTCTCAACATATTTATCAATAATATCAATAAATAAACTCAATTAACTAATTAATTTCAATTAAAAACACAATTAACCCTATTTTATCAAAATTACATAAACTAAATAAATTCAAATAAATACATAAAAATTCACAAAAATTCAAAATAAATTTCTATAATTCATTTCAACACCTATATTTATCATAAAACACAATTTCATAATTTAATTAATTAATTTTCAAAAAATTAGAAAATAATAATAAAATATTCAAAAATACCCAAAAATAAAAATAAATTCCAAAAATTCTAAAAAAATCAAACATGAATATTAAGCCAAGGGGAACAACATTTGTGAAGGAATTTATCATGAATCAATCAATTAGAGCTAAAAAAAATTTGAAAACCCAAATAGGCCGAAATTGCAAAATCGAAACCTAGGCAATTCTAGACCATTTTAAGTGAAACAAAGATTGGAATCACACTCACCGAAGCTCAAGGAGAATAAAGAGACTGGCGGTGTCAAAAACGATGGCTGAAAACGCTGTGAACGACGGTGGCTTCAAGTTCGGTCTTCCGGCCAAACAAAGGGAAATGGTGCTGGAGAAGAGGAGGAAAGGTGGCGGATGTAATATCCCGAATTTTTAAATATTTTTATACTGCATCGGGATATGCAGTGTTAATAGTTTTTGTATATATATTTATGATATTTTATGAGTTTGTTGTTTTTTTAAAGCTAATTTTAATTATTTTATATTATTTTAAGTACTTTACGTAAAATTTCATTGACACGTAAATAAATTAATACTATTTATTTTGACTAGTTTTATGAATTTGCATGAACTCATATATAATTTTAAAGTGCTAAAATAAAATGTATATATGTGTATTTATTTAAATTAATTAGAGCTTAATTAATTTCCTTAATTTTATTATTTAATTTTTGTATTAATTAATTTTAAGTTTATAAATTATTAAACATATTAAAATATGTGTGTGGTGTATATTTAATGTGTGTGAAATTTTATATTATTATAATATATAGTGTAAATATATATATATATATATATACATATATACATAAATTTTTATCAAAAAACCAAAACTTCCGTTTATTTACAGTTTTGCCCCTCCTTCATCTTCTTCCTCCCAAAACGTTTTCTTCCATTTCCAGCCACTTTCAAGCTGGTTTTCTTCCTATTACTATGCCTCTCAGCCTTACTCTTCCACCTCCAACCATTTCCACCACCTAAAACACTCTTTTCCCGGTGAGTTTTGGCCGGATTTTCTTCAAAGAGCCAAAAATCAACTTAACTCCGACCAAGCACTTTCCGGCCACCAAATTTGATGCCGTCGGTCTCTATCTTCTCCTTGAGCTCTGGTGAGTGTGATTCCAAGCTTTGTTTCACTTGATTTGGTCTAGAATTGCTTAGTTTCAATTTCTTCAAATCAGCCATTTTGGGTTTCGAATTTTTTTTAGCTTCAATTTGATTGATCATGAAAACTTCCTTCACAAACTTTGTTCCTAGAAGCTTAATCTACATGCTGTAATTTTTTTAGAATTTTTGGAATTTATTTTAATTTTTGTGAATTTTTGATTATTTTATTATTATTTTCTAATTTTCGAAAATTAATTAATTAAATTATGAAATTGTGTTTTATGGTGATTATAGGAGTTGAAATGAATTATAGAAATTTATTTGTAATTTTTGTGAATTTTATGTATTTATTTGGAATTTATTAAGTTTAGGTAATTTTGAAAAATAGGGTTAATTATGTGTTTAATTGAAATAGATTGGTAAATTGAGTATATTTATTGATATTATTGAATTATATGTTGAGAAATTAATTTTTGAGTAATTATATAATTTTTGGTGAATTTTTGAACATTTATAGTGAATATATATATATATAGGGGTATTTTGGTAATTTTACACTAAATTGGTTAAAAATGTAATTAAATTGGTTTTAATAGTTATTTAGAGTATAAAAATGATTTCTGCAAATTTTTAGTATTTTTAACTAATTAAAAACTATTTTTCGTAAATTATTTTCAAATTATATATAATATACTATTTTTCTAAATAAATGGGTTTTTATTGATTTTTAGTATGTTTTAGGGTTAATTACGTAATTTGGATTTATAAAATGTATTTTTATTATATAAGGGCATTTTCGGTATTTTATAAATATTCTGTGAATTGTGAACCTCGGTCGGTGAATTGTAGTTTGGAGTCCGACCGAGGGATTTTGATTGTAATCCTGTGTTTATTCCGAAGTGTATTTCTTTGCAGGACCGGCTCTACTCTTTGAGTAGAGAGATGTCCGTTTTACAGGGGAGGTTCTGCAGGATTTTCGGTAGAATTCTCGTAAAACGTGATGTCCGATCAAATTCCTATTCTAAAGCTGTGTCTAAAATTCTAGATCGAGTCTTTAGAATTTTGTTAAATTTATTCTGATTTCATGTTGTCATTTGTTGTCTAGCTGCGCCGAGACCGAGGCCTAACGGATCAGGCCCGCCGAGTTTGTCTCGTGGAGCGCTAACATGTGAGTTATTATACTGTATATATATGCACTGCATATAGGGTGCATTATTTAGAATTTTTCATTTTCATTGTATGTTTTAAAAAAAAATGATTTAAATTATAATATTTTTGGTATATCTAGGGTTGCATTCTTATATGTATGCATATTAAATAATTATGCATGTTAGTTTGATATATGCACATTAAACAATTAGGTTTAGGTTTAATACATTTGAGTAATATACACATGTTTTAAAATATACACTTGGACATAATTATTTTATTAAATGATTAGTATATTTTAGGTATAGTTTCAGTAGATTTTAGGTTTATTCTTAAATAATTGCATGTTAAATTATAAACCTACACTTAAATTATTTTTAAGTTTATTTTTGGTATATTTTTTATTTATTTCCGAATAAATAAATATTTTATTATTAAATTAAACCTAACACATTAGTGGTATATTTAGGGTTTATTTTTGATATATGCATGCTAAATAATTAGGTTTATTTTTAGTATATTTGTGAATATATGTTAAACACAAACACGTATTTAAATGAATATTTATACATAAATGGTTTATTAAATGATTTGAGTACTTAGGGTATATCTTTTGCATATTTAAGTATATTTTTAAGATAATGCATGTTATCTTATTGTTACTCATTTAATTATTTTTAACTATATTAATGATTTATCTTTAGTTTATTTCATATTTTATTTGACTATATATATATATATATACCTGAAATATACTGGGTATATTTTAGGTATATTTTTGGTATATATATATATGGTTGGTTTTACTATTATGAATATAGTTCTACATTAATTATTTTTTGAATGAATGATTTATTCGAAGTGAAGGATATCAATAGAACGTGCTTCCTAGTGGGCAGCACTAGGACCGTGTATGTACCGGTACGATAGATAAGGATTGAGTGAGAGTTAAAATTGGGTGATTATAATTGATTTATTGATTTGACTAAGATTAATGGTATGTTAGATAGTGTGATTGCTAGAGCTCAGTTGACTAAGTGTCTCGGGGCCAATCACACTGACAGTCAGACTGCTGGAGCTCGATTGACTTAGTGTCTCGGGGCCAGTCTACTGTCCATAAGTGAATTGAATGATCTATTGGGTTGATTGAGATGTGAGGTGATGGATAGTGTGATTGCTGGAGCTCGGTTGACCAAGTGTCTCGGGGCCAATCACACTGACAGCCAGACTGCTGGAGCTCGGTCGACTTAGTGTCTCGGGGCAGTCTGTTGTCCAAATTGGAATAAGTGTTCTATTTGGAATCAAGTGAGCCTGTATGGCTAGAGTGATGATGGGATTGTTTGAGGTTGTTATTATTTAGGGTTCTATGGATCCTTCATGAATTAAAACAAACGTTTTCTACATTTAGTATATTTATAAAAGTAAAGTTTGGCATTCGTGTGAAATGTGTGTATATACATATATATATAAGAATGCCTGATTGTTATGGTTTAGTTTGCATGTATATATAGTATAATAATTCACTCAGTGAGGTCTGACCCCCCTCAATTATTTTTTTTCAGGAGATTCCATATCGTCAAACCTAGTTATAGAGTTCCTCGCCGGTGTTCTTCAGTCCCGGCTGTTTTATACAAATGTATATTCTAAACTTTGAATTGTATTCTAGAAACTGTAGTAGTAGTGTCACTATATTGGAAGTGTATTATTTTGTTTGGATATTAAATACTTTGAGAATTTGTATTTGAACATTGTACGAACATGTATTCATTTATAAAAGGATTTGGAGTATATATTTTATATATTGATTCAGAAAAATTTTAATTTGGTTGTACTTTTATATAATTATTGTATGATTTTATTTTCTAAGGCTTGCTACGGGTTCCGGATTCGAAAGAATTCCCGTTCCCTAGCGCCGGTCATGACTCCTAGTTTGGGTCATGACAAAGTTGGTATCAGAGCTGAGTTCTGTGTCAGGGCTTAGTTGTTTGAGTTGTGGCCCTAGTTTTCAAAGTTTTGTTTTCTATTAAACTACTGCAGTGAATTAGGTTTGGTCATGTCTTTGAAAAGTCTTCCTTGCATTAGGAATTCCGCGTAACCGTTAGAGTGTCTGTTGATGTTTGTGATTATTTGAACTATTTGTTTATTTTTGCTCCTTGTTGATTGCCTGAGCGTGAATCGCTCCATCGATCGATGATAGTTGATCTTCTGAGCACAAGGTTGTACCCCCTATGCATCCTGTTAGGCGTAGGGGTAGAGATGGATTTAGAAGGCCCGATGATCACTGTTGACAATGGGAATAACTGAATGAGGAGCTGGTGGCTTAGCATTGCAATGATGTTGCTTCTGCAATAAGAGTTTTGCAGGATGCGGTGCTGATACCTTTGATCATTTTGCAGATGTAATTTCTTTTTCAACCGAGAACTTGAGACATGTCAATTCTGCGTATATGCTATATTCTAAATTCTGTTGATTTTTATATCTTTTCAGCGCAGTGAATGTGAATTGTTTCTTCTCTAGAGACATATTGATAATCAGTCTTTTCAAGTTCAAGTTGTGGTTATAGTTCCAGCCCTACTACACCTATCTAGTATAGGGGTAGGTTAGAGGCAACTATAACTCAAGGGTTAAGGTAGTCATTGTAAGTAGTACAAGCATTCCTTTTGGACTTGAACGTGCAACAATTGTGGCCAGGATAGCCGAGATTAATAAAAGCTTGATAGCATTTAATCAAGTTTGATAGTTGTTTGAATACGCTTTGATGGGGGAATTGGAAAATGTCTAATGAAGACGAAGCACTCTTGTACTCTTTATGGCAAGTTGTCAGTTCTGACTGCAACACATAATAAAGGGGGATTTCTAAGATACTTCCATCCACCTTTAAGGAAGGATAATTACTTGTATTAGCTATTGCATAGAGTAAGGGAATAGCAATCAGTTGAGAAGATTACCTGTAAACTCTTCAATCTGACATGTCATGTTGAAGACGTAATACAGTATAAAAGGAGACTGGTGGAATTATATGTTACAGGATTAAGCGTAATATATTGGCATCTAAATCGAGAATTAAGACTCAGAGAGTTATAATGAATTCAGTCTTTTGGGTGTAATTAATCTTGGTAAGATGTGAAAGGGTTGTCAAGAATATTTGGCTCTAGTTGAGTATACTTCAATGGAGAAGTTGTCTCTCCCAGATGTTTTAATTGCCTGTGAGTTACTAGGTTTACCACTTTACAAAGATTGAATTATGTATCGATGTGGTTCTTGATATAACTCCTATTTCAATGTAGCCCTACAAAATGACTTTTGCAGAGCTGTAGGAGCAATTACGAGAGCTGTATGACCAAGGTTTTGTCAGACCTTATGTTTCTCTTCGGGTGCACTAGTCCTGTTGTAAGGAAGAAGGATGGTACCTTGAAACTATGCATTGATTGTAGAGAGATGAACAGGGTAACAGTGAAGGACAAGTATCCTCTTTTGAGGATAGATGACCTGTCTGATCAGCTAAAGAGTGCACAGTTCTTTTCAAAAATTAATTTGAAGTCGGGTTATCATTAGTTGTGGATCAGTTTGTAGTAGTCTTCATTAATGATATACTAATGTATTCGAAGTGAATGAAAGGGCACATATCACTTTAGGACTATACTACAGACACTAAGAGAATGTCAGCTTTATGCTGAATTCAAGAAGTGTGATCATTGGGTGGAGAGTGTTATTTTTCTTAGAATTGTGGCATTTAAGGATAGAATTCGAGTTGATCCACAAAAGATGAAAATAGCATCTGAGTGGCCTAGACTAACTGAATCCATTGAGATCTGTAATTTTCTGGGTTTAACTGGGTATCATAGGAAATCTGAATAGAATTCTCTAGAATTACAGCTCCTATAACCCTCATAACTCAGAAGAATGGGAAGATTGTGTGAATAGATGTTTGTTAGAACAGCTTCTAAGTACTGAAGAAGACTGATTGATCTGAGGGTTACGTGAACTTTAGAGGATAAGACCTGATATCATTACAGCATTTTATCATATCATCATAGCATCTCATTACAGCATTTCATCATGACATTTCATTCTAGCATTTCATCATAACATTTCATTAGATCATCTCATCATGACATTCATCATAGCATGTCATCATGGCATATCACCATAGAATGATCTGCTGATAGGAGATGCCCAAGTTAATGATATAGGGTTGATGTTGTAATCTGAGAAAGGGATTCTATATAAGCTATGGAAGTGAACTTGCAGTGTACATCCAAATGGTTACCGAGAATTATCACAGTATTCAGGATCAGTACTAGTGGGTTGGATTATAGAAGGATGTGACTGATTGTATTTCTAAGTGTTAAAATTGCCAGTCGGTGAAAGCTGAATATCAGAAGTCTTCTGGGAAGTTTTGATCTCTTTTGAATTTGGGTGGAAATAAGAGAGAATTGTGATAATTTTTGTGGTTGGTTACCTCGTTCGAAGGGTGAATATGATTCCGTTGGAATGATTATAGACAAATTGACCAAGTCAGCTAATTTTTGGCTAGTGGAAGCCACTTATTTAGTAACTAAGTGGGCTAAGTTGCATATGAAGCATATTGTGTGCCTGCATGGACTACCTGTGTCCATTGTATATGGTAAAGGTACAGTGTTTACCTTTCGATTTTAGCAGAGATTATGGAGAGTAATAGACACCTGATTGAATTTCAATACTGCTTTTCATCCTCAAACAGATGACAGTCTGAGAGGACGATCCAGACACTAAACAGTATGTTGAAGATGTGTGTTTTGGATCTAGAAGGTAGCTAGGTTGATTATATGCTACTTATAGAATTCGCTTATAATAACAGCTACCATAGCAGTATTGGAATGACACCACCTAAAGCTTTTATAGAAAGAAGTCTTAATTAGATATGAGATGGTTCAGAATACAGTGAAGAAAGTTGTTGTGATCAGAAGAGCGATATGGATCCTAGATGTAGAGATATGGAGTTTTAGATCGAAGACTGTAATTCTGAAGATGTCTCCGAAAAGTGGTGTGATGAGACGCGTTGAACAATATAGAACTGAATGAAGACTTGAAGTTTGAGAAGGAATCAGTTGTAATTGTAAATTATCAAGCTCGATAGTTATGTTCGAATTAGATTCAGATGATCCAGGTTCTGTGACGTGGCAACAAAGTGAAAGAGCTTACGTAAAAGACTGAAGTTGAGATACGAGCTTCTTACCCGTATCTCTTTCTTTCTTGATCTTGTAATTTTCTTTTTGGAATTCGGGGACGAATTCTTGTAAGGGGGGAAGACTGTAATATCCCGAATTTTTAAATATTTTTATACTGCATCGGGATATGCAGTGTTAATAATTTTTGTATATATATTTATGATATTTTATGAGTTTGTTGTTTGTTTAAAGCTAATTTTAATTATTTTATATTATTTTAAGTACTTTACGTAAAATTTTCCCGAAAATTATATTTTCGGGGAAATTGACACGTAAATAAACTAATACTATTTATTTTGACTAGTTTTATGAATTTGCATGAACTCATATATAATTTTAAAGTGCTAAATAAAATGTATATATGTGTATTTATTTAAATTAATTAGAGCTTAATTAATTTCCTTAATTTTATTATTTAATTTTTGCATTAATTAATTTTTAAGTTTATAAATTATTAAACATATTAAAATATGTGTGTGGTGTATATTTAATGTGTGTGAAATTTTATATTATTATAATATATAGTGTAAATATATATATATATATATATATATATATACATATATACATAAATTTTTATCAAAAAACCAAAACTTCCATTTATTTACAGTTTTGCCCCTCCTTCATCTTCTTCCTCCCAAAACGTTTTCTTCCATTTCCAGCCACTTTCAAGCTGGTTTTCTTCCTGTTACTATGCCTCTCAGCCTTCCTCTTCCACCTCCAACCATTTCCACCACCTAAAACACTCTTTTCCGGTGAGTTTTGGCCGGATTTTCTTCAAAGAGCCAAAAAATCAACTTAACTCCGACCAAGCACTTTCCGGCCACCAAATTTGATGCCGTCAGTCTCTATCTTCTCCTTGAGCTCTGGTGAGTGTGATTCCAAGCTTTGTTTCACTTGATTTGGTCTAGAATTGCTTAGGTTTCAATTTCTTCAAATCAGCCATTTGGGTTTCGAATTTTTTTTAGCTTCAATTTGATTGATTCATGAAAACTTCCTTCACAAACTTTGTTCCTGAAAGCATAATATATATGATGTAATTTTTTTAGAATTTTTGGAATTTATTTTAATTTTTGTGAATTTTTGATTATTTTATTATTATTTTCTAATTTTCGAAAATTAATTAATTAAATTATGAAATTGTGTTTTATGGTGATTATAGGAGTTGAAATGAATTATAGAAATTTATTTGTAATTTTTTGAATTTTTATGTATTTATTTGGAATTTATTAAGTTTAGGTAATTTTGAAAAATAGGGTTTAATTATAGTGTTTTAATTGAAATAGATTGGTAAATTGAGTATATTTATTGATATTATTGAATTATATGTTGAGAAATTAATTTTTGAGTAATTATATAATTTTTGGTGAATTTTTGAACATTTATAGTGAATATATATATATAGGGGTATTTTGGTAATTTTACACTAAATTGGTTAAAAATGTAATTAAATTGGTTTTAATAGTTATTTAGAGTATAAAAATGATGTCTGCAAATTTTTAGTATTTTTAACTAATTAAAACTATTTTTCGTAAATTATTTTCAAATTATATATAATATACTATTTTTCTAAATAAATGGGTTTTTATTGATTTTTAGTATGTTTTAGGGCTAATTACGTAATTTGGATTTATAAAATGTATTTTTATTATATAAGGGCATTTTCGGTATTTTTATAAATATTCTGTGAATTGTGAACCTCGGTCGGTGAATTGTAGTTTGGAGTCCGACCGAGGGATTTTGATTGTAATCCTGTGTTTATTCCGAAGTGTATTTCTTTGCAGGACTGGCTCTACTCTTTGAGTAGAGAGATGTCCGTTTTACAGGGGAGGTTCTGCCGGATTTTCGGTAGAATTCTCGTAAAACGTGATGTCCGGTCAAATTCCTATTCTAAAGCTGTGTCTAAAATTCTAGATCGAGTCTTTAGAATTTTTGTTAAATTTATTATGATTTCATGTTGTCATTTGTTGTCTAGCTGCACCGAGACCGAGGCCTAACGGATCAGGCCCGCCGAGTTTGTCCTCGTGGAGCGCTAACATGTGAGTTATTATGCTGTATATATATGCACTGCATATAGGGTGCATTATTTAGAATTTTTCATTTTCATTGTATGTTTTAAAAAAAATGATTTAAATTATAATATTTTTGGTATATCTAGGGTTGCATTCTTATATGTATGCATATTAAATAATTATGCATGTTAGTTTGATATATGCACATTAAACAATTAAGTTTAGTTTAATACATTTGAGTAATATACACATGTTTTAAAATATACACTTGGACATAATTATTTTATTAAATGATTAGTATATTTTAGGTATAGTTTCAGTAGATTTTAGGTTTATTCTTAAATAATTGCATGTTAAATTATAAACCTACAGTTAAATTATTTTTAAGTTTATTTTTTGGTATATTTTTATTTATTTCCGAATAAATAAATATTTTATTATTAAATTAAACCTAACACATAGTGGTATATTTAGGGTTTATTTTTGATATATGCATGCTAAATAATTAGGTTTATTTTTAGTATATTTGTGAATATATGTTAAACACAAACACGTATTTAAATGAATATTTATACATAAATGGTTTATTAAATGATTTGAGTACTTAGGGTATATCTTTTGCATATTTAAGTATATTTTTAAGATAATGCATGTTATCTTATTGTTACTTATTTAAATTATTTTTAACTATATTAATGATTTATCTTTAGTTTATTTCATATTTTATTTGACTATATATATATATATACCTGAAATATACTGGGTATATTTTAGGTATATTTTAGGTATATATATATATGGTTGGTTTTACTATTATGAATATAGTTCTACATTAATTATTTTTCGAATGAATGATTTATTCGAATGTGAAGGATATCAATAGAACGTGCTTCCTAGTGGGCAGCACTAGGACCGTGTACGTACCGGTACGATAGATAAGGATTGAGTGAGAGTTAAAATTGGGTGATTATAATTGATTTAATTGATTTGACTAAGATTAATGGTTGTGTTAGATAGTGTGATTGCTGGAGCTCGATTGACTAAGTGTCTCGGTGCCAATCACACTGACAGTCAGACTGCTGGAGCTCGGTTGACTTAGTGTCTCGGGGCCAGTCTACTGTCCATAAGTGAATTGAATGATCTATTGGGTTGATTGAGATGTGAGGTGATGGATAGTGTGGTTGCTGGAGCTCGGTTGACCAAGTGTCTCGGGGCCAATCACACTGACAGCCAGACTGCTGGAGCTCGGTCGACTTAGTGTCTCGGGGCCAGTCTGTTGTCCAAATTGGAATAAGTGTTCTATTTGGAATCAAGTGAGCCTGTATGGCTAGAGTGATGATGGGATTGTTTGAGGTTGTTATTATTTAGGGTTCTATGGATCCTTCATGAATTAAAACAAACGTTTTCTACATTTAGTATATTTATAAAAGTAAAGTTTGGCATTCGTGTGAAATGTGTGTATATACATATATATATAAGAATGCCTGATTGTTATGGTTTTAGTTTGCATGTATATATAGTATAATAATTCACTCAGTGAGGTCTGACCCCCCTCAATTATTTTTTTTCAGGAGATTCCATATCGTCAAACCTTAGTTATAGAGTTCCTCGCCGGTGTTCTTCAGTCCCGGCTATTTTATACAAATGTATATTCTAAACTTTGAATTGTATTCTAGAAACTGCAGTAGTAGTGTCACTATATTGGAAGTGTATTATTTTGTTTGGATATTAAATACTCTGAGAATTTGTATTTGAACATTGTACGAACATGTATTCATTTATAAAAGGATTTGGAGTATTTATTTTATATATTGATTCAGAAAAATTTTAATTTGGTTGGTACTTTTATATAATTATTGTATGATTTTATTTTCTAAGGCTTGCTACGGGTTCCGGATTCGAAAGAATTCCCGTTCCCTAGCGCCGGTCATGGACTCCTAGTTTAGGTCGTGACAGCGGAGCTGCTGCTTGGGAAGGGCGGAGCTCAGGGCGGCACACCAACGGCCTGAAAATGAGATGGCAGGCGGTGGTGAGGGCCGAAATCGATCAGGGAGAAGGGGAAGAAGACGATGTAAACTTGTAATTAATCAAACTTTATTTTTTGATAAATATTATATGTATATGTATGTATATATATGTACTTTATATTATTTTAATATATAATATTATATGGGACAATAAATATTCATCGCACACATAATTTAATATTTAATAATTTATACACTAAAAATAATTAAATAATATTAAAACTAATTAATAAATAATAAAATAATAAAAAAATTAGAGTAATTAATTAAACCCTAATTTAATTCAAATATATATATATACTTTATTTTAGCACTTTAAAAATATATATGAGTTCATGCAAGTTTGTTAAAATTGTTTAAAATAATTAATATTAAATTATTTACCGTACCAATTTCCCCGAAAATGCAAGTCCTGGGAAAATTTTACGTAAATATTTAAAATAATATAAAACAATTAAAATAGCTTTAATTAAATAACAAACTCATAAAATATTAATATTATATACGAAAATTATTAACACTGCATATCCCGATGCAGTATTAAAATATTTAAAGACACGGGATATTACAGGTCAACTTCTCCTTCAGCAACTGAAAACTATTCTCACAAGCTTCTGACCACTTAAATCTTACATTCTTTTGAGTCAAGCGAGTCATAGGAGCTGCAATTCTGGAAAAATCCTATATAAACCTCCTATAGTACCTGGCTAAACCTAGAAAACTTTGAATCTCTGTAACAGAAGTCAGTCTAGGCTACTCAGACACTGCCTCAATCTTCTGTGGATCCACCTGGATACCTTCTTTAGACATCACATGTCCAAGAAAAGCAACACTCTCCATTTAGAAATCACACTTCGAGAATTTAGCATAAAGCTGATGTTCTCTCAGTGTCTGCAGTATAGTCCTCAAGTGATATACATTCTCCTCCATACTCCTCGAATACACCAGTATATCATCGATGAAGACTACCACAAACTGATCCACATATGGTCTAAATACCCTATTCATCAAGTCCATAAAAGTTACTGGTGCATTAGTCAAGCTAAAAGACATCACCAGAAACTCATAATGACCATATCGAGTGCGGGAATGCCGTTTTAGGAACATCGGTTTCACTGATCTGTAGTTGATGATAACCGGACCTCAGATCAATCTTAAAAAAGAATTATGCACCCTGTAGCTGATCAAACAAGTCATCTATCCTTGAGAGAGGATACTTGTTCTTCACTGTCACCTTGTTCAGCTCTCTATAGTCAATGCACAGTCTCAAGGTACCATCCTTCTTCTTCACAAACAGGACTGGTGCACCCTAAGGAGAAACACTAGGTCTAATGAAACCCTTATCCAACAAATCTTGCAACTGCTCCTTCAACTCTTTCAACTCTACAAGAGCCATTCTATAGGGTGGCATAGATATAGGAGTAGTACTTGGAACCACATCTATACAAAACTCAATCTCTCTATAAGGTGGTAAACTTGGAAACTCCTCAAGAAAAACATCAGGAAACTCACAAGCAATAGGAACATCTATGAGTGACAACTTCTCCACTGAAGTATCCCTGACCAATGCCAAATATCTCTGATAACCTTTCCTTAATAACTTTCTAGCCGTAATTACAGAAATGAGATTCTGAGGTGCTGAACCCCTATCACCCATAAACTTAAATTCTTCTTCACCAGGAATCCTGAAAGCCACCTCTTTACTCTGACAATCCACCCTGACATAGTGTTGAGATAACCAATCCATACCCAGAATAACATCGAACTCCATCACATTCAACAGAATCAAATCAATAAATAATTCTCTACCTCCAACAAGAACTGGACAACCAGAAAGAACAACATCGGTGTCCAAAGAATCACTTAGAGGGAGTGGTGACAGACAAAGCAAAAGCCATCCTCGAAGCTTGCCAATAAGACTTAGGAGCAAAAATAGGAGAAACGAACAAATGCGTGGCACCCAGATCAAATAGAACCCATGCATCCAGGTAATAGATAGAAACAATACTTGCCACGACTGCATTAGATGCCTAAGCATCCTGCTGAGTGAGATGGAAGACTTTGGCCTGTCCTCGACCTCCCTACTGGCTGGTAGAAGCTTGGCCAACACCTCTGGCACCTCCTTTAGCACCTCTACCATGACCTTGCTGGGGAACAAGCTGAGTAGAACTCTAATGCGGGCTGGAGGGCAACTGAAAAGGAACAGGTGCAGCACTAGCAATCGACTGTTGAGGAAATCATAGAATCTGTGACTGTTGATACTCGAAATAAGGATATGATCTAGCATAATAGCCTTTTTGTCCGCATCTTAAGCATGTCAGCGGTGTGTCATATAATATGGTCCCTGATGGACTCTGCCGCAGGTCTGGCAAACACTGGCAGCTGATCTAGAACTACGACCACTATTGCTACTCGAAGCACTTGACCTGAGTCTGAATGGTCTATGCTGACCTCCACGGCATGTTTATTGCTCCGATGTATCGCTGTTGTTGTCTCTGACTCTGCTGACTACTCGAACCAATATGAAAACTCAACTATGGAGTAGTATGGAATCCACCTAACTGTACACCCAACTGGTAATAATCAGGCATAGCTCCTTGCCTGACTAGCCTCAGCTCAATCTCCTTGGCCAACTCAATCACCGACTCTAGAGTAAGGCTCGCTGTAGGCATACCAGTAAATGCAGAACCTAATCCGGGTGACGTATGTGGTGACCTGCGAAGTACTGATCTCGCGTAAGATCCTCTGCATATCTACTAAGTTGGAGGAACTTTATCTTTATAATATAATATAATAAAACTTAAGTTAAATAATTCTACACCACACACACACACACACACACACACACACACACACATATATATATATATATATATATATGTAATATCCCGAGTTTTTTAAATAATTTTAAATTGCATCGGGATATGCAGTGTTAATAATTTTCGTACATATTTATAATATTTTTATGAGTTTGATATTTATTAAAGCTAATTTTAATTATATTTAATTATTTTAAGAGTTTTACATAAAATTTTTCCGGGAATTTTATTTTCGGGAAAATTAAAATGTAAATAATTTAATATTAATTATTTTGACTATTTTTATGAATTTGCATGAACTCATACATAATTTTAAAGTGCTAAATAAAATGTATATATATGTACATTTATTTAAATTAAATAGGGTTTAATTAATTAAGTTAATTTTTATTATTTAGTTTTAATATTAATTAATTAATTATAAGTGTATAAATTATTAAATATATTAAAATATATGTGTGGTGAGTCTTATTTATGTGTGGGATTATATATATTATTATAATATAAAGTGTGGATATATATATATATATATATATATATATATATATATATATATTATATATATATATATATATATATATATATATATACATTATTTTAAAACAAAAATCAAAAGTTCCCATTATTTATCGTTTTGCCCCTTTTCTTCCTCCCAAACTCCCGATCACCTCCCTCACCATCACCGTCGCTGCCAAGCTCCACCCCTACCATCGGTGTGCTTCCTAGTGTACCACCATCATCCCCAGCCTGTTCTGCCGCCAGCAATGCCTGTTTCCAGCGTCGGTGAAGCTTGTTTTGGCCGGAAGATCGAAACTCGAAGCCATCGCCGATCAACATGATTCAGGCCACCGTTTTCGACACCATCGGTCTCTATCTTCTCTTTGATCTCCGGTGAGTGTGATTCTGTAATATCCCATATTTTTTAAACATTTTAATATTTCATCGGGATATACAGTGCTAATAATTTTTGTATATATTTATGATATTTCATGAGTTGCTATTTAATTAAAATTGATTTTAATTGTTTTATATTATTTTAAGCAGTTTATGTAAAATTTTCCCGGGACTTGCATTTTCGGGAAAATTGACACGTAAATTATTTATTATTAATTATTTTAAATAGATTTCCATATTTGCATGAACTCATATATATTTTTAAAGTACTAAATAACGTATATATGTGTATTTATTTATTTAACTAGGGTTTAATTAATTACCCTAATATTTTATTATTTATTATTAGTTTTAATATTATTTTTTTATTTTTAAGTGTATTGAATTTTAAAATATTAAATTATATGTGTGTGGTGTATATTTAATGTGTGTGATTTTATATTATTTTAATATATAGTGTAAAGTATATATATATATGCATATACATTTAATGTTAAACAAAAAAATAAAGTTTGAGTTATTTACGAAATTGCCATTGAAGCTTCTCCTTCTTCCCCGATCGTCCCTCACGCGAATTTGGCCACTGTCATGCCATTATCTTGCCGTTGGTGTGCCCCTCGGCATGCCACCTCCTTCCCCAACCTTCCCTGCCGCTAGCAGCGCCCTATTCCATCATGGTTTGGCCAGAATAAGCTCGGGAAGCCGAAACTTGAGCCACCGTCGTTCACGACATTTTCGACCACCATTTTCGACATCGCTGGTCTCTTTCTTCTCCTTGAGCTCCGGTGAGTGTGATTCCAAGCTTTATTTCACTTGAAATGGTCTTGATTTGCTTAGATTTTAATTTTGGTAATTCCGCCATTTTAGGGTTCTTGATTTTTTTGAACTTCGAATTGATTGATTCATGAAAAATCACTTAACAAATGTTGTTACCCTTAGCTTAATCTACATGTGTGAATTTTTGTAGAATTTTTGGAGATTATGTTGATTTTTGGGTATTTTTGAATATTTTATTATTATTTTCTAATTTTCGAAAATTAATTAATTAAATTATGAAATTATTTTTTTATGATAAATATAGGTGTTGAAATGAATTATAGAAATTTATTTGGAATTTTTATGAATTTCTATGTATTTATTTTGAATTTAATTAGTTTATGTAATTTTTGAAAAATAGGGTTAATTGTGTTTTTAATTGAAATTAATTAGTTAATTGAGTTTAATTATTGATATTATTGATAAATATGTTGAGAAAATTAATTTTGTGCAATTATATTATTTTTGGTGAATTTTTGGAGTAATTTTAGTATATTTATATATATAGGGGTATTTTGGTAATTTTACCCTAAATTGACTAAAAATGTAATTAAATTGGTTTTAATAGTTATTTAAGGTATAAAAATGATTTCTGAAAATTATTTAGTATTTTTAATTAATTAAAACTATTTTTCGTGAATTATTTTCAATTGTATATATAATATATGATTTTTCTAAATAAAATGAGTTTTATCGATTTTTAATGTGTTTTAGGGTTAATTTCATAATTTCTACTTATTAAATGCATTTTTATATTATAAGGGCATTTTTGGTATTTTTATATTATTTTGTGAATTGTAGTTTGGAGTCCAACCGAGGGGTTGTGGATGTGTTTCTGTGTCTATTTTTCGAAGTGTGTTTCTTTGTAGGACCGGCTCTACTCTTTGAGTAGAGAGATGTCCGTTTTATAGGGGAGGTTCTGTCGAATTTTTGGTAGAATTCTCGTAAAACGTGATGTCCGGTCGAACCCTAATTCTGATTATATATCCAATATTCTAGATCGAGTTTCTAGGATTTTCTGTTAGGTTTATTCTGATGTCTTTTATTTATTGTTTATTAAGTTACACCGAGACCAAGGCCTAGTGGACCAGACTTGTCGGACCCATCTCGAGGAGCGCAACCTAGTGGATCAGACTCGTCGGACCCATCTCGAGGAGCGCACTAAGTGTGAGTTACTATTTTATATATATATGCTTTAAGTTGCATGATTTAAAAACGTATGTTTTATTTTGATTAACTATGCATAAATAACTTGAGCAATACTTAGTTTATTTTTAGTTTATTTTTGGTGTATTTCCTGTATGTTTTAAACTATATGCATGTTTTATTAATGAATTATGCTTAAAATGTTTTTGAATATATTTCTAGCTTATTTTGTAATTATATTGGATTTATTTGACATATATATACTCAAAATATACCTGGTTTACTTTTGGTATATTTTTAGTATATATATGGTTTATGTTGCTATTTTATTCAATTCATGCATCATTTACTTTTATGAATGTATGCTTTATATTTTAATGAAGGATATCAATAGAATGTGCTACCTAGTGGGCAGCACTAGGACCGAGTACGTACCGGTACACTTATAGCATTTAGGCTATATTACTAACCATTGGTGGACATTAATTGGATTTGATTATTTGATGTGTGAGATATGATTTGGGAGTGTGATTGCTGGAGCTCGGTTGACCAAGTGTCTCGAGGCCAATCACATTGACAGTCAGACTGCTGGAGCTCAGTTGACTTGGTGTCTCGGGGCCAGTCTACTGTCCAAATGGATCAAGTGAACATATTTGGAATAAGTGAGCCTGTATGGCTAGAGTGTTGTCTAACACTGTTTTGAGGTTGTGATTTTCTAGGGTTCTATTTGATCCTTCATAAACAGTGATTTTCAATAAATATATAAAATGATTTTATTGCATCTGTGTGTAATTGCTTGTATACATACATATTATATATATATTGTTGACTGTATGCATTGTCATTTAGTATGCATGTATATATATTATAGTAATTCACTCAGTGAGGTTTGACTCCCCTCCGTTGACTATTTTTCAGGAGAGTCATCGTCTTCAGACCTCAGTAGCAGGCCTATACGCCGGATTTCTTCCGCCTCGACTTCTTTATGTAAACTGCTAACTTAAGTTTTATTTTTATAATCTAGACACTACAGTAGTTGTAAATAAGTTTATGGGTTTTATGTATTATATTTGTGTGAGTTATGTATTTTAAGAATTTGAACTGAAACTTGTATTGAAGGATTTATTTATATATGAGATGATAATTCGACTTAATTTTCATTTGATGGAAATATTATTTTGATATTTATGATTTTATTTCCGTTGCATGAAGTGTTGTTATTATTATTATTGTATGTTTATTTTATTTTATTTTAGGCTTGCTATGGGTTCCAGAGTCGAAAGAATTCCCATTCCCTAGCGCCGGTCATGGCCTCTGTTTTGGGTCGTGACAAAGTTGATATCAGAGCGGAGTTCTGTGTCAAGGCTTAATTGTTTGAGTCGTGGCCCGAGATTTTAAAGTTGTGTTTTCTTTTGGTAACTACTGCAGTGAATTAGGTTCGAGTATGTCTTGATAAGTATTCTTTGCTTTAGTTTTCTGCGTTATCCTTCCGTTGTCTATTTTGTCTGAATCATTCTGTTGTCTTTTCAGAATGAGGAGGCGAATATGTGTCGCTCCACCGGTCGTTGAGGCCGAGGATGATGAATCTTTTCAGGATGAGGTTTTACCTCTTGAGTAGCCAGTTAGACGTAGAGGTCATGGCAGAGGTAGACCTCGAGGAGCGGCAGGTCGCCATAAGCAGAGAGAGTTACAGGACGAGGAGCCTGTTGAGCCTGAGTTTGAGGATGTTCTTGTACCTCTAGTTTTTCAGCATGTTCAGCCTACCTATAAGCAAGGTATGTTTGACCCATTCTATGCTAGAGTTGGCAGGATTGCGTTTGATGGGACTTCTGATCCGTTAGACTTTCTGCACGCGATTGAGACTCGGACTCGGACTGCTCATACCGAGTACTAGCGGATCATGATCGTTGAACTGTTTGTCGAGGGACCAGCCCTAGATTGGTTTATTCAGATGATCCAGCCTTATATGATGACGATGACCTGGGCTCAGTTTCGAGAGCGGTTTATGAGGAGATTCTGTCCAGAGCCTCTCCATATGAGCTATCGTCTCCGATTGACCATCATTTCTCGTGGTGATCGATCTGTAGAGGAGTACACCTGAGAGTTTCTTCGGCTGGGTAGATATGCAGAGGATCTGATGCGAGATCAGTACTTCACAGTCACTACCTATGTCATCGGATTGGGTTTAACATTTGCTGGTATGCCTAGAGTAGGCCTTACTCTGGAGTCTGTGATTGAGTTGGCCAAGGAGTTTGAGCTGAGGCTAGTTAGGCAAGGAGCGATGCCTGATTTTTACTAGTTGGGAGTTCAGTCGAGTGGATTGCAGACTACACTGCATTCTAGTTTTCATGTTGGTTTGAGTAGTCAGCAGAGAGGTCCGACTCAGCAGAGTTAGAGGCAGCAGCAGCGAGTGCATTAGAGCAGTAGACATGGCTGTAGAGGTCAGTGTAGACCATTCAGATTTGGGTTAGGTGCTTCAAGCAGCAGCAGTGGTCGTAGTTTTGGATCAGTTACCAATGTATGCCAGACCTACGGTAGAGTCCATCAGGGACCGTGTTATCTGACACCACTGACATGCTTCAGATGCGAGCAGACAAGACATTTTGCCAGATCGTGTCCTTACTCCGATTATCAACAGCCGCAGATTCCGTGATTCCCACAGCAGTCGATTGCTAGTGCTGCACCCGTGCCATTTTAGTTACCTCCAGCCCAGCATCAGAGTTCCACTCAGCTTGTTCCACAGTAGGGTCATGGTAGAGGTACTAGAGGAGGTGCCATAGGTGTTCTCTAGGCTTCTACCAGTCAGCAGGGAGGTTGAGGATAGGCCAGAGTTTTCCACCTTACTCAGCAGGATGCTCAGGCATCCAATGCAGTCGTGGCAGGTATTATTTCTGTCTGTTACCTGGATGCATGGGTTTTGTTTGATCCGGGTGCCACACATTCATTCGTTTCTCCCGTTTTTGCTTCCAAGTCTTATTGGCAAGCTTCGAGGATGGTTTTTCCTTTGTCTGTTGCCACTCCTCTGAGTAATTCTTTAGATGCCGATATTTTTCTTTTTGGTTGTCTAGTTCTCGTGGGAGATAGAGAATTACTCGTCGATTTGATTCTGTTGGATGTGATGGAGTTTGATGTTATTCTGAGAATGGACTGGTTATCTCAGCACTATGCCATGGTAGATTACAGGAATAAAGAGGTGACTTCCATAATTCCTAATGAAGAAGATTTTAAGTTTATGGGTGATAGGAGTTTAGCACCTCATAATCTTATTTCTGCTATTATGGCTAGTAAGTTATTGAGGAAAGGATGTCAGGGATATTTGGCATTGGTCAGGGATACTTCAGTGGAGAAGTTGTCACTCATAGATGTTCCTGTTGCTTATGAGTTTCCTGATGTTTTTCCTGAGGAGTTGCCAGGTTTACCACCTCACAGAGAGATTGAGTTCTGTATAGATGTGGTTCCAGGTACTACTCCTATATCTATGCCACCCTACAGAATGGCTCCTACAGAGTTGAAGGAGCAGTTGCAAGAGTTGTTGGATAAGGGTTTTATTAGACCTAGTGTTTCTCCTTGGGGTGCACCAGTCCTATTTGTGAAGAAGAAGGATGGTACCCTGAGACTGTGCGTTGACTACAGAGAGCTTAACAAGGTGACAGTGAAGAACAAGAATCCTCTCCCAAGGATAGATGACTTGTTTGATTAGCTACAGGGTGTACAGTTCTTTTCCAAGATTGACTTGAGGTCGGGTTATCATCAGCTGTGGATTAGTGAAGCTGATATTCCTAAAACGGCATTCCGCACTTGATATGGCCATTATGAGTTTTTGGTGATGTCTTTTGGTTTGACTAATGCACCAACAACTTTTATGGACTTGATGAACAGGGTATTCAGACCATATGTGGATCAGTTTGTGGTAGTCTTCATTGATGATATACTGGTTTATTCAAGGAGTATGGAGGAGCATGTATATCACTTGAGGATTGTATTACAAACACTGAGAGATCATCAGCTTTATGCTAAATTCTTGAAGTGTGATTTCTAAATGGAGAGTGTTTCTTTTCTTGGACACGTGGTGTCTAAAGAAGGTATCCAGGTTGATCCATAAAAGATTGAAGCAGTGTCTGAGTGGCCTAGACTGACTTCTGTTATGGAGATTCAGATTTTTCTGGGTTTAGCTGGGTATTATAGGCGGTTTGTGTAGGATTTTTCCAGAATTGCAGCCCCTATGACTCGCTTGACTCAGAAGAATATTAGATTCGAGTGGTCAGAAGCTTGTGAGAACAGTTTTCAGTTGTTGAAGGAGAAATTGACCACTGCACTAGTGTTAGCTTTGCCTAATAGTGTGGACAAGTTCATAGTTTATTGTGATGCCTCTAGAGTTGGCCTTGGTTGTGTGTTGATGCAGAATGGAAGGGTGATAGCCTATGCTTCGAGGCAGTTGAAGAAGTATGAGCAGAACTATCCCACACATGACCTTGAAATGGCTGCAGTGATCTTTGCTCTGAAGATTTGGAGACATTATCTGTACGGGGTGACTTATGAGATATTTACTGATCACAAGAGCCTTAAGTACATTTTCCAGCAGAGAGATCTAAATCTGAGGTAGAGAAGATGGTTAGAATTATTGAAGGATTATGACTGTGAGATTTTATATCATCCGGGCAAGACTAATGTGGTAGCAGATGCCTTGAGTAGAAAGTCCTCAAGCAGTCTTGCTCACATCAGTGTTGAGAGGAGACCGTTGATCCAAGAGTTGCATCTATTGGTGGATCAAGGTCTGATGATGAAGATCAGTAGGTCAGGTGGACTGCTAGCTTAGTTTAAGGTGCGATATGTACTAAGGGATAGGATTAAAGCAGCTCAGAGCCGAGATCCTATTCTAGAAGAGCTTGCAGAGAATGTTAGAGCAGGGAAGTTCACTGATTTCACACTCGATGATGATGGTGTATTGTGGATCAGTGGTAGATTGTGTGTTCCTGATGTGGATGATTTGAGAGAAGAGATCCTAGAAGAAGCACATTTTATAGCCTATAGCGTACATTTGGGTGTCACTAAGATGTACCACAGTATTAGAGATCTATACTGGTGGGATGGATTGAAGAAGGATGTCACCGATTATGTTGCTAAGTGTCTAACGTGTCAGCAAGTGAAAGCTGAACATCAAAAGCCTTCTGGGAAGCTTCAGCCTCTTCCTATTCCAGAGTGGAAGTAAGAAAGGATAGCTATGGATTTTGTGGTAGGTTTACCTCATTCTAAGGATGGATACGATTCCATCTGGGTGATTGTAGATAGGTTGACGAAGTCTGCACATTTTCTACCTGTGAAAGCCACTTATTCTGTAGCTAGATTGGTGAAGCTATATGTGAAGCATATTGTGTGCCTTCATGGAGTACCTGTGTCCATTGTGTCAGACAGAGGTTCAGTGTTTACCTCTCATTTTTGGCAGAAGTTGCAAGAAGCGATGGGCACTAGGTTGGACTTCAGTACTACTTTTCATCCCCAGACAGATGGTCAGTCTGAGGGGACGATCCAGACACTAGAAGATATGTTGAGGATGTGTGTCCTGGTTTTGGGAGGTAGCTGGGATGATCATTTTCCACTCGTAGAGTTTGCATATAATAACAGCTACCATAGCAGTATTGGTATGGTACCGTATGAGGCGTTGTATGGAAGGAAGTGTAGATCCCCTCTGAGTTGGGATGAGATTGGTGAAAGAGCTTTGACTGGACCTGAGATGGTTCAGGATGCTGCAGAGAAAGTCACCGTGATTAAGTGCAGATTAGAGACTGCAGTTAGTAGGCAGAAGAGCTATGCGGACCCTAGGCGCAGAGATATAGAGTTTCAGGTTGGAGATTTTATTTTTCTGAAGGTATCTTTGATGAATGGTGTGATGAGATTTGGTAGGAAGGGTAAGTTAGCACCGAGATATATCGGACCATTTGAGATTCTGGAGAGAGTTGGCACTGTTGCATATCGGTTGGCTTTGCATCCGAGTATGTCACAGGTGCATCCAGTGTTTCATATCTCGATGCTGAGGAAGTATATCTTAGACCCTTCACACGTGTTGCAGCCTGACAGTGTAGAAGTAAGTGAAGATTTGACGTTTGTGGAAGAACCGGTGGCGATCGTTGATTATCAAGTTCGACAGTTGCGTTCGAAGCATATTCCAATGGTCAAGGTTCTATGGCGTAGCAATAGAGTGGAGGAGCATACGTGGGAGACTGAAGCTGAGATGCGAGCTTCTTACCCGTATCTCTTCCCTTCTTGATCTTGTGATCATTTTCTTTATGGAATTCGGGGACGAATTCTTGTAAGGGGGGAAGACTGTAATATCCCGTATTTTTTAAACATTTTAATATTTCATCGGGATATACAGTGCTAATAATTTTTGTATATATTTATGATATTTCATGAGTTGCTATTTAATTAAAATTGATTTTAATTGTTTTATATTATTTTAAGCAGTTTACGTAAAATTTTCCCGGGACTTGCATTTTCGGGAAAATTGATTTAAATAGATTTCCATATTTGCATGAACTCATATATATTTTTAAAGTACTAAATAACATATATATGTATATTTATTTATTTAACTAGGGTTTAATTAATTACCCTAATATTTTATTATTTATTATTAGTTTTAATATTATTTAATTATTTTTAAGTGTACTAAATTTTAAAATATTAAATTATATGTGTGTGATTTTATATTATTTTAATATATAGTGTAAAGTATATATATATGCATATACATTTAATGTTAAACAAAAAAAATAAAGTCTGAGTTATTTATGAAATTGCCATTGAAGCTTCTCCTTCTTCCCCGATCGTCCCTCACGCGAATCCGACCACTGTCACGCCATTCTCTTGCTGTCGGTGTGCCTCTAAGTGTGCCACCTCCTTCCCCAACCTTCCCTGCCGCCAGCAGTGCCCTATTTCGTCGTAGTTTGGCTAGAATAAGCTTGGGAAGCCGAAACTTGAGCCACCGTCGTTCACGGCATTTTCGGCCACCATTTTTGACACCGTCAGTTTCTTTCTTCTCCTTGAGCTCCGGTGAGTGTGATTCCAAGCTTTTTTTCACTTGAAATGGTCTTGATTTGCTTAGGTTTTGATTTTGGTAATTCGGTCATTTTAGGGTTCTTGATTTTTTTGAACTTTGAATTGATTGATTCATGAAAAATCCCTTAACAAATGTTGTTACCCTTAGCTTAATCTACATGTGCGAATTTTTGTAGAATTTTTGGAGATTATTTTGATTTTTGGGTAATTTTGAATATTTTATTATTATTTTCTAATTTTTGAAAATTAATTAATTAAATTATGAAATTGTGTTTTATGATAAATATAGTGTTTAAATGAACTATAGAAATTTATTTGGAATTTTTATGAATTTCTATGTATTTATTTTGAATTTAATTAGTTTATGTAATTTTTGAAAAATAGGGTTAATTGTGTTTTTAATTGAAATTAATTATTTAATTGAGTTTAATTATTGATATTATTGATAAATATGTTGAGAAAATTAATTTTGTGCAATTATATTATTTTTGGTGAATTTTTGGAGTAATTTTAGTATATTTATATATATAGGGGTATTTTGGTAATTTTACCCTAAATTGACTAAAAATGTAATTAAATTGGTTTTAATAGTTATTTAAGGTATAAAAATGATTTCTACAAATTATTTAGTATTTTTAATTAATTAAAACTATTTTTCGTGAATTATTTTCAATTATATATATAATATACGATTTTTCTAAATAAAATGAGTTTTATCGGTTTTTAATGTGTTTTAGGGTTAATTTCATAATTTCTACTTATTAAATGTATTTTTATATTATAAGGGCATTTTTGGTATTTTTATGTTGTTTTGTGAATTGTGGACCCCGGTCGGTAAACTGTAGTTTGGAGTCCGACCGAGGGGTTGTGGATGTGTTTCTGTGTCTATTTTTTAAAGTGTGTTTCTTTGCAGGGCCGGCTCTACTCTTTGAGTAGAGAGATTTCCATTTTACAGGGGAGGTTCTATAGGATTTTCGGTAGAATTCTCGTAAAACGTGATGTCCGGTCGAACCCTAATTCTAATTCTGTATCCAATATTCTAGATCGAGTTTCTAGGATTTTCTGTTAGGTTTATTCTGATGTCTGTTATTTATTTTTTGTTTAGTTGTGCTGAGACCGAGGCCTAGTGGACCAGGCCCGTCGGACCCATGTCGAGGAGTGCACTAAGTGTGAGTTACTATTTTATATATATATGCTTTAAGATGCATGATTTAGAAACGTATGTTTTATTTTGATTAACTATGCATAAATAACTTGAGCAATACTTAGTTTATTTTTGGTTTATTTCCTGTATATTTTAAACTATATGCATGTTTTATTAATGAATTATGCTTAAAATGTTTTTGATATATTTCTAGCTTATTTTGTAATTATATTGGATTTATTTGACATATATATACTCGAAATATACTTGGTTTACTTTTGGTATATTTTTAGTATATATATGGTTTATGTTGCTATTTTATTCAATTCATGCATCATTTACTTTTATGAATGTATGCTTTATATTTTAATGAAGGATATCAATAGAACATGCTACCTAGTGGGCATCACTAGGACCGAGTACGTACCGGTACACTTATAACATTTAGGCTATATTACTAACCATTGGTGGACATTAATTGGATTTGATTATTTGATGTGTGAGATATGATTTGGGAGTGTGATTGCTGGAGCTCGGTTGACCAAGTGTCTCGGGGCCAATCACATTGATAGTCAGACTACTGGAGCTCGGTTGACTTGGTGTCTCGGGGCCAGTCTACTGTCTAAATGGATCAAGTGAACATATTTGGAATAAGTGAGCCTGTATGGCTAGAGTGTTGTCTAACACTGTTTTGAGGTTGCGATTTTCTAGGGTTCTATTTGATCCTTCATAAACAGTGATTTTCAATAAATATATAAAATGATTTTATCGCATCTGTGTGTAATTGCTTGTATACATACATATTATATATATATTATTGACTGTATGCATGTATATATATTATAGTAATTCACTCAGTGAGGTCTGACTCCCCTCCGTTAACTATTTTTCAGGAGAGTCATCGTCTTCAGACCTCAATAGCAGGCCTATACGTCGGATTTCTTCCGCCCCGGCTTCTTTATGTAAACTGCTAACTTGAGTTTTATTTTTATAATCTAGACACTGCAGTAGTTGTAAATAAGTTTGTGGGTTTTAAGTATTATATTTGTGTGAGTTATGTATTTTAAGAATTTGAATTGAAACTTATATTAAAGGATTTATTTATATATGAGATGAGAATTCGATTTATTTTTTGTTTGACAGAAATATTATTTTGATATTTATGATTTTATTTCTGTTGCATTAAGTGTTGTTATTATTATTATTGTATGTTTATTTTATTTTATTTTAGGCTTGCTACGGGTTCCGAATTCGAAAGAATTCCCATTCCCTAGCGTCGGTCATGGCCCTTGTTTTGGGTCGTGACAGATTCCAAGCTTTGTTTCACTTAAAATGGTCTAGATTTCCCTAGGTTTTGATTTTTCAATTTCGGCCTATTAGGGTTGAATATTTTTTAGCTTTCATTTGATTGATTCAAGCAAACTCCCTTCACAAACTTTTATCCTTGTAGCTTTATCTACATGTGATAATTTTTGTGGGATTTTTGGGAATTATTTTGATTTTTGTGATTTTTTTATTATTTTATTAATATTTTCTAATTTTTGAAAATTAATTAATTAAATTATGAAATTGTGTTTTATGGTGATTATAGGTGTTGAAATGCATTTTAGAAATTTATTTGTAATTTTTGTGAATTTTTATATATTTATTTGGAATTTATTAAATTTATGTAATTTTGAAAAATTAGGTTAATTATGTGTTTAATTGAAATTCATTGTTTAATTGAATATATTTATTGATATTATTGAATTATATGTTGAGAAAATTAATTTTGAGTAATTATATTATTTTTGGTGAATTTTTGATTAATTTTAGGGAATTTATATATATAGGGGTATTTTGGTAATTTGACACTAAATTGGTTAAAAATATAATTAAATTGATTTTAATAGTTATTTGAGGTATAAAAATGATTTTTACAAATTATTTAGTATTTTTAACTAATTAAAACTATTTTTTGTAAATTATTTTCAAATTATATATAATATACGATTTTTCTAAATAAATGAGTTTTTATCGGGTTTTAACATGTTTTAGGGTTAATTATATAATTTGGATTGATAAAATGTATTTTTATTATTAAAGGGAATTTTTGGTATTTTATAATTGTTCTGTGAATTGTGGACCTCGATCGGTAAATTGTAGTTTGGAGTCCAACCGAGGGATTGTGGTTGTGAATTGTGTTATATAAAAGTGTGTTTCTTTGCAGGACCGGCTATACTCTTTCAGTAGAGAGATGTTCATTTTACAGGGGAGGTTCTGCCGGATTTTTGATAGAATTCTCGTAAAATGTGATGTCCGGTCAAATTCTGATTCTAATTCTGTGTCTAGTATTCTAGATTGAGTTTCTAGGAATTTTCATTAGATTTATTCTGATTTTTGTTGCCATTTGTTTGTTTAGTTGCGCCGAGACCGAGGCCTAGTGGACCCGGCCCGTCGGACCCATCTTGAGGAGTGCAATAACAATGAGTTGTTATTTTATATATATATGTTTAGGGTGCATGTTTTAGAAATGTATGATTTATTTTAGTAAAATATGCATAAACAATTTATTTATTACTTAGGTTCACTTTTGGTATATTTTCTGTATATTTTGGTATATTTTCAATTATATGCATGTTTTATTAATAAATTATTATTAAAATGTTTTTATGTATATTCATGGTATATTTTTAGTTTATTTTGTAATTTAATTGGATTTATTTGGCGTATATATAATTGAAATATACCTGGTTTACTTTTGGTATATTTCTAGTATATATATGGTTTATGTTGCTATTTTATTGAAATTCATGCATCATTTATTTATGAATGTATGTTTTATATATTAATGAAGGATATCAATAGAACGTAATACCTAGTGGGCAGCACCAGTGTCACGACCCAAAACAGGGGCCATGACCGGCGCTAGGGAACGAGAATTCTTTCGAATCCGGAACCCGTAGCAAGCCTTAAAATAAAATAAAGCATGCAATAATAACAATAACAATATTATATGCAGCGGAAATAAAAATCATAAATATCACAATAGTATATACACCAACTGGATTTAAGTTAAATCTTATCTCATAGATATATAAATCTTTTAATACAAATCCAGTTTCAATATAATACATCTCTTTAAATAAAATACATGAAATCCCACACTTTAATTCACAACTACTGCAGAGTCTAGATTATAAAAATAAGACTCAAGTAAATAATTTACACAAAGAAGCCGGGGCGGAAGAAATCCGGCGTATCGACCTGCTACTGAGGTCTGAAGAAGTTGACTCTCCTGAAAAATAGTCAACGGAGGGGAGTCAGACCTCACTGAGTGAATTACTATAATATATATACATACACACTAAATGATAAAGCATATAGTCAACAATATATATCTAATATATATATACAAGCAATTACACACAGATGCAATAAAATCATTTATATATATATTGTCACGACCCAAAACAGGGGCCATGACCGGCGCTAGGGAACGGGAATTCTTTCGAATCCGGAACCCGTAGCAAGCCTAAAAATAAAATAAATATGCAATGATAACCATAAAAATATAATATGCAGCGGAAAATAAAAATCATAAATATTACAATATCATCCATAACAACTGGATATAATTCAAAACTCATCACATTGCATATATAATCTCATAAATGTATAATCTTTATACAAATCCAGTTTTACTATAATACATCTCTTTAAAACAAATACATAAAATCCAATACTTTAATTTACAGCTACTGCAGTGTCTAGATAAAATAAATAAGACTCAAGTAGACAATTTACATAAAGAAGCCGGGGCGGAAGAAATCCGGCGTATCGACCTGCTACTGAGGTCTGAGGAAGTTGACTCTCCTGAAAAATAGTCAACGGAGGGGAGTCAGACCTCACTGAGTGAATTACTATAGTATATATACATACACTCTAAGTGATAATGCAAACAGTCAACAGTATATGAGTAATATGTATATATACAGGCAAGTTCATACAGATGCAGAAAAATCATTTTATATATTTTGTCTGAAAATCAACTTTTATGAAGGATCACATAGAACCCTAGAATATCGCAACTTCAGAAAAATAGTGTTAAACAACACTCTAGCCATACAGGCTCACTGATTCCAAATATATCCACTTAATCCATATGGACAGTAGACTGGCCCCGAGACACTAAGTCAACCGAGCTCCAGCAGTCTGACTGCCAGTGTGATTGGCCCCGAGACACTTGGTCAACCGAGCTCCAGCAATCACACCCCAAACCACATCTCACATATCAATAATCATAATCAAATCGATATCCACAAATAGTCAGTAATAAAGCCTAAATACTATAGGCGTACCGGTACGTACTCGGTCCTAGTGCTGCCCACTAGGTAGCACGTTCTATTGATATCCTTCAGTAATAAATAATAAAACATTCATTCACAAATACATGATGCATGAATTTAAATAAATCAACAATATAAACCATATATATACCGAAAATATACCAAACATAAACCAGGTATATTTTGAGTATATATACGTCAAATAAATTCAATCAAATCATGAATTAAACTAAAAATATATTTAAAAACATTTTAAATATATTTTATTAATAAAACATGTATATAATTTATTATATACCAAAAATATACCAAAAATATACTTGAATATAAATCATGTAATTTATGCATATTCAGTCAAAATAAAACATGCATTTTCTAAATCATGCATCCTAAGCATATATATATATAATATAGTAACTCACCTAATGCGCTCCACGAGACAGGTCCGACGGGCCTGGTCCACTAACCCTCGGTCTCGGCGCAACTAAACAAGAAATAATTAATCGACATCAGAATAACCCTAACAGAAATCCTAGAATTCAATCTAGAGTATTAAATACAGAATCGAAAATTAGGGTTCGACTGGATATCACGTTTTACGAGAATTCTACCGGAAATCCGGCAGAACCTCCCCTGTAAAACAGACATCTCTCTACTCAAAAGAGTAGAGCCGACCCTGCAAAGAAAATACACTTCAAAAATAACACCATAAACAATCACAACCCCTCGGTCGGACTCCAGACTACAATCTGTCGACCGGGGTCCACAAACACAGAAAATATATTCAAATATACCAAAAATATCCTTAAGTCATAAAAATACATTTTATAAATAAAAATTACATAATTGACCTTGAAACACTATAAAAACCGATTAAAACTCATTTTATTAGAAAAACCGTATATTATATATATAATTGAAAATAATTCCCGAAAAATAGTTTTAATTAGTTAAAAATACCAAATAATTTGTAGAAATCATTTTTATACCTTAAATAAATATTAAAACCAATTAAATTACATTTTTAGACAATTTAGGGTAAAATTACCAAAATACCCCTATATATATATATATACCTAATTTACTTCAAAAATTCACCAAAAATCATACAATTATCCAAAATTAATTTTCTCAACATATTTATCAATAATATCAATAATTAAACTCAATTAACCAATTAAATTCAAATAAAAACACAATTAACTTAATTTTACAAAATCACATAAACTTCAATAATTAAAAATAAATACTTAGAAATTCATAAAAATTCCAAATAAATTCCTATAATTCATTTCAACACCTAATTCAACCATAAACTCCAATTTCATAATTTAAATAATTAATTTCCGAAAATTCGAAAATAATATTAAAATATTCAAAAATACCCAAAAATCCAAACAATCTCCAAAAATTCTACAAAAATTCATACATGAAGATTAAACTACCAGGAACAACATTTGTGAAGGAAGTTTCCATGAATCATCCAAATTGAAGCTCAAAAAAATCAAAAACCAAAAGTGGCCGAAATATTCAACTCAAAACCTAAGCAATTCTAGAACGTTTTAGCTCAAACCAAAGCTAGAATAACACTCACCGGAGCTCAAGGAGAAGATAGAGACCGGCGGTGTCGAAAACGGTGGCCGGAGGAGGGAGAAACCACGGTGGCAAAAATGATGGTCCGGCGGGTATCTACGGGAGAAGAAGAAGAAGAAGAAGAAAAAGAAAAGAAAGAAAAGGAAAGAGAAAAGAAAAGAAAAAGAAAGAAAAAGGAAAAGAAAAAGAAAAAAAAGAAAAAAGAAAAAAAATAATAAATTTTAATAATTTAATAATAAATAAAATAATCAAATAATAATAAATAAATAATAAAATATTAGGGTAATAATAAACCCTAATTAAATATACACACACAGGCTTTATTTAATAATTTAAAAATATGTATGAGTTCATGCAAACCCGTAAATACATTTAAAATAATTAATAATACATTGTTTACGTGGAAATTTCCCCGAAAATGAAAGTCCCGGGAAAATTTTACGTAAAATACTGAAAATAATAGACAGTAATTAAAATAGGTTTAAAATACATATCAACTCATAAAAATATCGTATAAAATACAAAAATCACTGACACTGCATATCCCGGTACAGTGTAAAAATATTTTTAAAATTACGGGATATTACAGTCTTCCCCCCTTACAAGAATTCGTCCCCGAATTCCAAAACAAGATTACAGAATCAGGAAGGAAAGAGATACGGGTAAGAAGCTCGCATCTCAGCTTCAGTCTCCCACGTATGCTCTTCAACTCTGTCGCTACGCCACAAAACCTTGACCATCGGAATCTGCTTCGATCGCAACTGTCGAACTTGAAAATCAACGATCGCCACAGGTTCTTCCACAAACGTCAAATCTTCACTCACTTCCACACTGTCAGGTTGCAACACATGTGAAGGATCTGAGATATACTTCCTCAACATCGAGATATGAAATACTGGATGCACTTGTGACATACTCGGAGGCAAATCCAACCGATATGCAACAGTGCCAACTCTCTCCAGAATCTCAAACGGTCCAATATATCTCGGTGCTAACTTACCCTTCCTTCCATACAACGCCTCATATGGTGCCATGCCAATACTGCTATGGTAGCTGTTATTATATGCAAACTCAACAAGCGACAAATGATCATCCCAGCTACCTCCCAAATCCAAGACACACATCCTCAACATATCTTCCAGTGTCTGGATCGTCCTCTCAGACTGACCGTCTGTCTGAGGATGAAAAGCAGTACTGAAATCCAACCTAGTGCCCATCGCTTCTTGCAACTTCTGCCAGAAACGAGAAGTAAACACTGAACCTCTATCTGACACAATGGACACAGGTACTCCATGAAGGCATACAATATGCTTCACGTACAACTTCGCCAATCTAGCAACTGAATATGTGGCTTTCACAGGCAAGAAATGTGCAGACTTCGTCAATCTGTCTACAATCACCCAGATGGAATCGTATCCATCCTTCGAACGAGGTAAACCGACTACAAAATCCATAGCTATCCTTTCCCACTTCCACTCGGGAATAGGAAGAGGCTGAAGCTTCCCAGAAGGCTTCTGATGTTCGGCTTTCACTTGCTGACACGTCAAGCACTTAGCAACATAATCAGCAACATCCTTCTTCAATCCATCCCACCAGTATAGATCTCTGATACTGTGGTACATCTTAGTAACACCAGGATGAACGCTGTAGGCTGTAGAATGTGCTTCCTCTAAGATCTCTTCTCTCAAATCATCCACATCAGGAACACACAATCTACCACTGATCCACAACACACCATCATCATCGAGTGTGAAATCAGTGAACTTCCCTGCTCTGACATTCTCTGCAAGCTCTTCCAGAATAGGATCTCGGCTCTGAGCTGCTTTAATCCTATCCCTTAGTACAGATCGTACTTTAAACTGAGCTAACAGTCCACCTGATCTACTGATCTTCATCATCAGACCTTGATCTACCATCAGATGCAATTCCTGGATCAATGGTCTCCTCTCAACACTGATGTGAGCAAGACTACCTGAGGACTTCCTACTCAAGGCATCTGCTACCACATTAGCTTTACCCGGATGGTAAAGAATATCGCAATCATAATCCTTCAACAGTTCCAACCATCTTCTCTGCCTCAGATTCAAATCTCGCTGCTGGAAAAATGTACTTAAGGCTCTTGTGATCAGTAAATATCTCACAAGTCACCCCGTACAAATAATGTCTCCAAATCTTCAAAGCAAAGATCACTGCAGCCATCTCCAGATCATGTGTAGGATAGTTCTGCTCATGCTTCTTTAACTGCCTCGAAGCATAGGCTATCACCCTTCCATTCTGCATCAACACACAACCAAGACCAATTCTAGAGGCATCACAGTAAACTGTGAACTTATCCACACTATTAGGCAAAGCTAATACTGGCGCTGTGGTCAACTTCTCCTTCAACAACTGAAAACTATTCTCACAAGCTTCTGACCACTCGAATCTAACATTCTTCTGAGTCAAGCGAGTCATAGGGGCTGCTATCCTGGAAAAATCCTGCACAAACCGCCTATAATACCCGGCTAAACCCAGAAAACTCCGAATCTCAGTAACTGAAGTAGGTCTAGGCCACTCAGATACTGCCTCAACCTTCTGTGGATCAACCTGAATACCTTCTTTAGACACTACGTGTCCAAGAAAAGAAACACTCTCCATCCAGAAATCACACTTCGAGAATTTAGCATAAAGCTGATGATCTCTCAGTGTCTGTAGTACAATCCTCAAGTGATATACGTGCTCTTCCATACTCCTCGAATATACCAGTATATCATCAATGAAGACTACCACAAACTGATCCACATACGGTCGGAATACTCTGTTCATCAGGTCCATAAAAGCTGCTGGTGCATTAGTCAAACCAAAAGACATCACCAGAAACTCATAATGACCATATCGAGTGCGGAACGCTGTCTTAGGAATATCAGCTTCACTGATCCGCAGCTGATGATAACCCGACCTCAAGTCAACCTTAGAAAAGAATTGTGCACCCTGGAGCTGATCAAACAAATCATCTATCCTCGGGAGAGGATACTTGTTCTTCACTGTCACCTTATTAAGCTCTCTGTAGTCAATGCACAGTCTCAGGGTACCATCCTTCTTCTTCACAAACAGGACTGGTGCACCCCAAGGGGAAACACTAGGTCTGATAAAACCCTTATCCAACAACTCTTGCAACTGCTCCTTCAACTCTCTCAACTCTGCAGGAGCCATACGATAGGGTGTCATAGATATAGGAGTAATACCTGGAACCACATCAATACAGAACTCAATCTCTCTATGAGGTGGTAAACCTGGCAACTCCTCGGGAAAAACATCAGGAAACTCACAAGCAACAGGAACATCTGTGAGTGACAACTTCTCCACTGACGTATCCCTAACCAATGCCAAAAACCCCTGACAACCTTTCCTCAACAACTTCCTAGCTGAAATAACAGAAATAAGATTCTGAGGTGCTGAACTCCTGTCACCAACAAACTTAAAATCTACTTCACCAGGAATTCTGAAAATCACCTCCTTATTCCTGCAATCAACCACGGCATAGTACTGAGACAACCAATCCATTCCCAAAATAACATCAAACTCCATCACATCCAACAAAGTCAAATCAGCGGGTAATTCTCTATCTCCCACGAGAACTGGACAACCAGAAAGAACAATATCGGTGTCCAAAGAATCACTCAGAGGAGTGGCAACAGACAAAGGAAAAGCCATCCTCGAAGCTTGCCAACAAGATTTAGAAGCAAAAATAGGAGAAACAAACGAATGCGTGGCACCCGGATCAAACAAAACCAAAGCATCCAGGTAACAAACAGAAAGAATACCTGCCACGACTGCATTAGATGCCTGAGCATCCTGCTGAGTCAGATGAAAAACTCTGGCCTGGCCTCGACCTCCCTGCTGACTGGTAGAAGCCTGGCCAACACCTCGGGTACCTCCTCTCGTACCTCTACCACGACTCTGCTGTGGAACAAACTGAGTAGAACTCTGATGCTGAGCTGGTGGTAACTGAAATGGCATAGGTGCAGCACTAGCAATCGACTGCTGTGGGAATCGCGAAATCTGTTGCTGCTGATATCCGGAATAAGGACACGATTTGGCAAAATGTCCTGTCTGCCCGCATCTGAAACATGTCAGCGGTGTCAGATAACACGGTCCCTGATGGACTCTACCACAAGTCTGACAAACACTGGCCGCTGATCCAGAACTACGACCACTGCTGCTGCTCGAAGCACCTGACCCAAATCTGAACGATCTACGCTGACCTCCACGACCATGTCTACTGCTCCGATGCACTCGCTGCTGCTGTCTCTGACTCTGCTGAGTCGAACCTCGCTGCTGACTACTCGAACCAACATGAAAACTCGAATACGGAGTAGCCTGCAATCCACTCGACTGAACTCCCAACTGGTAGTAATCAGGCATCGCTCCCTGCCTAACTAATCTCAGCTCAATCTCCTTAGCTAGCTCAATCACCGACTCGAGAGTAAGACCTGCTGTAGGCATACCAGCAAAAGCTGAACCCAAACCAGTAACATACGTAGTAACAGCGAAATACTGATCTCGCATCAGATCCTCAGCATATCTACCCAGACGAAGGAACTCTCGGGTATACTCCTCTACTGATCGATCTCCACGAGAAATGCTGGTCAATCGAAGACGATAGCTCAAACGAAGAGGCTCTGGACAAAATCTCCTCATGAATCGCTCTCGAAACTGAGCCCATGTCATCGTCATCATATAGGGCTGGATCATCTGAATAAACCAATCCAAGGCTGATCCCTCGACAGACAACTCAACAATCATGATCCTCTGGTACTCGGTATGAGCAGTCCGAGTCCTAGTCTCAATCGCATGCAGAAAATCTAAAGGATCAGAAGTACCATCAAAAGCAATCCTGCCAACTGGCATAGAACAAAGCTGCCTCAGGGTCAGACATACCCTGCTGATAGGCAGGCTGAACAGGCTGAACAACTGGAGGAACAGGAATATCAAAATCAGGCTCAACAGGCTCCTCGTCCTGTAACTCTCTCTGCCTACGGCGACCTGCCGCTCCTCGAGGTCTACCCCTGCCACGACCTCTACGTCTAACTGGCTGCTCAGGAGGTAAAACCTCATCCTGAAAAGACTCATCATCCTCGGCCTCAACGACTGGTGGAGCGACACGCGCTCGCCTCCTCATTCTGAAAAGACAAACGGAAAGATTCAGACAAAACAGACAACGGAGGAATAACGCTGAAAACTACAGCAAGGAATACTCATCAAGACATACTCGAACCTAATACACTGCAGTAGTCCAACAGAAAACACAATTTTAAAACTAGGGCCACAACTCACAAAACTAAGCCCTGACACAGAACTCCACTCAGAAACGAACTTCGCTCTGATACCAACTTTGTCACGACCCAAAACAGGGGCCATGACCGGCGCTAGGGAACGGGAATTCTTTCGAATCCGGAACCCGTAGCAAGCCTAAAAATAAAATAAATATGCAATGATAACCATAAAAATATAATATGCAGCGGAAAATAAAAATCATAAATATTACAATATCATCCATAACAACTGGATATAATTCAAAACTCATCACATTGCATATATAATCTCATAAATGTATAATCTTTATACAAATCCAGTTTTACTATAATACATCTCTTTAAAACAAATACATAAAATCCAATACTTTAATTTACAGCTACTGCAGTGTCTAGATAAAATAAATAAGACTCAAGTAGACAATTTACATAAAGAAGCCGGGGCGGAAGAAATCCGGCGTATCGACCTGCTACTGAGGTCTGAGGAAGTTGACTCTCCTGAAAAATAGTCAACGGAGGGGAGTCAGACCTCACTGAGTGAATTACTATAGTATATATACATACACTCTAAGTGATAATGCAAACAGTCAACAGTATATGAGTAATATGTATATATACAGGCAAGTTCATACAGATGCAGAAAAATCATTTTATATATTTTGTCTGAAAATCAACTTTTATGAAGGATCACATAGAACCCTAGAATATCGCAACTTCAGAAAAATAGTGTTAAACAACACTCTAGCCATACAGGCTCACTGATTCCAAATATATCCACTTAATCCATATGGACAGTAGACTGGCCCCGAGACACTAAGTCAACCGAGCTCCAGCAGTCTGACTGCCAGTGTGATTGGCCCCGAGACACTTGGTCAACCGAGCTCCAGCAATCACACCCCAAACCACATCTCACATATCAATAATCATAATCAAATCGATATCCACAAATAGTCAGTAATAAAGCCTAAATACTATAGGCGTACCGTACGTACTCGGTCCTAGTGCTGCCCACTAGGTAGCACGTTCTATTGATATCCTTCAGTAATAAATAATAAAACATTCATTCACAAATACATGATGCATGAATTTAAATAAATCAACAATATAAACCATATATATACCGAAAATATACCAAACATAAACCAGGTATATTTTGAGTATATATATACGTCAAATAAATTCAATCAAATCATGAATTAAACTAAAAATATATTTAAAAACATTTTAAATATATTTTATTAATAAAACATGTATATAATTTATTATATACCAAAAATATACCAAAAATATACTTGAATATAAATCATGTAATTTATGCATATTCAGTCAAAATAAAACATGCATTTTCTAAATCATGCATCCTAAGCATATATATATATAATATAGTAACTCACCTAATGCGCTCCACGAGACAGGTCCGACGGGCCTGGTCCACTAACCCTCGGTCTCGGCGCAACTAAACAAGAAATAATTAATCGACATCAGAATAACCCTAACAGAAATCCTAGAATTCAATCTAGAGTATTAAATACAGAATCGAAAATTAGGGTTCGACTGGATATCACGTTTTACGAGAATTCTACCGGAAATCCGGCAGAACCTCCCCTGTAAAACAGACATCTCTCTACTCAAAAGAGTAGAGCCGACCCTGCAAAGAAAATACACTTCAAAAATAACACCATAAACAATCACAACCCCTCGGTCGGACTCCAGACTACAATCTGGTCGACCGGGGTCCACAAACACAGAAAATATATTCAAATATACCAAAAATATCCTTAAGTCATAAAAATACATTTTATAAATAAAAATTACATAATTGACCTTGAAACACTATAAAAACCGATTAAAACTCATTTTATTAGAAAAACCGTATATTATATATATAATTGAAAATAATTCCCGAAAAATAGTTTTAATTAGTTAAAAATACCAAATAATTTGTAGAAATCATTTTTATACCTTAAATAAATATTAAAACCAATTAAATTACATTTTTAGACAATTTAGGGTAAAATTACCAAAATACCCCTATATATATATATATACCTAATTTACTTCAAAAATTCACCAAAAATCATACAATTATCCAAAATTAATTTTCTCAACATATTTATCAATAATATCAATAATTAAACTCAATTAACCAATTAAATTCAAATAAAAACACAATTAACTTAATTTTACAAAATCACATAAACTTCAATAATTAAAATAAATACTTAGAAATTCATAAAAATTCCAAATAAATTCCTATAATTCATTTCAACACCTAATTCAACCATAAACTCCAATTTCATAATTTAAATAATTAATTTCCGAAAATTCGAAAATAATATTAAAATATTCAAAAATACCCAAAAATCCAAACAATCTCCAAAAATTCTACAAAAATTCATACATGAAGATTAAACTACCAGGAACAACATTTGTGAAGGAAGTTTCCATGAATCATCCAAATTGAAGCTCAAAAAATCAAAAACCAAAAGTGGCCGAAATATTCAACTCAAAACCTAAGCAATTCTAGAACGTTTTAGCTCAAACCAAAGCTAGAATAACACTCACCGGAGCTCAAGGAGAAGATAGAGACCGGCGGTGTCGAAAACGGTGGCCGGAGGAGGGAGAAACCACGGTGGCAAAAATGATGGTCCGGCGGGTATCTACGGGAGAAGAAGAAGAAGAAGAAGAAAAAGAAAAGAAAGAAAAGGAAAGAGAAAAGAAAAGAAAAAGAAAGAAAAAGGGAAAAGAAAAAGAAAAAAAAGAAAAAAGAAAAAAAATAATAAATTTTAATAATTTAATAATAAATAAAATAATCAAATAATAATAATAAATAATAAAAATATTAGGGTAATAATAAACCCTAATTAAATATACACACACAGGCTTTATTTAATAATTTAAAAATATGTATGAGTTCATGCAAACCCGTAAATACATTTAAAATAATTAATAATACATTGTTTACGTGGAAATTTCCCCGAAAATGAAAGTCCCAGGGAAAATTTTACGTAAAATACTGAAAATAATAGACAGTAATTAAAATAGGTTTAAAATACATATCAACTCATAAAAATATCGTATAAAATACAAAAATCACTGACACTGCATATCCCGGTACAGTGTAAAAATATTTTTAAAATTACGGGATATTACATATATTTTATCTGAAAATCATCTTTTATGAAGGATCACATAGAACCCTAGAATATCGCAACCTCAAAAATAGTGTTAGACAACACTCTAGCCATACAGGCTCACTTATTCCAAAATATATCCACTTAATCCATTTAGACAGTAGACTGGCCCCGAGACACTAAGTCAACCGAGCTCTAGCAGTCTGACTGCCAGTGTGATTGGCCCCGAGACACTTGGTCAACCGAGCTCCAGCAATCACACCCACAAACCACATCTCACACATCAATAATCACATCAAATCAATATTCACAATAGTTAGTAATATAGCCTAAAGCTATAGGCGTACCGGTACGTACTCGATCCTAGTGCTGCCCACTAGGTAGCACGTTCTATCGATATCCTTCATCATTAAATATAAAACATTCATTCACAAAAATAAATGATGCATGAATGTAAATGAAATAACAATATAATCCATATATATACCAGAAATATACCAAAAGTAAAACCAGGTATATTTCGAGTATATATATGTCAAATGAATTCAATCAAATTATAAATTAAGTTGGAAATATATTTAAAAACATTTTAAGTATATTTTATTTACAAAACATGTATATAATTTATTATATACCAAAAATATACTTAATATAAACTTAAGAAATAATCAATTTATTTATGCATATTTAATCAACATAAAACATGTATTTCTAAATCATGCATCCTAAGCATATATATATAGTATAGTAACTCACCTAGTGCGCTCCACGAGACGGGTCCGACGGGCCTGGTCCACTAGCCCTCAGTCTCGGCGCAACTAAACAAGCAATAAATAATAGACATCAGAATAAACCCTAACATAAATCCTAGAATTCGATCTAGAGTATTAAACACAGAATCAGAAATTAAGGGTTCGATTGGATATCACGTTTTACGAGAATTCAAATAAAATCCGACAGAACCTCCCCTGTAAAACGATCATCTCTCTACTCAAAAGAGTAGAGCCGATCCTGCAAAGAAACACACTTTGAAAAATAGGCTCAACACAATCCACAACCCCTCGGTCGGACTCCAGACTACAATCTACCGACCGCGGTCCACAATTCACAGAACAATTCTGAAAATACCAAGAATATCCTTATAGCATAGAAATTCATTTTATAAGTAGAAATTACATAATTAACCTTTAAACACAGTAAAAACCGATAAAAACTCATTTTATTAGAAAAACCGTATATTATATATATAATTGAAAATAATTCACGAAAAATAGTTTTAATTAGTTAAAAATACTAAATAATTTGTAGAAATCATTTCTATACCTTAAATAACTATTAAAACCTATTAAATTACATTTTTAGACAATCTAGGGTAAAATTACCAAAATACCCCTATATATATAAATATACTAAAATTACTTCAAAAATTCACCAAAAATTATACAATTATTCAAAAATTAATTTCTCAACATATTTATCAATAATATTAATAATTAAACTCAATTAACCAATTAAATTCAATTAAAAACACATTTACCTAATTTTTCAAATTTACATAAACTTCAATAATTCAAAATAAATACTTAGAAATTCATAAAAATTCCAAATAAATTCCTATAATTCATTTCAACACCTAATTTAACCATAAATCCCAATTTCATAATTTAAATAATTAATTTGCAAAAATTAGAAATAATATTAAAATATTCAAAAATACCCAAAAATCCAAAAAATCTCCAAAAATTCTACAAAATTCATACATGTAGATTGAGCTACTGGGAACAACATTTGTGAAGGGAGTTTTCATGAATCAATCAATTTGAAGCTCAAAAAAATCGAAAACCCTAATGTGACCGAATTGAGTTTTAGCTCAAACCTCAAAGTCCACTTGATTTCAGGCCAAAAGGAGCTTAGAATTGGAGTCACTGGAGCTCAAGGAGTCGATGAAGACCGACGGTGCACGAAATGGTGGCCGAAATCATCGTCGACGACAAGAAGCTCAACTTGCTGCCATGGCGGATTTTGGGCGTTCCAGCGGGCTTCCGGCGGCCTGGTCACGTCGGAGAGGAAGAGGAAGGAAGGGGGAGGAGGTTGGCGGCAGCTGGTGGCGGCGAGGGGTGGTCCGACGTGTTGGAATGGGAGGCGCAGTGAGGGTAGCGATCGGGAGAGAAGAAGGAGAGGGAAGGGCAAAACGGTAATTTGGCAAAATTTTTGATTTTTAATGTATATATGTATATATATATACTTTACACTATATAATAAAATAATATTAAATTACACACATTAAATATACACCACACATATAAAATTTAATATTTTAATAATTTATACTAAATAAAATTAATTAAATAACAATAAAACAAATAAATAATTAATAAAATATTAGGGTAATACTAAACCCTAATTAAATAAATATTTATATGTATATACGGTGTTTAATATTTTAAAAATATGTATGAGTTCATGCAAGTCCGAAAATATATTTAAAATAATTAATAATAAATTATTTACATGAAAATTTCCCCGAAAATACAAGTCCCCGGGAAAATTTTACGTAAAGGACTGTAAATAATACACAGTAATAAAAATAGGTTTTAAATACATATCAACTCGTGAAAATGTCATAATATATATACATAAATTATTAACACTGTATATCCCGGTACAGTGTAAAAATATTTTAAAAACACGGGATATTACAACTAGGGCTGAGTACGTGCCGGTACGCTGATAGTATTTAGGCTCTATTACTAACCTATTTATGGATATTGATTGGATTGATTTGATTTGATGTGAGATATGATTTAGGAGTGTGATTGCTGGAGCTCGGTTGACCAAATGTCTTGGGGCCAATCACACTGACAGTCAGTCTGCTGGAGCTCGGTTGACTTAGTGTCTCGGGGCCAGTTTATTGTCCAAAAGGAACAAGTGAATATATTTGGAATAAGTGAGCCTGTATGGCTAGAGTGTTGTTTAACACTATTTGAGGTTGTGATTTACTAAGGTTCTATTTGATCCTTCATAAACAGTGATTTTCAGAAAATATATAAAATGATTTTGCTGCATCTGTGTGTATTTTCCTGTATATATATTTATTATATATACTATTGACTATGTGCATTGTCATTTAGTATGCATGTATATATATTATAACAATTCACTCAGTGAGGTCTGACTCCCCTCGTTGACTATTTTTCAAGAGAGTCATCGTCTTCAGACCTCAGTAGCAGACCTATACGCTGGATTTCTTCCGCCCCGACTTCATTATGTAAATTGTTTATCTGAGTTTTTTTTATAATCTAGACACTGCAGTAGTTGTAAACAGTTGTGGAGTTTATGTATTTATTTGTGTGAGTTATGTATTTCAAAGATTTGAATTGGATTAGTATTAAAAGTTTATTTATATATGAGTTGAGTTGTTCGATTTAAATGTCATTTGATGGATTATTATTTCAATATCTATGGTTTTATTTCCACTGCAGAATATATGATTTATGTTATTATTATTATTGCATGTTTTTATTTTTTATTTTAAGGCTTGCTACAGGTTCCGGATTCGAAAGAATTCTCATTCGATGGTGCTTGTTTTGGATCATGACAAATATTATAATAAATCTCCACCACACAATACATAAATATCTCACCCCACACACACACACATATATATAAACACACATATACATTATCACTTAAAAATATAACATTTACATAAAGGCTAAAATAATAATAATATTAGTACTTAAAAATAATATTAGAATAACCATGCTCTAAATTAATGTTATCAGAATAATAGTGTTAAGAAATAATAAATATACACAATAGAATTTAATGTCCAAAATAATATATTACGTAGAAAATTCAATTAAACATACAATAATGATAATAAATCACAAAATAGTAAAATAATTAAATGTAACTTTTAAATTTTATTAACACTGAATATCTCATTATTTAATAAAATAATTTAAAAACTAAGGTTATTACATTTATTTTTGTTATTTGTGATTAATTATTATTATTTTATGTTTGATTAAATTTTATACGTAAATATATTATTTTGGATGTTTAACTTGCATGATTTATATTTAATTTTTTTAATAGTATTATTATAATAGTATTAATTTAATTTGCATTATTATTATTTCTATTATTGTTTTATCAAATTTCATTATTATTTTTAATATTTTTATTTTTATTAAATTACATTATTAGTATTATTATTATGTATTATAATGTATGTGTGTGTGATTATTTGTGTGCTATATATATATGTGTGTGTCTATATATATATATATATATATATATATATATATATATATATATATATATATATATATATATATATATATATATATATATGAGATATTTTAATTATTGTGTGGTGAGAATGATTTAAGATATAATAATATTATTTTATATAGTTTTAATATATAGTTAATATACATATATACACAAACATACAAACATTCATACAAACATAAAAACACTGTCTCTTCTTTCCTCCCCCGTACTGTCCTGATTCGAGCTTGTCGTTGTGCCTCCCTTGCTTTCGGCCGGCCACCACCTTCTTCTCTAGGCTTCCCACCATCGTCTGCACGTCGGAGAGTCGCTGGAGTTATAGAAAATGGCAGCGACAACAAGTTGAGCTCCTCACCGTTTCTCCCTCTTCCGTCCACCATTCCTCGCATTTCTGGTGTTTATCAACTCTCTAAACTCTAGTGAGCATGAATCTAGCTTCGATTTGAGCTCAAAACATCCATTTCTTGAGTTTTCTTGAATTTTAGTTTGTGAGCTTTAGGGTTTTCTATTTTTTTAGGCTGATATTGATCGAATCTTACAAACTCCCTTCACAAAAGTTGATCTTGGTAGCTTAATCTACATGTCTATATTTTTTTTGAATTTTTTGAATTTATTTTAATTTTTGTGAATTTTGAATATTTTATTATTATTTATTGAATTTTCGTAAATTAATTTATTAAATTATAAAATTTGTTGATTTAGTATTTTTTTTAGGTTATTATTAATTTTAGTGTTGAGATAATAATTTTTGTGATTTTTATGTAATTTTTATATTATGTCAATATTAGAAAATTAGGTTATAGTTGGGTTTTTGTTGAAATTATTGATTAAATATGTGTTTTAGTTAATATTAGTATATTATATGTTGAGAAAATAATTTTTATGCATTTATATAATTGTTATAGAATTTTTGAGTAATATTAGTATATTATGTGTATTTTTGTATTATAGGGTTAAATATGTAATTTTGTTAAGATTATATTTAAATAATATGTTTTAGTTGGTTTTATAATTATTTAAGGTATTAAAATGATTTTTTTTTACAAATTATTTACTATTTTTAACTAATTAATACTAATTTTTGAAAATTGTTTTCAAATAATATATTATATATTATTTTGGTAATAAAATGGGTTTTTAGTAATTTTTAATATGTATTTAGGCTATTTTAGTTATTTGAATATATAAAGTGAATTTTTATTAATTTATATTGAATTATTGAGAAATTTGATTTTTAATAATATTATATTATTATTTCAGAATTTTTACATAATTATTGTGAAATTAAGTATATTTGATGTTTTAGTGTTAAATACGTAATATTTTGAGGATATTTATGGCATTTATTGATTTTTTTAATATATTTATTATATTATTTAGATTTTTGGTGAATTGTGGACCTCAGTTGGGGAAATTGTGCAGTTTGGGATCCCAACCGAGGGTTGTGTGAATTCTAGTTTTTGAAGTGCGTTTTTTTTGTAGGACCGACTCTAGTTTCTAGTAGAGAGATGTCCATTTTACAGAGGAGGTTCTGTCGAATTTTTGGTAGAATTCTCATAAAATGTGACATCAGGTCAATTCTAAATTATGTCTATCTATATTCTGAAATCTTAGATCGAGTCTCTTTAGAGGTTTAAGTTACAAGTTTATTCTGATTTCCATATTTATTTTATTATTTAGTTGCACCGAGACTGAGGCCTAGTGGACAAGGCCCGTCGGACCAATCTCAAGGAGTGCAAACCTGTGAGTTGTTATTTTATATGTACATTGCATTTAGGATGCATGTTTTAGCACATATTCATGTTTTAATTGTATTTATTGAAGCGGGTTAGATATAATAACTCGAGTTTTTAGATTATTTTATTTTAAAATGGGTTATGCAGTGCTAATAATTTTTAAAACTATATTTTATTATTTTGTGAATTTTTATCGTTATTATTTTACGTTTAATCAACATTTTCTATGTAAATATAGGTATTTAAGTTCATTATTTCGGGAAAGATTATTTTATTAATGTTTAATTTGGTGCTTAATATTTTAATATTAATATTTTAATAAATTATTTCATTATTTGTGTTCTTGTATGTATTATATTTATATATTACCTTATGTATTATTATTTTATATGTTATATTTCATATTACATTAAGGTTTAATGTAAGTGTGTGTGTGTTATATGTATATGTGTGAGTGTTTGTTGTATATGAGTGAGTACAGTATATATATATATAATATATATATATATATATATATATATAATATATATATATATATATATATATATATATATTTATTTATTTATTTGTGGGGAGTTAATATATAATGATATTATATTATAAGGTTTTGTAAAATTACCCAAGCTGTCACCCTCCATTGCGTTACCGTCCGAGCCCCTACCGGCGGTGTGCCTCTCTATTCAGCTCACCGGACCACCCTCCATTAGCCAGCGAATCCGCCATCCTTCGCCTTCTTCTTCGGCGGTGTTGACAAGTAGAAACAGTAGCAGGGTTGACAGAAGCTTCCGGCATCGTTCCTCCTTCATCAGGTCGCCGTTCTTCGCATTTCCGATGTCGTTGAGCTCCCCTAGCTCCAACCAAGAAGACTCTAAACTCCTTTTAAGCTCTAATCCTGCCATTTGTGATTTTTTCTTAATTTTTAGTTTATGGTTCTTTAGGGTTTTTATTTTTTTTGGATGTTAATGGTTGATTCTCACAAAGTTCCTTAACAAAAGTTAATCCCCCTAGCTCAAGCTACCCCCATGAATTTTTGTGTGATTTTTAGAAATTATTTTGATTTTTGTGAATTTTTGATTATTTTATTATTTTCGTAAATTAATTAAATAAATTATGAAATTGTGATTTTTGGTGTTATTGGTGGTTGATATTAATTTTAGTAATTAATTTATAATTTTTTTGATTTTTTGTGTAATTTTTATAATGTGATTTTTGGAAATTTAGGTTAAATATGTGTTTTTTTAAAAATAATTGGTTAATCAAGTATATTTGTTGATTTTATTGAATAATATGTTGAGAAAATAATTTTTGAGTATTTATATTATTTTGATTGAATTTTTTAGAATTTTTAGTATATTATGTGAATTTTTATATGTTAGGGGTATTTTGGTAATTTGGTAGTCATTTTAGTTAAATATTAAGTTAAATTGGTCTTAATAATTATTTGAAGTATAAAAATTATTTTTATAAATTATTTACTAATTTTTAACTAATTAATACTATTTTTCAAAAATTATTTTCAAATTATATATAATATGTTATTTTTGTAAATAAATGGGTTTTTAATTTTTGTAAATAAATGGGTTTTTAGTAACTTTTAGTATGTTTATGGATTAATTAAGTAATTTGGATTTATAAAATGAATTTTTATTAATATTGGTGTATTTTTTTGAGAAATATCGATTTTTACTTCTATTATATTATTATTAGGGTTTTTAAATAATTACGTGTAAAATAATTATTTTTGATGTTTTTTAATGTTTAAATTGCCATATTTTGATACTTAAAGGAGCATTTTTAGTATTTGTTGAATTTATGTATATTTTATTGTATTTTGTGGTGAATTGTGGACCTCGGTCGGGGAAAATTGTAGTTTGGGATCCCGACCGAGGAGTTGGGAGAATTTTGTATTTGAAGTGTGTTTTCTATGCAGGATCGGCCCTACTTTTGTAGTGAGATGTCCGTTTTATAAAGGAAACTCTACAGAAATTTTGGTAGATTTCTCGTAAAACATGACAACCGGTCCGAGTCTAGTTTTGAATTTTTGATTGAGTATTTCCATAGTAATTCTAGAAGCATAGAGTTATAATTTATTATGATGGTTGTTATTTTATTTTTCTAGCTGCGCCGAGACCGAGGCTTAATGGATCAGGCCCGCCGAGTTTGTCTCGTGGAGCGCTAATATGTGAGTTATTATACTGTATATATATGCATTGCATATAGGATGCATCACTTAGGGTTTTTCATTTTTATTATATTTTTTTAAAAAGTGATTTAAATTATAATATTTTTGGTATTTCTAGGGTTTATATTTTTATATATATGCATGTTATTTTGATATATGCATGTTAAATAATTAGGTTTATGTTTAATACATTTTAGTATATATACATGTTTTAAATGTATATTTGGTCATAATTATTTTATTGAATGATTAGTATACTTTAGGTATATTTTCAGTATATTTTAGGTTTATTCTTAAATAATTGCATGCCATATTATTGACTTACACTTAAATTGTTTTTAAGTATATTTTTGGTATATTTTTTATATATTTCCAAATAAATGCATGTTTTATTATTGATTTAAACCTAACATATTAGTGGTATACTTAGGGTTTATTTGTGATATATGCATGCTAGAAAATTAGGTTATTTTGGTATATTTGTGAATATATGTCAAACCTAAATGCATGTTTTAGTACATATACATGTTTTAAATGAATATTTATGCATAATTGTTTTATTAAATGATTTGTGTACTTAGGGTATATCTTTTGTATATTTAGGTATATTTTTAAGTAAATGCATGTTATATTATTAATAAACACTTAGTTGTTTTAAATTATATTAATGGTTTATCTTTAGTATATTTCGTGTTTTATTTGACATATATATATACTCGAAATATACTAGGTATATTTCTGGTATATATATGGTTTATTTTTCTATTATGAATTTCATTCTATATTATTTATTTTTTGGATGTATAGATTATTTTAAATGAAGGATATCAAGAGAACGTGCTACCCAGTGGGTAGCACTAGGACCGTGTACGTACCGGTGCGATAGATCAGGGTTGAGTGAGAATTAATTATGGTGATTATAGTTGATTTGATTAATTTAATTAAGATCAATAGTATGATTGAGAGTGTGATTGCTGGAGCTCTATTGACCAAGTGTCTCGGGGCCAATCACACTGACAGTCAGACTGTCGGAGCTCGGTTGACTTAGTGTCTCAGGGCCAGTCTACTGTCCATAATGAAATAAGTGATATATTGATTTGATTGAGATGTGATGTGATTGAGAGTGTGATTGCTGAAGCTCGGTTGACTAAGTGTCTCAGGGCCAATCACACTAATAGTCAGACTGCGGGAGCTCGGTTGACTTAATGTCTCAGGGCCAATCTACTGTCCAAATTGGAATAAGTGTTCTATTTGGAATTAAGTAAGCCATATGGCTAGAATGATGTGGTCGATTGAGGTTGCGATTATTAGGGTTCTAATTGATCCTTCATGAATTAAAATAAATGTTTTCTACATTCAGTATATTCATAAGAGCAAAGTTTGACATTTGTGTGAAATGCGTGTTTATACATATATATATATATATATATATATATATATGAATGTATGATTGAATGTGGTTTAGATTGCATGTATCTATAGTATAATAATTCACTCAGTGAGGTTTGACCCCCCCTTAATTATTTTTTTCGGGAGATCCTATATCGTCAGACCTTAGTAGTAAAGTTCCTCGCCGGTGTTCTTCCGTCCCGGCAATTTTATGTAAATGTATTTTTTGAACTCTGATTGTATTCTACAAACTACAGTAGTAGTGTCATTGTATCAAAAGAGTATTATTTTGTTTTGATATTGTCACGACCCAAAACAGGGGCCATGACCGGCGCTAGGGAACGGGAATTCTTTCGGATCCGGAACCCGTAGCAAGCCTTAAAATTAAAAAACAAACATGCAATAATAATAATAACATAATTAAAATATTTTGCAGCGAAAATAAAATTCATAAATAAGACAAAATAATAATCTGCCAATGGATTTAACAATACAAATCCATCTCATATATAAATAATTTGTTAATACATATCTCAGTTCAAATATTTAAAATACATATTTCTTACAAACTCAGGTACGCAGTTTACATAGTGAAGCCAGGGCGGAAGAAATCCGGCGTATGGGTCTGCTACTAAGGTCTGAAGACGTAGACTCTCTTGAAAATAATCAACGGAGGGGAGTCAGACCTCACTGAGTGAATTGTTATATATATATATATATATATATATATGCATACTAAATGACAATGCACACATTCAATAGTATATATAATAATTATATATACAGGCAAAATCACATAGATGTAGCAAAATCATTTTATATAAATATTAAGAAATACATCCATATATGAAGGATCAAATAGAACCCTAGAAAATTGCAACCTCAAACAGTGTTAGACAACACTCTAGCCATACAGGCTCACTTATTCCAAATAAATTCACTTGTTCCATTTAGACAGTAGACTGGCCCCGAGACACTAAGTCGACCGAGCTCTAGCAGTCTGACTGTTAGTGTGATTGGCCCCGAGACACTTGGTCAACCGAGCTCCAGCAATCACACTCCCAAATCACATCTCACATCAAATAATCAATCTGATCATAATCCACAAATAGGTTAGTAATAAAGCCTAAAGGCTATCGGCGTACTGGTACGTACTCGGTCCTAGTGCTTCCCACTAGGTAGCGCGTTCTATTGATATCCTTCATTTAAAAATAATTCCATTCATTCATGAAATAAATGATGCATGAATTTAAATAAAATAACAATATAAACCATATATATACTAGAAATATACCAAAAATAAACTAGGTATATTTCGAGTATATATGTCACGACCCAAAATAGGGGCCATGACTGGCGCTAGGTAATGGGAATTCTTTCGATTCCGGCACCCGTAGCAAGCCTAAAAATAAAATAAAACATGCAATAATAATAATAACAGTATTTAATGCAGCGGAAATAAAATCATAAATATCAAAATAATAATTTCGTCAAATGAAATTAAATCGAATTCTCATATCATATATAAATAAATCCTTTAATACAAGTTTTAGTTCAATTTCTCAAAATACATAACTCACACAAATATAATACATAAAACCCATAATTAATTTACAACTACTACAGTGTCTAGATTATAAAAATAAAACTCAAGACTCAGATAAGCAGTTTACATAAAGAAGCCAGGGCGGAAGAAATCCGACATACAGGCCTGCTACTGAGGTCTGAGGAAGAAGACTCTCCTGAAAAATGGTCAACAGAGGGGAGTCAGACCTCATTGAGTGAATTACTATAATATATATACATGCATACTAAATGTCAATGCACACAATCAAAGTATATATAATATGTATATATACAAGCAAATACACACAGATGCAATAAATTCATTTTATATATTTTTATTGAAAATCACTGTTCATGAAGGATCAAATAGAACCCTAGAATATCGCAACCTCAAACAGTGTTAGACAACACTCTAGCCATACAGGCTCACTTATTCCAATATATGATCACTTCATCCATTTGGACAGTAGACTGGCCCCGAGATACTAAGTCAACCGAGCTCCAGCAGTCTGACTGTCAGTGTGATTGGCCCCGAGACACTTGGTCAACCGAGCTCCAGCAAGCACACACCCAAATCACATCACACATCAGATAAATCACTTCCAATTGATATCCTTAAACTAGTTAGTAATATAGCCTAAATGCTATAAGCGTACCGGTACGTACTTGGTCCTAGTGCTACCCACTAGGTAGCACGTTCTATCGATATCCTTCATTTTAAATATAAATCATACATTCATAAAAATAAATAATGCATGAATTTAAATAAAACAGCAACATAAACCATATATATACTGGAAATATACCAAAAGTAAACCAGGTATATTTCGAGTATATATATGTCAAATAAATCCAATATAATTACAAAATAAACTAAGAATATACCAAGAATATACATAAAACATTTTAAGAATAATTTATTAATAAAACATGCATATAATTTGAAAATATACCAAAATATACCGAATATAAACTAAAGATAACTTAAATACCAAATGAATTATTTATGCATAATTAATCAAAATAACATACATTTCTAAATCATGCACCCTAAATCATGCACCCTAAAGCATAATATATAGAAATAACTCACACTTAGTGCACTCCTCGAGATGGGTCCGACGGGCCTGGTCCACTAGCCCTCGGTCTCGATGCAACTAAACATACAAAAATAATAGACATTAGAATAAACCTAACAGAAAATCCTAGAAACTCGATCTAGAATATTAGACACCGAAATAGAATTAGGGTTTGATCAGACATCACGTTTTACGAGAATTCTACTGAAAATTCGATAGAACCTCCCTCGTAAAACGGACATCTCTCTACTCAAAGAGTAGAGCCGGCCTTGCAAAGAAACACACTTCAAAAAACAGGCACAAAAACACATCCATAACCCCTCGGTCGAACTCCAAACTACAGTCTACCGACCAGGGTTCACAATTCACAAATAATATAAAAATACCAAAAATACCCTTATATCACAAAATACATTTTATAAGTACAAATTACTTAATTAACCCTAAAACACAGTAAAAACCGATAAAACTCATTTTATTTAGAAAAATCGTATATTATATATAATTGAAAATAAGTCACGAAAAATAGTTTTAATTAATTAAAAATACTAAATAGTTTTTAGAAATCATTTTTATACCTTAAATAACTATTAAAACCAATTTAATTACATTTTGTAGTCCATTTAGGGTAAAATTACCAAAATACCCATATATATATAAATATACTAAAATTACTCCAAAAATTCACCAAAAATAGTATAATTATCCAAAATTATTTTCTCCACATATTTATCAATAATATCAATAATTAAACTCAATTAACTAATTAATTTCAATTAAAAACATAATTAACCTAATTTCCAAAATTACATAAACCTAAATAAATTCAAAATAAATACATATAAATTCATAAAAATTCCAAATAAATTTCTATAATTCATTTCAACACCTATATTTATCATAAAACACAATTCACAATTATTAATTAATTTTCAAAAATTAGAAAATAATATTAAAATATTCAAAAATACCCAAAAATCAAAATAATTCCCAAAAATTCTACCAAAAATCATACATGTAGATTAAGTTACTAGGATCAAATTTTGTTAAGGAATTAATCTTGAATAACTAAGATTAAAGTTCAAATAAATCGAGAAACAAAAATGGCTGAAATTAACATCAAGCTCAAAACCTTACCAAAATGAATTTTAAGCTAAAAGGAAGCTTGGAATCGTCTTCTATGGAGGCTAGGAGTTCAACGACATTGGAATCACTGGATTTGGTGGTCGGAAAGTCGGTGAACGGCGAGGAGAGAAGTTTCGGTCATTCCGGCCAAAATCAAGCCAAAAAGGTGCTGGAGAAGAAGGCTAGGGGCGGCGGAGCAAGTTGGAAATGGAGGTGGCATGGTGGGAGGTGCAATGACAGTGAGGAAATGGCGTGCGCAGTGGTGAGGGGGGTTGGGGTCGTCAGGGAAGATGGAGGAAGGGTTGATGGCAAACTTGTAATTTTAATGAACTTTATATTTGATAAATATTATAAGTATATATATGTATATATATATCTATACTCTATATTATTTTAATATATAATATTATATAGATAATAAATATTCACCACACACATTAAATATATATTTTAACAATTTATACACTAAAAATAATTAAATAATATTAAAACTAATAATAAATAATAAAATATTAGGGTAATTAATTAAACCCTAGTTAAATAAATAAATACACATATAACATTATTTAGTACTTTAAAAATATATATGAGTTCATGCAAGTCCATAAATCTATTTAAAATAATTAATAGTGAATTATTTACGTGAAAATTTCTCCGAAAATGCAAGTCCCGGGAAAATTTTACGTAAAGCACTTAAAATAATATACAACAATTAAAATAAGTTTTAAATACATATCAACTCATAAAATATCATAATTATATACAAAATTATTAACATTGCATATCCCGATGTAGTATTAAAATATTTAAAAACTCAGGATATTACAGTATATTTGTCAAATAAATTCAATTTATTTACAAAATAAACTAGAAATAAACCATGAATATACCTAAAAATATTTTAAGAATAATTTATTTATAAAACATGCATATAGTTTAAAATATACCCATAATATACCAAAAGTAAACCTAAGTAATAATTAATTCATTTATGCATACCTCACTAAAATAAATCATACATTTCTAAAACATGCACCCTAAAACATGTATATATAAAATAACAACTCACTGTTATTGTGCTCCTCGAGACGGGTCCGACGGGCCTGGTCCACTAGGCCTTGGTCTTGACGCAACTAAATAAACAAATGACAACATGAATCAGAATAAATCTATCGGAATTCTAAAGACTCGATCTAGAATCTTAGACACATAATTAGAATAGGAATTCGACCGGACATCACATTATATGAGAATTCTATCGGATATCCGATAGAACCTCCCCTGTAAAACGAACATCTCTCTACTCAAAGAGTAGAGCCGGTCCTGCAAAGAAACACACTTCAAAAATAAACACAATTCACAACCCTCAGTCAGACTCCAAACTATAATTCACCGACCAAGGTCAACAATTCACAAAATAATGCAGAACACATGAAAAATACCAAAAATACCAAAAATTCCCTTCAATACTCAAAATATAGCAATTTAGATATTCAAACGCTAAAAATATTTATTTTACCGATAAATATATAAAAACCCTAATTTTAAATAAAATACTATTAAAAATTGATAATTCTCAATAAATTCATAAATATTGATGAAAATACACTTTATAAATCCAAATTACATAATTAAACCCTAAAACTTACTAAAAATCAATAAAAACTCATTTATTTAGAAAAATCGTATATTATATATAATTTGAAATAATTTACGAAAAATAATTCTAATTAGCTAAAAATACTAAATAATTTGTAGAAATCAGTTTTTATGCCTCAAATAACTAGTAAAACCAATTTAATTATAGTTTTAGCCAATTTAGTGCCAAATTACCAAAATACCCCAAATATATATGAATTCACTATAAATGTTCAAAAATTCACAAAAAATAGTATAATTACTCAAAATTAAATTTCTCAACATATAATTCTGTAATATCAATAAATATACCCAATTAACCAATTAATTTCAATAAAACACATAATTAACCTAATTTTCCAAAAATTACATAAATTAAATAAATTCAAAATAATTATATAAAATTCCACAAAAATTACAAATAAATTTATAAAATTCATTTCAACACCTATAAACACCATAAAACATAATTTCATAATTTAATTAATTAATTTTCAAAAATTAGAAAATATTAATAAAATAATAAAAAATTCACAAAAATCAAAATAATTCCCAAAAATTTCACAAAAAATTCACAGAGCTAGATTAAGCTACTAGGATCAATGTTTGTGAAGGAATATTGCATGTATCAACCAAATCAAAGATCAAAAAAAAAAAAAACCCTAGTAGGCCAAAATTATAAAATCGAAACCTAGGGAAATCTAAACCATTTCAAGTGACATAAAGCTTAGAAATGCACTCACCGGAGCTCAAGGAAGAGATAGAGACTAGTGGGGCTTGAAATGGTGGCCGGAATCACATCAATCGGAGTTGAGTGAGAATTTCAGCTACTCGGGTTGTTGCACAGCGTTCACCGGCACCGGAGAGGGTGGAAGAGGGTGGTGGAGCTGATGGAAATGGTGGTGGCACACCGACGGGAAGAGGAAGGAGTTGTAGAAGCCGGAGGCATAAGGAAGATGATCGGGAAGGAGGAAGGTGACTCAATGGCAAAATGGTAAATATTGTAAACTTTATTTTGTTAATAATAATATATGTATATATATATATATATCTCACTTATATTATTTTAATATATAAATTAACACACACAATAAATGTCCACCACACACTTTAATAATAATATATATACACATATACATATATGCACACATTAATTAATTACTATTAAAACTATATATTATAATTTATTTAATTAAATAACCCTAATTTTAATTTAAATGCATGTATGTATATGTATTTTATTTGACACTTTAAAATCACACATGAGCTCATGAAAATTCATAAAACCATTTAAAATAATTAATATTTAATTATTTACGTCTTAATTTCCCCAAAAATAAAATTCTCGGGAAAATTTTACTTAAAATATCTTAAAATAATATAAAATAATTAAAAAATGACTTTAATAAATAACAAACTCATTAAATAATCATAAATATAAATACAAATTATTAACATTGCATATCCCGATGCAGTTTAAAATTATTTAAAAACTCGGGATATTACAGATATTTAATACTCAAAGAGTTGTATCTGAACATTGTATGAATAGATTTATTTATGAAAGGAGTTAGAGTAATTATTTTATTTATTGATTCAATTTTTTTTAATTTTGTCATACTTTTTATTTATTTATTGCATGATTTTATTTTCTAAGGCTTGCTATGGGTTTCGGATTAGAAAGAATTCCCGTTCCCTAGCGCCGGTCATGACTCCTAGTTTGGGTCGTGATAAAGTTGGTATCAGAGCATGGTTCTGTGTCAGGGCCTTAGTTGTGTGAGTTATGGCCCTAGTTTTCAGTGCTGTGTTTTCTTTGGAACTACTGCAGTTAAATTAGGTTCAGTCATGTCTTTGAAAAGTCTTCCTTGCATTAGGAATTCCGCGTAACCATTAGGGTGTCTGTTGATGCTTATGATTATTTGAATTACTTGTTTGGTTTTTACTCTTTTCTGATTGCTGTGAGCATGAGTCACTCCATCGGTTGATGAGATCGATGAAAGATAAGCATGAGGTTCTACCCCCTATGCAGCCTGTTAGGTGTAGGGGTAGAGATGGACTTAGAAGGCCTGATGATTGCTGTAGACAGCGAAAATAGCAAAATATGGAGCTAGTGGCTCTGTGTTGTGTGATGCTGCTCATGTGATAGGAGTTTCATTGGGTTCAGTGTCAATACTTTTGATCATACATCAGATGTAATTTCTATTTCAGCCGAGAACTCGGGATACATCAATTCTGCATATATTCTATATTCTGAATCCTATTGATTTTCCATGTCTTTTTAGCATGGTGAATGTGAATTATTCTTTTGCAAAGATAATATTGGTAATTAGTCTTTTCAAGTTGAGGTTGTGGTTATAGTTTCATCCCTACTACACTTATCTATTATAGGGGTAGGTCAGAGGCAACTGTAACTAAAAGGTTGAGATAGTCATTGTAAGAGGTACAAGTATCCCTTTGAACTCCAGCAAACAACAATTGTGGCTAGGATAGCCGAGAGTAATGAGAGCTTGTGGGCATTTAGCTAAGTTTGATGGTTGTTGAGTATCCTTTGATGAAGAAATTGGAAGATGTCTAATGAAGACGAAACACTCTTGTACACTTTATGGCAAGCTGTTAATTTTGACTGCAGCAGATGGTTAGAGTCTAAGAGTGATTTCTAAGACATTTCCATCCAGATTTAAGGAAGGATAATCATCTATGGCTGTTATTGCATAGAGTAAGGGAAGAGCAGTCAATTGAGAAGAATACTTGTAAACTCTTCAATTTGTTACATCATGCTGAAGACGTGATACGGTATAAAAGGAGACTGGTAGAACTATTTATTACCAAATTAAGTTTGATATATATTGGCATCTGAACTAAACACTAGAATTTATTAGGTTATTTGTAAATTCAATCTTGGGTGTAATTGATCTTGATGAGATATGAAAGGGTTGTTTCAGCACTATGCAGTGGTTGATTATCGGAGTAAAGAGGTGATTTTCAGAACTCCTGATGACGAAGAGTTTAAGTTTGTTAGTGATAAGAGTTCTGCACCCCATAATTTTATCTCCACTATCACTGCTAGAAAGATGTTGAGGAAGGTTGTTAGGAATACTTGACTCTAGTCAGGGATACTTCGTTAGAGGAATTGTCTCTCATAGATGTTCTAATTATCTGTAAGTTTCTTGATGTTTTTCATGATGAGTTACTAGGTTTACCACCTCAGAAATTGAATTATGCATCGATGTGGTTCCTGATATAACTCCTATTTTGACGTAGCCCTACAGAATGGCTTTTGTAGAGCTATCGAAGCAATTACAAGATCTATTAGACAAGGGTTTTGTCAGACCTTGTGTTTCTCCTTGGGTTGCACTAGTCCTGATGGAGAAGAAGAAGGACGATACACCCAGACTGTGCATTAATTACATAAAACTGAACGAGTATCCTCTTCCGAGGATAAATAATCTATCTGATTAACTTCAAGGTGCATAGTTCTTTCTAAGATTGATTTGAAGTCGGGTTATCATTAGTTATGGATCAGTCTGTAGTAGTCTTCATTAATGATACACTAGCATATTTGAAGTGAATGAAAGGGCATGTAAATCACTTGAGGACTATACTACAGACACTGAGAGAATGTCAGCTTTATGCTGAATTCATGAAGAGTGATCTTTGGTTGGAGAGTGTTATTTTTCTTGGACATATGACATTTAAAGATAGTATTCAAGTTGATCCACAAAAGATCGAAGCAATATTTGAGTGGCCCAGACTGACTACAACTATAGAGATTTGTAATTTTTTGGGTTTAGCTGGGTATTATAGGAAATTTGAGTATAATTCTCTAGAATTACAGCTCCTATAACCCACCTAACTCAGAAGAATGTGAAGTTATGTGGCTAGATATTTTTTAGAATAGTTTCCAATTGTTGAAGAAGACTATTGATCCAAGGGTTACGTAAGCTTCAGAGGATAAGATCTGACATCATTTCAGCATTACATCATATCATCTTAGCATCTCATTACAACATTTCATCATGATATTTCATTCCAGCATTTCATTATAACATTTCATCATAACATTCATCATAGCATGTCATCATGACATTTCTTTATAGAATGATCTTTGGGTAAAAGATGCACAAGTTAATTAAATAGGGTTGATGTTGAAAATTTGAGAAAAGAGATTCTATATAAGCTGCGGAATGAGCTTACAGTGTACATCCAGATGTACCACAGTCTTAAGAATCAACACTAGTGGGATGGATTGAAGAAGGATGTGGATGATTATATTTCTAAGTGTTTAATTTGCCAACAAGTGAAAACTGAGCATCATAAGCCTTCTGGGAAGCTTCAATCTCTTCTAAACCTTGAGTGTAAATGAGAAAGGATTGCTATGGATTTTGTGGTCAATTTACCTTGTTCGAAGGATGGATACGATTCCATCTAGGTGACTGTAGACAGATTGACCAAGTTAGCTAATTTTTGGCCAGTGAAAGCCATTTATTCAGTAGCTAAGTTGGCTAAGCTGTATATGAAGCACGTTGTGTGCCTGCATGGAATACCTGTGTTCATTGTATATGGTAGAGGTATAGCATTTACCTCTCGATTTTGATAGAAGCTTTTGGGAGCGATGAGCACCTGGTTGGATTTCAGTACTACTTTTCAACCTCAGACAGATGGTCAGTCTGAGAGGACGATCCAAACACTGAAAGATATATTGAAGATGTGTGTTTTGGATCTCAGAGGTAGTTGGGTTAATTATTTGCCACTTATAGAATTCACTTATAATAACAACTACCATGGCAGTATTGGAATAACACCATATGAGGCTTGTATGGAAGAGCTTATCTGGGAGACTGAAGTTGAGATATGAGCTTCTTACCCGTATCTTTTTCCCTTCTTGATTCTTGCAATATTATTTTCTTTGAATTCGGGGACGAATTCTTATAAGGAGGGGAGACTGTAATAACCCGAGTTTTTAGATTATTTTATTTTAAAACGAGTTATATAGTGCTAATAATTTTTAAAACTATATTTTATTATTTTATTATTTTGTGAATTTTTATCGTTATTATTTTACATTTAATTAATATTTTCTACATAAATATATGTATTTAAGTTCATTATTTTAGGAAAGATTATTTTATTAATGTGTAATTTAGTGCTTAATATTTTAATATTAATATTTTAATAAATTATTTCATTATTTGTGTTGTTATTGTATGTATTATATGTATATATTACTTATGTATTATTTTTATGTGTTATATTTCATATTACATTAAGGTTTAATGTAAGTGTGTGTGTGTTATTGTATATGTGTGAGTGTTTGTTGTATATGAGTGAGTAAAGTATAGCAATATAATATATATATATATATATAGATATATATATATATATAATATATATATATATTTATTTATTTATTTATTTATTTATTTGTGGGAGTTAATATATAATGATATTATATTATAAGGTTTTTAGTATAAATTAATATATATACGTATAATATATCAAAAACACATACACATAACCTTCCTCTTCCCCCCCCTCCCCCCCCCATAAAACTACCCAAGCCATCACCCTCCATCGCGCTGCCGTCTGAGCCCCTACCAGTGGTATGCCTCTCTGTTAAGCTCACCGGACCACCCTCCATCAGCCAGCCACTCCGCCATCCTCCTCCTTCTTCTTCGGTGGCGTTGATAAGTAGAAACAGTAACAGGGTTGATAGAAGCTTCCGGCATCGTTCCTCCTTTATCCGGTTCCATTCTTTGCATTTCTGGTGTCGTTGAGCTCCCCTAGCTCTGACCAAGAAGACTCTAAGCTCCTTTTGAGCTCTAATCCTGCCATTTGTGATTTTTTCTTAATTTTTAGTTTATGGTGTCTGTAGGGTTTCAATTTTTTTGGGGTGTTAATGGTTGATTCACACAAAGTTCCTTAACAAAAGTTGATCCCCCTAGCTCAAGCTACCCCCATGATTTTTTGTGTGATTTTTAGAAATTATTTTGATTTTTGTGAATTTTTTATTATTTTATTATTTTCATAAATTAATTAAATAAATTATGAAATTATGATTTTTGGTGGTTGATATTAATTTTAGTAATTAATTTATAATTTTTTTGATTTTTTGTGTAATTTTTATAATTATTTTTAGTTTATGTGATTTTTGGAAATTTAGGTTAAATATGTGTTTTGTTAAAAATAATTGGTTAATCAAGTATATTTGTTGATTTTATTGAATAATATGTTGAGAAAATAATTTTTGAGTATTTATATTATTTTGATTGAATTTTTGAGTATTTTGAGCATATTATGTGAATTTTTATATATTAGGGGTATTTTGGTAATTTGGTAGTCATTTTAGTTAAATATTAAGTTAAATTGGTCTTAATAATTATTTGAAGTATAAAAATGATTTTTATAAATTATTTACTAATTTTTAACTAATTAATACTATTTTTCAAAAATTATTTTCAAATTATATATAATATGTTATTTTTGTAAATAATGTGTTTTAGTAACTTTTAGTATGTTTATGGATTAATTAAGTAATTTGGATTTATAAAATGAATTTTTATTAATATTGGTGTATTTTTTGAGAAATATCGATTTTTACTTATATTATATTATTATTAGGGTTTTTAAATAATTACGGGTACAATAATTATTTTTTATAGTTAAATTGTCATATTTTGATACTTAAAGGGGCATTTTTAGTATTGTTGAATTTATGTATATTTTATTGTATTTTGTGGTGAATTATGGACCTCGGTCGGGGAAAATTGTAGTTTGGGATCCTGACCGAGGAGTTGGGAGAATTTTGTATTCGAAGTGTGCTTTCTATGCAGGATCGGCCCTACTTTTGTAGGGAGATGTCCGTTTTACAAAGGAAACTCTATTGAAATTTCAGTAGATTTCTCTTAAAACGTGACAACCGATCCGAGTTTTGAATTTTTGATTGAGTCTTTCCATAGTAATTCTAGAAGCATAGAGTTATATTTATTATGATGGTTGTTATTTTATTTTCTAGCTGCATTGAGATTGAGGCCCAACAGATCAGGCCCGCCGAGTTTGTCTCGTGGAGCGCTAATATGTGAGTTATTATATTGTATATATATGCATTGCATATAGGATGCATCACTTAGGGTTTTTCATTTTTATTATACGTTTTTAAAAGTGATTTAAATTCTAATATTTTTGGTATATTTAGGGTTTATATTTTTATATATATGCATGTTAAATAATTATGCATGTTATTTTGATATATGCATGTTAAATAATTAGGTTTATGTTTAATACATTTTAGTATATATACATGTTTTAAATGTATATTTGGTCATAATTATTTTATTGAATGATTAGTATACTTTAGGTATATTTTCAATATATTTTAGGTTTATTCTTAAATAATTGCATGCCATATTATTGACTTACACTTAAATTATTTTTAAGTTTTGGGTATATTTTTTATATATTTCCAAATAAATACATGTTTTATTATTGATTTAAACCTAACATATTAGTGGTATACTTAGGGTTTATTTGTGATATATGCATGCTAGAAAATTAGGTTATTTTGGTATATTTGTGAATAATGTCAAACCTAAATGCATGTTTTAGTACATATACATGTTTTAAATGAATATTTATGCATAATTGTTTTATTAAATGATTTGTGTACTTAGAGTATATCTTTTGTATATTTAGGTATATTTTTAAGTAAATGCATGTTATATTATTAATACACACTTAGTTGTTTTAAATTATATTAATGGTTTATCTTTAGTATATTTCGTGTTTTATTGACATTTATATATACCTGAAATATACTAGGTATATTATAGGTATATTTTTGGTATATATATGGTTTATTTTAATATTATGAATGTCATTCTATATTATTTATTTTCCAAATATATAGATTATTTTAAATGAAGGATATCAATAGAACGTGCTACCTAGTGGGCAGCACTAGGACCGTGTACGTACCGGTGCGATAGATCAGCATTGAGTGAGAATTAATTATGGTGATTATAGTTGATTTAATTAATTTAATTAAGATCAATGGTATGATTGAGAGTGTGATTGCTAGAGCTCGGTTGACCAAATGTCTCGAGGTCAATCACACTGACAGTCAGACTGTCAGAGCTCGATTGACTTAGTGTCTCGGGGCCAGTCTATTGTCCATAATGAAATAAGTGATATATTGATTTGATTGAGATGTGATGTGATTGAGAGTGTGATTGCTAGAGCTCGGTTGACCAAGTGTCTCGGGGCCAATCACACTAACAGTTAAACTGTGAGAGCTCGGTTGACTTAGTGTCTCGAGGTCAGTCTACTATCCAAATTGGAATAAGTGTTCTATTTGGAATTAAGTGAGCCATATGGCTAGAGTGATGTGGTCGATTGAGGTTGCGATTATTAAGGTTCTAATTAAGCCTTCATGCATTAAAATAAATGTTTTCTACATTCAGTATATTCATAAAAGTAGAGTTTGACATTTGTGTGAAATGCGTGTATATACATATATATATGAATGTATGATTGAATGTGGTTTAGATTGCATGTATCTATAGTATAATAATTCACTCAGTGAGGTCTGACCCCCCTCAATTATTTTTTTTAGGAGATCCTATATCGTTAGACCTTAGTAGTAGAGTTCCTCGCTGGTGTTCTTCTGTCCCGGCTATTTTATGTAAATGTATATTTTGAACTCTGTTGTATTCTAGAAACTGCAGTAGTAGTGTTATTGTATCAAAAGAGTATTATTTTTTTTATATTTAATATTCAAAGAGTTGTATCTGAACATTGTATGAATATATTTATTTATGAAAGGATTTGGAGTAATTATTTTATTTATTGATTTGAATTTTTTTTTTAATTTTTTCATACTTTTTATTTATTTATTGCATGATTTTATTTTCTAAGGCTTGCTATGGGTTTCGGATTAGAATGAATTCCCGTTCCCTAGCATCGATCATGACCCCTAGTTTAGGTTGTGACATTAGAATTGTATAACCTAGTCTCTAAGGACTTAGATAGAGCAAGTAGGGTGTCGAACACTAGGTATTGCAAACTTTATATCAACTGAATAGATACTAAGATGGATAGGCAATATATTAATAGTGAAAATGGTTGGATTATTCTAAGTATCTAATTTAGCTACTAACTATACTAATAACTCTAATTTCTAAATATCAAATTAAATATGGTTTATTAGAAATACAATTCTGAATTAGTCAAAGAATTATAATAAATAATGAACACATGCAATGAATGGAGAATATGACCTAAAATCCTTAAGAGCAATTATCATTGTCAAATAAGGGTATTTCCATCTAGAGTCTATAAGTACCGTCGTATCATTATAGAGATAAACAAAAACCATGAAGTTCCTTGCCAATTCTTTAACCCCTCAAAATGGATTTCTTGTCTCCAGGTACTTTTCTAACCTTTAAATAAAATCAATTATTTTTCCACCAAATTATCCCAACTGTCATTATGAATAATTTGACTAACACATCATATATGGTGATCAAGCATATACAACTCAATTAAGCACTTAATTGAGAGCAATTCGTTCATGCATTATAAAAAGATATAATTCATTACTTCATTCTTCCTTACAATTCTAACAAACAAAGGCTTAGCCAAGATATATGATCAAGCAACAACAAAAGAAAATTGAATATAAGATAGAAGAGGGAAAAGAATAGAGAAGATAAAACCCTTTTTACTAGTCTTGATACTTGATGTAGAATATTTCTTCTTCTTGGCTTTGTCTTTTACAATAACTCTAATACAAACTAAATAATTTTGTAACGTCTATTTTTCTAAATATATGGAAAACTAGATATATTTTTTTCTAATTAAGATCCTCTATTTATAGGCCTTCAAAAGTGACTTAGAAAGGACTAGAACTTTGGAGTTGGAATGGCATCATTTTATGAAAGGTCATCTTCTTTTGCTGATACTATGACTTTAAGGGAAATTTTATCTATTCAACTGACTTCAAATCTCAAATGTTCCTTCATGAAAGTTCTAGATCTTTGAGTTATCTTTCTATATAAACTTGAATCATCAAATTTGGATGTATTTAGAAGAAATTATGATAGAAATACGAAAACTACTCAAATTAGAATGTTCTAGATTTATGCACTATGCCGAGTTGTGACAATGGTGCCAACTCATGACAAAAGCTCTCTGTTATGAGTCATGCCTATGGTGATGACTCGTGATAGTCTCCAAGTGTCCAAACTTGACTCCTTTTGCTCTCTAACTTGTTCTAATCAACTCTAAGTCTTTTCCAAGCATGAATTGAGATTAAAATATGTATGTAACCTACATAATAAAGCATAAAGATAAAATAAGTGAAAATAATAGCTTTATAGCCAAATAAACACACTAATACTAAACATATTTGCATTTTATCAAACTCCCCCACACTTAGATCTTACTTACCCTAAAGCAAATAAAGATCCAAGATGAAAAAATTAATAAAATGTTCATTTACTTCCCAAAAAGTGTAGCATCCTTATCAAGTCATTTTAATCATGAATGAAGTTAGAAAAAAAGAACTAGCTCAATAATTGAACTTCCAATGCTCAACAATGGTAAAATAGACAAGTCTCATATCATAAGCAATAAATTTACCAATTTATCTCAATTTACTAAGAATAAAATAAAAATGTAAAGTCAAATTTCTAACCAAGCTATTTAGCCAAAATAGTCATGCTTCAAACTTAGGAATTCGAGAGGCAAAAGCAACCTTGAGACAATGTAAAGCACATACATCGACTCACTCTTCTTATGGCATTTTTAGATATTTTATTCATAATCATATTTGCTAGATGTACTCTTTCTGAATGAATGAAAAATGAGGAGCAAACACAAATGCACACAACTTACTTGAGATACATATACTTGTGACATTATAAATTTCTTTCTGAATGAATGCAACTAAGGAGCATACTCAATTACACATAACTTACTCAAAATGCATCATATCACAAGCATTATTTACTTATTTCTTTTTCTTTATTTTCTTATTTTTTAAGTCCTCATCCATTATTGAAAAGCAAGTGTCTTGGTATTATGGCTATAGTTTCTCTAAAATTACCTAAATCTCTAAGAAAACCTAGGTTTAAATCATTACCACCTAGCCTTAAGCATAGTTAGTAAATTGACTAATACATTATTTAGACTTTAGAAATAGTAAAAAAGAGATAAAAACATAAACTTACTACTTATACTACATAAAACTTAAACTTCTACCAATTAAGCAAGAAAATTTTAAAAGTTTACTATTAATAAAACATATAACTTCAATCAAAATAAAAAAGACTATAAAGGATAGCTATTTATTAAATATGGGAGCAAAATTAATGCAAAATGAATGCAAATGCATAAAGATGTGGAACTAAACACATAAACATATATATTACTAATATACTAATACTCATATCAATATCCCTTCCCCCACACTTAAAAGCATGCATTGTCCTTAATGTCATAAAAAGAAAGTGAGAGAAAGGATAATAAGTACCCCCCTTAGTCATCGGTTGGTGTAGGAGGTGGAGACTCAATTTGGTAGCCCAATTGAGCAAAGAATTGCTCCATTTTGTACTCCATCTTCCTTTGATGGTAAGAAGGTTGCTTTTGATGAAACTCCATCTCATTCAATTGCCCTTGCATGGCAATTTGATTGTTAAGAATTTGATCCCAAATTGGAGGGTGGTCACTTGAAGAACCCGGTGCACTTTGGAGAGGATATGTGAGCATAGGGACATCTCCAAATGGTGTATAGAAAGGTGCATCCTCCTCAGGTTCATATTCGTCCTCCTCTTCAATAGGTTGCTTATGAACCTGTGGTGGTGGTGCAAGTCCTCTCAAACATGATCTCATGTGGGTCAGGATCAAGTGGAAAGCAAATCAACAATTTCACCATGAACAAATGCTTGCTTGGTGAAATACAAACACTCAACAATTCTAGTAAAGTTAGTAAGATAAACATTGAAAGCTTTAGCAATAATAGTAATCACATGACCATGAGTTATAATTCCATCCTTTATAGGGGCATATGCCAACAATTGGTTAAATATCCAACATGTCCATCAAACTTGTTTCTTATAATGGACACACCACATTAAAAATAACTCTTGTGCAGAAACCCTATTAAACTCAGTCTTGTTGAAAACAACACATGCAAGTACTTTATGCAATAACCAGAATTTTAAATCTTTGATTGTAATAACCCTTGTTTTCAATTTATTTTATTAAATAATGAGATATGCAGTATTAATAAGTTTAAAAGTTGTATTTAATTATTTTACTATTTTGTGACTTATTATCATTATTTTATGTTAATTGAATTTTCTACGTAAATAAATTATTTTGAACGTTTAAATTCCATTGTGTAAAGTTATTATTTATGAATACTATGGTTTTAATAATGCTCATTTAGTGCATGAATATTTTAATACTATTTTTAATATAATTTTTTTAGCATTAATATTATTCTAATGATTTATGTATTATTAATATTTTGGAAGTATTCCACTATTATAATTAATGTTATTATTTTCATTGTTATTTATGTGAGTTATTATTACTATTTTTATTATTATATTTATTATTTATTTTATTGAATATATATTATTATTTGTATTATTAATTATTTAATAGCTATGGTTATTATTATTGTTATTTTTAAATAAATTTTATGTGTTTATTTTTTTTTGTGTGTGAGATATATGTGTGTGGTATATATATATATATATATATGACTATTATTGTGGTAGGGATTCAATTAAACTAAAGTTATTATATATTATATTATAAGATTATAGTTTTATATATATATATATATATATATATATATATATATATATATGTAAAAAAAAAAAAAAGAAAACAGAAATCAAAGTTGTTTCTTCCCTTTTTCTTCCCGAATTTTCCCGACCCTCCTTCATCACTATGCTTCTTCTCCTTCTTCTTCACGATCTGCTCAGTCTTTACCAACACCATCATCTTCTCCTTCTCGTCGGCATCGCCATGGAAGAGCTGCAAAAGCCGTCGGTGGACAGCACGCAGAGCAGCAGCAACAGTAGTGATCACCGGTGACTTCCCGACGGCGAGAGCTTGGCTTCCTTGGCTTGGTTGACTCCTTGAGCTGAGGAGAAGACGATCCCAAGCTCCATTCAAGCTTAAACTTATTCATTTGTAAGTTTTGATTGATTTTAGTTTATGTCAAAATTTTTCTTCTTTTTTTTACCTTGAGTTTAATTGATTTTTTTGATAATTTCTTTTTGAAATATTAATCTATGCATCTTAATCTATTCATAGATATTTTTTATGCATTTTTCTGATTTTGTTTGATTTTTTGGTTAATTATTGAATATTTTAATAATTAAAAATGAATTTTCGTTAATTAATTAATTAGATTATGAAATTTGTTAAACTGTTGTTATTATATATTGTTATTGATTTTGATGTTGAGAAAATAATTTTTGGGAATTTATATAATTTTTAAGAAATACTTATAGTTTATGTAAATATTGGATAATTGAGTTAAATGAGTATTTGGGTTGAATTTGAAGTTTAATTGTGTGTTTTAGTTTATATTAAAATGTTATTTGATGATAAATTAATTTTTAGGAATTTCTATTATTTTTATGGAAGTTTATATAATTTATATATATTTTGGAATTAATAGATTGAATATGTATTTTTATTTTTTTTTCATATAGAAATAATTGGTTAATTAGGTGTATTTGTTGATTTTATTGAATTATATGTTGAGAAATTAATTTTTGAGTAATTATGTGAATTTTTATATAACTAGGGGTATTTTGGTAATTTGGCACTAAATTGACTAAAATATAATTAAATCGGTTTTAATAGTTCTTTGAGGTATAGAAATGATTTCTATAAATTATTTAGTATTTTTACCTAGTTAAAACTATTTTTTTCATAAATTATTTTCAAATTATATATAATATACTATACTATTTTTCTAAATAAATGAGTTTTTATCGGTTTTTAATATGTTTTAGGATTAATTGTATAATTTGGAGCTTTAAAATGTATTTTGGTTAGTATTAATGAAATTATCGAGAATTGTCAATTTTAATAATATTTTATCACAATTAGGGTTTTATTGAAATTATTGGGTAAATAATTATTTTCAGCGCTTTAAATATTCAATTGCTATATTTTGGTTATTCAAAGGTTTTTTTTGAAATTTTCATGTATTATGTGTTTATTTCGTGAATTGTGAGCCTCGGTCGGAAGAATTGTAGTCTGGGAGTCCGACCGAGGGGTTGTGGCTGTGTATTTTTGAAGTGTGTTTTTTGTACAGGATCGGCCCTACTTTTGTAGGGAGATGTCCATTTTACAGAAGAGACTCTACCGAAATTTTGGTAGATTTCTCGTAAAACGTGACAACCTGTCCGAGTCTATTTCTAAATTCTTGATTTAATCTGTCTATAGTAATCCTAGAAGTATAGAGTTAGAATTTTATTCTGATGGTTATTTTTACCTTATCTTTCTAGCTGCGCTGGAACCGAGGCCTAACGGACTAGGCCCGTTGAGTATGTCTCGAGAAGCGCACACCAGTGAGTTATTATACTGTATATATATGCACTGCATATAGGGTGCATTTATTTAGAATTTTTCATTTTCATTGTATGTTTTAAAAGGATTTAAATTATAATATTTCTGGTATATCTAGGGTTGCATTTTATATATATGCATAATAAATAATTAGACATAATTATTTTATTAAATGATTAGTATACTTTAGGTATAGTTTCAGTAGATTTTAGGTTTATTCTTAAATAATTGCATGTTAAATTATAAACCTACACTTAAATTATTTTTAAGTTTATTTTTGGTATATTTTTTATTTATTTCCGAATAAATAAATGTTTTATTATTAAATTAAACCTAACATATTAGTGGTATATTTAGGGTTATTTTTGATATATGCATGCTAGGTAATTAGGTTTATTTTTAGTATATTTGTGAATATATGTTAAACACAAACACGTATTTAAATGAATATTTAGACATAAATGGTTTATTAAATGATTTGAGTACTTAGGGTTGCATATTTAAGTATGTTTTTAAGATAATGCATGTTATATTATTGTTACTCATTTAAATTATTTTTAACTATATTAATGAATTATCTTTAGTTTATTTCATATTTTATTTGACTATATATATATATATGGTTGGTTTTACTATTATGAATATTGTTCTACATTAATTATTTTTCGAATGAATGATTTATTCGAAGTGAAGAATATCAATAGAACATGCTCCCTAGTGGGCAGCACTAGGACCGTGTACGTACCGGTACGGTAGATAAGGATTGAGTGAGAGTTAAAATTGGGTGATTATAATTGATTTAATTGATTTGACTAAGATTAATGGTATGTTAGATAGTGTGATTGCGGGGCCAATCACACTGACAGTCAGACTGCTGGAGCTCGGTTTGACTTAGTGTCTCGGGGCCAGTCTACTGTCCATAAGTGAATTGAATGATCTATTGGGTTGATTGAGATGTGAGGTGATGGATAGTATGATTGCTGGAGCTCAGTTGACCAAGTGTCTCGGGGCCAATCACACTGACAGTCAGACTGCTGGAGCTCGGTCGACTTAGTGTCTCGGGGCCAGTCTGCTGTCCAAATTGGAATAAGTGTTCTATTTGGAATCAAGTGAGCCTATATGGCTAGAGTGATGATGGGATTGTTTGAGGTTGTTATTATTTAGGGTTCTATGGATCCTTCATGAATTAAAACAAACATTTTCTATATTTAATATATTTATAAAAGCAAAGTTTGACATTTGTGTGAAATGTGTGTATATACATATATATATAAGAATGCCTGATTGTTATGGTTTATTTTGCATGTATATATAGTATAATAATTCACTCAGTGAGGTCTGACCCCCCTCAATTATTTTTTTTCAGGAGATTCCATATCGTCAGACCTTAGTTATAGAGTTCCTCGCCGGTGTTCTTCAGTCCCGGCTGTTTTATGCAAATGTATATTCTGAACTTTGAATTGTATTCTAGAAACTGTAGTAGTAGTGTCACTATATTGGAAGTGTATTATTTTGCTTGGGTTATTAAATACTCTGAGAATTTGTATTTGAACATTGTATGAATATGTATTCATTTATGAAAGGATTTGGAGTATTTATTTTATATATTGATTCAGAAAAATTTTAATTTGGTCGTACTTTTATATAATTATTGTATGATTTTATTTTCTAAGGCTTGCTACGGGTTCCGGATTCGAAAGAATTCCCATTCCCTAGCGTCGGTCATGACTCCTAGTTTGGGTCGTGACATTGATGAACATAGCTTTTCCTTTCTTAGGCTGAAATGGGGTTTACAAATCAGTAAGAAAAGTCCAGAATTCATTCACATTAAAAGCTGGTGGAGGGTCACATAATCCCTCTTTTTTAAAACCAAAAACACGTTGCATGGATGAATAGGTAAGTTGTTGCCTATTTCCTACAAAACGAAATTCCAGAATTTGTGAATTAGTGGAGTTCACATCCAATGTGGTGAAAAATTTTGTAACTAAATCAACATGTGTATCCTCATGCATAGAGACAAACTTTTTAAGTCCACATTGCGCCAATAATTTGTCAAATGACTCAAGGATACCCACATCTTTCAAAATGGAATTTGGAACATACATATAAAAGGTAATTTTCAAAAACTTGATTATGGAAAATTTAGCACCTTCTTCATGAATGAAGATGGGGAACTTAGACTTGTAAGTATTTGAAAGGTCTTCCTCCCTTTGTGGTTGCTCCTCCACATGTGGCCTCTTGGATGTTGAACCTTTTGTTTTACTTATGGTTAAAGGAAATGATTGTTGTGAAGAATTTGGAGAGATGAAGCATAGAGATGGTTTTTCAAAAATAAAGAAATAAGTGAGGGGAGGGAGAGTGTTATAACCCGAGTTTTAAATGTTTTTATATTAAATTGGGATATGCAGTATTAATAATTTTTAAAACTATATATTTGAATATTTGATTATTTTATGAATAATTAACATTATTTTACATTTATTTATAGTTTTCTACGTAAAAATTATCCCGAAACTTATTATCTTTGAAAATAATATTTTAATAATATTTAAATTTAGTGCATTAATAAATTTAATATTATTATTGTAGGAAATTACATTATTGACCGTTGTTTCATGAGTCTATATATATATATATATATATATATATATATATATATATATATATATATATATATATATATATATATATATATATATGTCACGACCCAAAACTAGGAGTCATGACCGGCGCTAGGGAACGATAATTCTTTTGAATCCGGAACCCATAGCAAGCCTTAAAATAAAAACATGCATTACATAAATAAAAAGTATGACTAAATTAAAATTTTTTGAATCAAAATATAAAAATAAATACTCATTATCTTTTCATAAATAAATATACCTTCATACAATATTCAAATAAAATTCTCAGAGTTTAAAGTATCAGAACAAAATAATACTCTTATGATACAATAACACTACTACTGTAGTTTCTAGAATACAAATCAGAGTTCAAATTATACATTTACATAAAATAGCCAGGACAGAAGAACATCGGCGAAGAACTCTACTACTAAGGTCTGACGATATAGGATCTCTTGAAAAAAAAATAATTGAGAGGGGTCAGACCTCACTGAGTGAATTATTATACTATATATACATGCAATCTAAACCATATCCAGTCAGGCATTCATATTTATATATATGTATATTCACACATTTCACACAAATGCCAAACTATGCTTTTACAAATATAATAAATGCAGAAAACATTTATTTTAATACATGAAGGATCAAATAGAGCCCTATTAATCGCAACCTCAATCAACCATATCATCACTTTAGCTATACAGGCTCACTTAATTCCAAATAAATTCACTTAATCCATATGGACAGTAGATTATCCCCGAGACACTAAGTCGACTGAGCTCCAGTAGTCTGACTGTCATTGTGATTGGCCCCAAGACACTTAGTCAACCGAGCTCCCACAATCACACTATCAATCATAGTACATCTCAAATCATAAATCAATCATATCATAATTACCATAAGTAATTCCTCACTCAAACCTAAATCTATCGTACTGCTACATACACGTTCTTAGTGCTGCTCACTAGGTAGCACGTTTTATTAATATCCTTTATTTAAAAATAGTTATACATTCAAAAAATAAATAAAGCATACTATCATTCAAAATGATAAAATAAACCATATATATACTAGAAATATATCTAAAATAAACCATGTATATTTTGGGTATATATATGTCAAATAAAACATGAAATATACTAAAGATAAACCATTGATATACTTTAAAACAATTAAGTGTATTTTAACAATATAACATGCATTTACTTAAAATGTACCTAAATATACTAAAAGTATACCCTAAGTACACAAATCATTTAATAAAATAATTATGAATAAACATTCATTTAAAACATGTATATGTACTAAAACATGCATTAGGTTTGACATATATCCAAAAATATACTAAAAATAAACCCTAAATATACCAATGAAATAGGAAATGTATATAGAAAATATGCAAACACATATACCAAGATATACTAAAAATAAACTGAAAATATACAAAATCATATTATAATTTAAATTTACTTTTAAAAACATATAATAAAAATGAAAAAAAATCCTAAGTCATGAATCCTATATGCAATACATATATATATAGTATAATAACTCATTGATTAGCGCTCCATGAGACAGACTCGGGGGCCTGGTCCGTTAGGCCTCAGTCTCGGCGCAGCTAGAAAAATAAAATAATTACAACCATCAGAATAAACTTCTAATTCTATGCTTCTAGGATTACTATAGAAAGACTCAATAAAAAATTTCAAAACTAGACATGAACCGGTTGTCACGTTTTACGAAAAATCTATCAAAATTTCGACAAAGTCTCCTTTGTAAAACGGACATCTCCCTATAAAAGTAGGGCCGTGTCACGACCCAAAACAGGGGCCATGACCGGCGCTAGAGAACGGGAATTCTTTCGAATCCGGAACCCGTAGCAAGCCTAAAATAAAATAAAGCATGCCATAATAACAGTAACAGTATAATATGCAGCGGAAAAATAGAATCATAATATCATCCATACCAACTTGATTTAATTCAAAATCTCATCCCATAAATATATATAATCTTTAATACAAATCCAGTTCAATATAATACATCTCTTTAAAATAAGGTACATGAAATCCAATACTTTAATTCACAACTACTGTAGTGTCTAGATAAAATAAATAAGACTCAAGTAGACAATTTACATAAAGAAGCCGGGGCGGAAGAAATCCGGCGTATCGACCTGCTACTGAGGTCTGAGGAAGTTGACTCTCCTGAAAAATAGTCAACGGAGGGGAGTCAGACCTCACTGAGTGAATTACTATAATATATATACATACATACTAAATGATAATGCATACAATCAACAGTATATATATATCTAATATATATATACAGGCAAATACACACAGATGCAGAAAAATCATTTTTATATATTTTATTGAAAATCATCTTTTATGAAGGATCACATAGAACCCTAGAATATCGCAACCTCAGAATAATAGTGTTAAACAACACTCTAGCCATACAGGCTCACTTATTCCAAATATATCCACTTAATCCATTTAGACAGTAGACTGGCCCCAAGACACTAAGTCAACCGAGCTCCAGCAGTCTGACTGCCAGTGTGATTGGCCCCGAGACACTTGGTCAATCGAGCTCCAGCAATCACACCCAAATCACATCTCACACATAACAATAATCATAATCAAATCAATATCCACAAATAAGTTAGTAATATAGCCTAAAGCTATAGGCGTACCGGTATGTACTCGGTCCTAGTGCTGCCCACTAGGTAGCACGTTCTATTGATATCCTTCATCATTAATAATGTAAAACATTCATTCATAAAAATAAATGATGCATGAATGTAAATGAAATAACAATATAGTCCATATATATACCGGAAATATACCAAAAGTAAACTAGGTATATTTCAAGTATATATAATTCAAATGAATTCAATCAAATTATAAATTAAGCTGGAAACGTATTTAAAAACATTTTAAATATATTTTATTCACAAAACATGCATATAATTTATTATATACCAAAAATAAACCAAAAATATACTTAATGTAAACTTAAGAAATAATCAAATTATTTATGCATATTTAATCAACATAAAACATGCATTTCTAAATCATGCATCCTAAGCATATATATATAATATAGTAACTCACCTAATGCGCTCCACGAGACAGGTCCGACGGGCCTGGTCCACTAGCCCTCGGTCTCGGCGCAACTAAACAAGAAATAAATAACCAATATCAGAGTAACCCTAATAGAAATCCTAGAATTCAATCTAGAGTATTAAACACAGAATCAAAAATTAGGGTTCGACTGGACATCACGTTTTACGAGAATTCTATCAAAAATTCGACAGAACCTCCCTTGTAAAACGGACATATCTCTACTCAAAAGAGTAGAGCCGACCCTGCAAAGAAAATACACTTCGAAATACAAGCTCAACACAATCAAAATCCCACGGTCGGACTCCAAACTACAGTCCACCGACCGGGGTCCACAAACACAGAATGATTCCAGATATACCAAAAATATCCTTAAATCACAGAAATACATTTTATAAATAAAAATTACATAATTGACCTTGAAACACTAAAAAAAAACCGATTAAAACTCATTTTATTAGAAAAACCGTATATTATATATAATTGAAAATAATTTACGAAAAATAGTTTTAATTAGTTAAAAATACCAAATATTTTGTAGAAATCATTTTTATACCTTAAATAAATATTAAAACCAATTAAATTACATTTTTAGACAATTTAGGGTAAAATTACCAAAATACCCCTATATATATAAATATACTTAAATTACTTCAAAAATTCACCAAAAATCATACAATTATCCAAAATTAATTTTCTCAATCCAAAATTAATTTTCTCAACATATTTATCAATAATATTAATAATTAAACTCAATTAACCAATTAAATTCAATTTAAAACACAATTAACCTAATTTTTCCAAAATTCATAAACTTTAATAATTCAAAATAAATACTTAGAAATTCATAAAAATTCCAAATAAATTCCTATAATTCATTTCAACACCTAATTAACCATAAACTCAATTTCATAATTTAAATAATTAATTTCCGAAAATTAGAAAATAATATTAAAATATTCAAAAATACCCAAAAATCCAAAAAATCTCCAAAAATTCTACAAAAATTCATACATGTAGATTAAGCTACTAGGAACAACATTTGTGAAGGAAGTTTTCATGAATCAATCAATTCAAAGCTCAAAAAAATCGAAACCCTAATAGGCCGAAATTGACAAATCGAAAACTAAGCAATTCTAGACCATTTTAGCTCAAACCAAAACTAGAATCACACTCACCGGAGCTCAAGGAGAAGAAAGAGACCGACGGTGTCGAAAATGGTGGCCGAAATCGACGTGATCGACGGTGGATCGATTTTCGGCTTCTCCGGCCAAAATCGATCTCTCGACGCCGGAAACGGCCTCCACAGGTGGCGAAACTGGTCGGGGAAGATGGTGCACACCGGACGGCACACCCACGGTGAAGGAACGGCGTGACAGACGCCGTACAGCAAGGGGAATGGTCGGGGAAGAAGAAGGAGACTCGGGGGCTAAAGTGTAATTTGGCAAACTTTTGTAATTTTGACAAATATATGTATATATATATATACTTTATACTATATATTAAAATAATATTAAATTACACACATCAAATATACACCACACACATAAAAAATATTAATATTTTAATAATTTATACTAAAATAAAATTAATTAAATAACAATAAAACAATTAAATACTTAATAAAATATTAGGGTAATAATAAACCCTAATTAAATAATTATTCACACACAGGCTTTATTTAATAATTTAAAAAATATGTATGAGTTCATGCAAGTCCATAAATATCTTTAAAATAATTAATAATACATTGTTTACGTGAAAATTTCCCCGAAAATGCAAGTCCCGGGAAAATTTTACGTAAAACACTGAAAATAATATACAATAATTAAAATAGGTTTAAAATACATATCAACTCATAAAAATATCATAATATATATACAAATTATTGACACTACATATCCCGGTACAGTGTAAAAATATTTTTAAAAACACGGGATATTACAGTCTTCCCCCCTTACAGGAATTCGTCCCCGAATTCTAAAAGATAAGATCAAGAAGGAAAGAGATACGGGTAAGAAGCTCGCATCTCAGCTTCAGTCTCCCACGTATGCTCTTCAACTCTGTCGCTACGCCATAGAACCTTGACCATCGGAATCTGCTTCGATCTCAACTGTCGAACTTGAAAATCAACGATCGCCACAGGTTCTTCCACAAACGTCAAATCTTCAGTCACTTCCACACTGTCAGGTTGCAACACGTGTGAAGGGTCTGAGATATACTTCCTCAACATCGAGATATGAAATACTGGATGCACCTGTGACATACTAGGAGGCAAATCCAACCGATATGCAACAGTGCCAACTCTCTCCAGAATCTCAAACGACCCAATGTATCTCGGTGCTAACTTACCCTTCCTGCCAAATCTCATCACACCCTTCATTGGAGATACTTTCAGAAAAATGAAATCTCCAACCTGAAACTCCACATCTCTGCACCTAGGATCCGCATAACTCTTCTGTCTGCTAACTGCGGTCTCTAATCTTCGTTTGATCATGGCGACTTTCTCTGCAGCATCTTGAACCATCTCTGGTCCAGTCAAAGCTCTCTCACCAATCTCATCCCAACTCAACGGGAATCTACACTTCCTTCCATACAACGCCTCGTATGGTGCCATGCCAATACTGCTATGGTAGCTGTTATTATATGTAAACTCAACAAGCGACAAATGATCATCCCAGCTACCTCCCAAATCCAAGACACACATCCTCAACATATCTTCCAGTGTCTGGATCATCCTCTCAGACTGACCATCTGTCTGAGGATGAAAAGCAGTACTGAAATCCAACCTAGTGCCCATCGCTTCCTGCAACTTCTGCCAAAAATGAGAAGTAAACACCGAACCTCTATCTGACACAATGGACATAGGTACTCCATGAAGGCACACAATATGGTTCACATACAACTTCGCCAATCTAGCAATTGAATATGTGGCTTTCACAGGCAAGAAATGTGCAGACTTCGTCAATCTGTCTACGATCACCCAGATGGAATCGTATCCATCCTTCGAACGAGGTAAACCGACTACAAAATCCATAGCTATCCTTTCCCACTTCCACTCGGGAATAGGAAGAGGTTGAAGCTTCCCAGAAGGCTTCTGATGTTCGGCTTTCACTTGCTGACACGTCAAGCACTTAGCAACATAATTAGCAACATCCTTCCTCAATCCATCCCACCAGTATAAATCTCTAATACTGTGGTACATCTTAGTAACACCTGGATGAACGCTGTAGGCTGTAGAATGTGCTTCCTCTAAAATCTCTTCTCTCAAATCATCCACATCAGGAACACACAATCTACCACTGATCCACAACACACCATCATCATCAAGTGTGAAATCAGTGAACTTCCCTGCTCTGACATTCTCTGCAAGCTCTTCCAGAATAGGATCTCGGCTCTAAGCTGCTTTAATCCTATCCCTTAGTACAGATCGTACTTTAAACTGAGCTAACAGTCCACCTGATATACTAATCTTCATCATTAGACCTTGATCCACCATCAGATGCAATTCCTGGATCAATGGTCTCCTCTCAACACCGATGTGAGCAAGACTACCTGAGGACTTCCTACTCAAGGCATCTGCTACCACATTAGCTTTACTCGGATGGTAAAGAATCTCGCAATCATAATCCTTCAACAGTTCCAACCATCTTCTCTGCCTTAAATTCAGATCTCGCTGCTGGAAAATGTACTTAAGGCTCTTGTGATCAGTAAATATCTCACAAGTCACCCCGTACAAATAATGTCTCCAAATCTTCAAAGCAAAGATCACTGCAGCCATCTCAAGATCATGTGTAGGATAGTTCTGCTCATGCTTCTTCAACTGCCTTGAAGCATAGGCTATCACCCTTCCATTCTGCATCAACACACAACCAAGACCAATTCTAGAGGCATCATAGTAAACTGTGAACTTATCCACACTATTAGGCAAAGCTAATACTGGCGCTGTGGTTAACTTCTCCTTCAATAACTGAAAACTATTCTCACAAGCTTCTGACCACTCGAATCTAACATTCTTCTGAGTCAAGCGAGTCATAGGGGCTGCTATCCTGGAAAAATCCTGCACAAACCGCCTATAATACCCGGCTAAACCCAGAAAACTCCGAATCTCCGTAACCGAAGTAGGTCTAGGCCACTCAGATACTGCCTCAACCTTCTGTGGATCAACTTGAATACCTTCTTTAGACACTACGTGTCCAAGAAAAGAAACACTCTCCATCCAGAAATCACACTTCGAGAATTTAGCATAAAGCTGATGATCTCTCAGTGTCTGTAGTACAATCCTCAAATGATATAACGTGCTCTTCCATACTCCTCGAATATACCAGTATATCATCAATGAAGACTACTACAAACTGATCCACATACGATCGGAATACTCTGTTCATCAGGTCCATAAAAGCTGCTGGTGCATTAGTCAAACCAAAAGACATCACCAGAAACTCATAATGGCCATATCGAGTGCGAAAAGCTGTCTTAGGAATATCAGCCTCACTAATCCGCAGCTGATGATAACCCGACCTCAAGTCGACTTTAGAAAAGAATTGTGCACCCTGGAGCTGATCAAACAAATCATCTATCCTCGGGAGAGGATACTTGTTCTTCACTGTCACCTTATTCAACTCTCTATAGTCAATGCACAGTCTCAGGGTACCATCCTTCTTCTTCACAAACAGGACTGGTGCACCCCAAGGAGAAACACTAGGTCTGATGAAACCCTTATCCAACAACTCTTGCAATTGTTCCTTCAACTCTCTCAACTCTGCAGGAGCCATTCGATAGGGTGGCATAGATATAGGAGTAGTACCTGGTACCACATCTATACAGAACTCAATCTCTCTATGAGGTGGTAAACCTGGCAACTCCTCGGGAAAAACATCAGGAAACTCACAAGCAACCGGAACATCTGTGAGTGACAACTTCTCCACTGACGTATCCCTAACCAATGCCAAAAAACCCCTGACAACCTTTCCTCAACAACTTCCTAGCTGAAATAGCAGAAATAAGATTCTGAGGTGCTGAACTCCTATCACCAACAAACTTAAAATCTACTTCACCAGGAATTCTGAAAGTCACCTCCTTATTCCTACAATCTACCACGGCGAAGTGCTGAGATAACTAATCCATTCCCAAAATAACATCAAACTCCATCACATCCAACAAAATCAAATCAACGGGTAATTCTCTATCTCCCACGAGAACTGGACAACCAAAAAGAACAATATCGGCGTCCAAAGAATCGCTCAGAGGAGTGGCAACAGACAAAGGAGAAGCCATCCTCGAAGCTTGCCAACAAGATTTAGAAGCAAAAACAGGAGAAACAAACGAATGCGTGGCACCCGGATCAAACAAAACCCAAGCATCCAGGTAACAAACAGAAACAATACCTACCACGACTGCATTAGATGCCTGAGCATCCTGCTGAGTCAGATGAAAAAATCTGGCCTGACCTCGACCTCCCTGCTGACTGGTAGAAGCCTGGCCAACGCCTCTGGCACCTCCTCTAGTACCTCTACCACGACTCTGCTGAGGAACAAACTGAGTGGAACTCTGATGTTGGGCTGGTGGCAACTGAAATGGCACGGGTTCTGCACTAGCAATCGACTGCTGTGGGAATCGCGAAATCTACTGCTGCTGATACCCGGAATAAGGACACGATCTGGCAAAATGTCCTGTCTGCCCGCATCTGAAGCATGTCAGTGGTGTCAGATAACACGGTCCTTGATGGACTCTACCACAAGTCTGATAAACGCTGGCAGCTGATCCAGAACTACGACCACTGCTACTGCTCGAAGCACTTGACCCGAATCTAAACGATCTACGCTGACCTCCACGGCCATGTCTACTGCTCCGATGCACTCGCTGCTGCTGTCTCTGACTCTGCTGAGTCGAACCTTGCTGTTGACTACTCAAACCAACATGAAAACTCGAATATGGAGTAGCCTGCGATCCACTCGACTGAACTCCCAACTAGTAATAATCAGGCATCGCTCCCTTCCTAACTAATCTCAACTCGATCTCTTTAGCTAGTTTGATCACAGACTCGAGAGTAAGACCTGCTGTAGGCATACCAGCAAAAGCTGAACCCAAACCAGTAACGTACGTAGTAACAGCGAAATACTGATCTCGCATCAAATCCTCAGCATATCTACCCAGACGAAGAAACTCTCGGGTATACTCCTCTACAGATCGATCTCCACGAGAAATACTGGTCAGACGAAGACGATAACTCAAACGAAGTGACTCTGGACAAAATCTCCTCATGAATCGCTCTCGAAACTGAGCCCATGTCATCGTCATCATATAGGGCTGGATCATCTGAATGAACCAATCTAGAGCTGGTCCCTCGACAGACAACTCAACAATCATGATCCTCTGGTACTCGGTATGAGCAGTCCGAGTCCTAGTCTCAATCGCATGCAGAAAATCTAAAGGATCAGAAGTACCATCAAAAGCAATCCTGCCAACTCGGGCATAGAACAAAGCTGCCTCAGGGTCAGACATACCCTGCTGATAGGCAGGCTGAACAGGCTGAACAACTGGAGGAACAGGAATATCAAACTCAGGCTCAACAGGCTCCTCGTCCTGTAACTCTCTCTGCCTACGACGACCTGCCGCTCCTCGAGGTCTACCTCTGCCACGACCTCTACGCCTAACTGGCTGCTCAGGAGGTAAAACCTCATCATGAAAAGACTCATCATCCTCGGCCTCAACGACTGGTGGAGCGACACGCGCTCGCCTCCTCATTCTGAAAAGACAAACAGAAAGATTCAGAAAAAATAGACAACGGAGGAATAACGCTGAAAACTACAGCAAGGAATACTTATCAAGACATACTCGAACCTAATACACTGCAGTAGCCCAACAGAAAACACAACTTTAAAACTAGGGCCACAACTCACATAACTAAGCCTTGACACAGAACTCCGCTCTAATACCAACTTTGTCACGACCCAAAACAGGGGCCATGACCGACGCTAGGGAACGGGAATTCTTTCGAATCCGGAACCCGTAGCAAGCCTAAAAATAAAATAAAGCATGCCATAATAACAGTAACAGTATAATATGCAGCGGAAAAATAGAATCATAATATCATAATATCATCCATACCAACTTGATTTAATTCAAAATCTCATCCCATAGATATATATAATCTTTAATACAAATCCAATTCAATATAATACATCTCTTTAAAATAAGGTACATGAAATCCAATACTTTAATTCACAACTACTGCAGTGTCTAGATAAAATAAATAAGACTCAAGTAGACAATTTATATAAAGAAGCCGGGGCGGAAGAAATCCGGCGTATCGACCTGCTACTGAGGTCTGAGGAAGTTGACTCTCCTGAAAAATAGTCAACGGAGGGGAGTCAGACCTCACTGAGTGAATTACTATAATATATATACATACATACTAAATGATAATGCATACAATCAACAGTATATATATATCTAATATATATATACAGGCAAATACACACAGATGCAGAAAAATCATTTTTATATATTTTATTGAAAATCATCTTTTATGAAGGATCACATAGAACCCTAGAATATCGCAACCTCAGAATAATAGTGTTAAACAACACTCTAGCCATACAGGCTCACTTATTCCAAATATATCCACTTAATCCATTTAGACAGTAGACTGGCCCCGAGACACTAAGTCAACCGAGCTCCAGCAGTCTGACTGCCAGTGTGATTGGCCCCGAGACACTTGGTCAACCGAGCTCCAGCAATCACACCCAAATCACATCTCACACATAACAATAATCATAATCAAATCAATATCCATAAATAAGTTAGTAATATAACCTAAAGCTATAGGCGTACCGGTACGTACTCGGTCCTAGTGCTGCCCACTAGGTAGCACGTTCTATTGATATCCTTCATCATTAATAATGTAAAACGTTCATTCATAAAAATAAATGATGCATGAATGTAAATGAAATAACAATATAGTCCATATATATACCGGAAATATACCAAAAGTAAACCAGGTATATTTCAAGTATATATAATTCAAATGAATTCAATCAAATTATAAATTAAGCTGGAAACGTATTTAAAAACATTTTAAATATATTTTATTCACAAAACATGCATATAATTTATTATATACCAAAAATAAACCAAAAATATACTTAATGTAAACTTAAGAAATAATCAAATTATTTATGCATATTTAATCAACATAAAACATGCATTTCTAAATCATGCATCCTAAGCATATATATATAATATAGTAACTCACCTAATGCGCTCCACGAGACAGGTCCGACGGGCTTGGTCCACTAGCCCTCGGTCTCAGTGCAACTAAACAAGAAATAAATAACCGATATCAGAGTAACCCTAATAGAAATCCTAGAATTCAATCTAGAGTATTAAACACAGAATCAAAAATTAGGGTTCGACTGGACATCACGTTTTACGAGAATTCTACCGAAAATTCGACAGAACCTCCCTTGTAAAATGGACATCTCTCTACTCAAAAGAGTAGAGCCGACCCTGCAAAGAAAATACACTTCGAAATACAAGCTCAACACAATCAAAATCCCACGGTCGGACTCCAAACTACAGTCCACCGACCGGGGTCCACAAACACAGAATGATTCCAGATATACCAAAAATATCCTTAAATCACAGAAATACATTTTATAAATAAAAATTACATAATTGACCTTGAAACACTAAAAAAAAACCGATTAAAACTTATTTTATTAGAAAAACCGTATATTATATATAATTGAAAATAATTTACGAAAAATAGTTTTAATTAGTTAAAAATACCAAATATTTTGTAGAAATCATTTTTATACCTTAAATAAATATTAAAACCAATTAAATTACATTTTTAGACAATTTAGGGTAAAATTACCAAAATACCCCTATATATATAAATATACTTAAATTACTTCAAAAATTCACCAAAAATCATAAAATTATCCAAAATTAATTTTCTCAACATATTTATCAATAATATTAATAATTAAACTTAATTAACCAATTAAATTCAATTTAAAACACAATTAACCTAATTTTTCCAAAATTCATAAACTTTAATAATTCAAAATAAATACTTAGAAATTCATAAAAATTCCAAATAAATTCCTATAATTCATTTCAACACCTAATTTAACCATAAACTCAAATTTCATAATTTAAATAATTAATTTCCGAAAATTAGAAAATAATATTAAAATATTCAAAAATACCCAAAAATCCAAAAAATCTCCAAAAATTCTACAAAAATTCATACATGTAGATTAAGCTACTAGGAACAACATTTGTGAAGGAAGTTTTCATGAATCAATCAATTCAAAGCTCAAAAAAATCGAAAACCCTAATAGGCCGAAATTGACAAATCGAAAACTAAGCAATTCTAGACCATTTTAGCTCAAACCAAAGCTAGAATCACACTCACCGGAGCTCAAGGAGAAGAAAGAGACTGGCAGTGTCGAAAATGGTGGCCGGAATCGGTGTGATCGACGGTGAATCGATTTTCGGCTTCTCCGGCCAAAATCGATCTCCCGACGCCGGAAACGGCCTCCACAGGTGGCGAAACTGGTCGGGGAAGATGGTGGCACACCGGACGGCACACCCACGGTGAAGGAACGGCGTGACAGACGCCCGGACGGCAAGGGGAATGGTCGGGGAAGAAGAAGGAGACTCGGGGGCTAAAGTGTAATTTGGCAAACTTTTGTAATTTTGACAAATATATGTATATATATATATACTTTATACTATATATTAAAATAATATTAAATTACACACATCAAATATACACCACACACATAAAAATATTAATATTTTAATAATTTATACTAAATAAAATTAATTAAATAACAATAAAATAATTAAATACTTAATAAAATATAAGGGTAATAATAAACCCTAATTAAATAATTATTCACACACAGGCTTTATTTAATAATTTAAAAATATGTATGAGTTCATGCAAGTCCATAAATACCTTTAAAATAATTAATAATACATTGTTTACGTGAAAATTTCCCCGAAAATGCAAGTCCCGGGAAAATTTTACGTAAAACACTGAAAATAATATACAATAATTAAAATAGGTTTAAAATACATATCAACTCATAAAGATATCATAATATATATACAAATTATTGACACTACATATCCCAGTACAGTGTAAAAATATTTTTAAAAACACGGGATATTACAGGCCGATCCTGCACAGAAAACACACTTCTAAAATCTCAAAGCACAACACCTCAGATTGGGACCCTAAACTCCACAAATCCCCAATCGAGGTTCACAATTTACAAAACAACAATATTAAACAGTAAAATAATAAAATCATCAAAAATCAAATAAGATATTTAAAAACCTTTATTTTCCAACTAAAATATAAAAGTCAAATTTAATTAATATTTAATAAAAAAAATTCATAAATGGAATAAAATTTCCATTTTACAATTAAATTAACATAAATTGTAAATAATATTTAAAATCACAATTTATCATCACAAAAATAATAAAACATACATTTAATCTCAAAATGACAAATACACTTATTATTTAAATAATATTCCAAAATTAAAAAAATTTAACTAATAAAATCTCAAATATTTTATAATATTAATAAATATTCAATTTTACAATTATTCAACATAACATAATAAAATTCACAATTTAATTATATTATAAAATTAGTTTAAAACCCATTTTATTTCCAAAATAATATATAATATATTATTTGAAAATAATTTTTGAAAAATAGTATTAATTAGTTAAAAATAGTAATTAATTTGTAAAAATCATTTTAATACCTTATATAATTATAAAATCAACAAAAACATAATATTTAACTATAATTAACACAAAATTACACATTTTCCCTGATAATACCAAATATCCAATATACTAAATAATTTCCTCAAAATTTATAAAATCGTTACAATTATTTAATCAACATATATTATACTAATATCAACCGAGCACATATTTATCCAACAATTGTAATATCCCGAGTTTTTAAATATTTTTATTATGAATCGGGATATGCATTGTTAATAATTTTGTATATAATCATGATATTTTTATGAGTTGTTATTTATTTAAAGCTAATTTTAATTGTTTTATATTATTTTAAGTACTTTACGTAAAATTTTCCCGGAACTTGCACTTTCGGGGAAATTGACACATAAATAATTTAATATTAATTATTTTAAATAGATTTACGCATTTGCATGAACTCATATATATTTTTAAAGTGCTAAATAGAGTGTATATATTTAAATTAAACCAGGGTTTAATTAATTACCCTAATTATTTATTATTTATTATTTAATTATTTTTTAGTGTATAAAATTATTGATATATTAAATTATATGTGTGTGGAGTAATTTAATGTGTGTGTGTAATATCTCGTGTTTTTAAATATTTTAATACTGCATCGGGATATGCAGTGTTAATAATTTTCGTATATAATATTAATATTTTATGAGTTTGTTATTTAATTAAAGCTAATTTTAATTATTTTATATTATTTTAAATATTTACGTAAAATTTTCCCGGGACTTCCATTTTCGGGGAAATTGGTACGTAAATAATTTAATATTAATTATTTTAAACAATTTTACAGACTTGCATGAACTCATATATATTTTTAAAGTGCTAAAATAAAGTATATATATATATATATATATATATATATGAATTAAATTAGGGTTTAATTAATTACCCTAATATTTTTTTTATTATTTTATTTATTAATTAGTTTTAATATTCTTTAATTATTTTTAGTGTATAAATTATTAAAATATTAAATTATGTGTGTGGTGAATATTTATTGTCCATATAATATTATATATTAAAATAATATAAAGTATATATATATACATACATATACATATAATATTTATCAAAAAAAAAATAAAGTTTGATTTAATTTCAAGTTTGCCATCGTCTTCTTCCCCTTCTCCCCGATCGATTTCCACCCTCACCACTGTCTGCTATCTCATTTTCAGGCCATCGGTGTGCCGCCCTGAGCTCCACCCTTCCCAGCCAGCAGCTCCGCCACCTTTCCTCCTCTTCTCCGGCTCCGTTTCCCTCTGTTTTGGCCGGAAGATCGAAACTTGAAGCCACCGTCGTTCATAGCGTTTCCGACCACCGTTTTCGACACCGTCAGTCTCTTTCTTCTCCTTGAGCTCTGGTGAGTATGATTCCAAGCTTTGTTTCACTTAAAATGGTCTAGAATTACCTAGGTTTCGATTTTGCAATTTCGGCCTATTAGGGTTTTCAATTTTTTTGAGCTTCAATTGATTGATTCATGATAAATTCCTTCATAAATGTTGTTCCCCTTAGCTTAATCTTCATGTGTGAATTTTTATATAATTTTTGGAATTTATTTTGATTTTTGGGTATTTTTGAATATTTTATTATTATTTTCTAATTTTCAAAAATTAATTAATTAAATTATGAAATTGTCTTTTATGATAAATATAGGTGTTAAAATGAATTATAGAAACTTATTTGAAATTTTTGTGAATTTTTATGTATTTATTTTGAATTTATTTCTTTTATGTAATTTTGATAAAATAGGGTTAATTGTGTTTTTAATTGAAATTAATTAGTTAATTGAGTTTATTTATTGATATTATTGATAAATATGTTGAGAAAATTAATTTTGTGCAATTATATTATTTTTTGTGAATTTTTGGATTAATTTTAGTATATTTATATATATATGGGTATTTTGGTAATTTTACCCTAAATTGGCTAAAAATATAATTAAATTGGTTTTAATAGTTATTTAAGGTATAAAAATGATTTCTACAAATTATTTAGTATTTTTAATTAATTAAAACTATTTTTCGTGAATTATTTTCAAATTATATATATAATATATGATTTTTCTAAATAAATGAGTTTTATCAATTTTTAATGTGTTTTAGGGTTAATTATGTAATTTCTACATATAAAATGTATTTTTAGTATACAAGGGTATTTTCAGTATTTTGTGAATATTCAATGAATTGTGGACCTCGGTCGGTGAACTGTAGCTTGGAGTCCGACCGAGGGGTTGTGATTGTGATTCTGTGTCTATTTTTCGAAGTCTGTTTCTTTGTAGGGCCAGCTCTACTCTTTGAGCAGAGAGATGTCCATTTTACAGGGGAAGTTTTACCGGATTTTCGATAGAATTCTTTTAAAACGTGATGCCCGGTCGAATTCTAATTTTTAATTCTGTGTCTAATATTCTAGATCGAGTTTCTAAGATTTTCTGTTAGGTTTATTATGATGTCTGTTATTATTGTTTGTTTAGTTGCACCGAGACCAAGGCCTAGTGGACTAGGCCCATCGGACCCATCTCGTGGAGCGCACTAATTGTGATTTACTATTCTATATATATATGCTTTAGGGTGCATGATTTAGAATTGTATGTTTTATTTCGATTAATTATGCATAAATAATTCAATTAGTATTTAAGTTTATTTTTAGTTTAATTTTGGTTTATTATTGGTATATTTAAACTATATGCATGTTTTATTAACGAATTTATGTTTAAAATATTTTCAAATACATTTCTAGTTTATTTTGTAATTTAATTGGATTTATTTAACGTATATATACTCGAAATATATCTGGTTTACTTTTGGTATATTTCTAGTATATATATATGGTTATTGTTGATATTATATTTAAATTCATGCATCATTTATTTTTATGAGTGTATGTTTTATATATTAATGAAGGATATCAATAGAACGTGCTACCTAGTAGGCAGCACTGGGACTGAGTACGTACCGATACGCTTATAGCATTTAGGCTATATTGCTAACCATTTGTGGATATTGATTGGATATGATTATTTGATGTGTGAAAAATGATTTGGGAGTGTGATTGCTGGAGCTCGATTGACCAAGTGTCTTGGGGCCAATCACACTAACAGTCAGACTGCTGGAGCTCGGTTGACTTAGTGTCTCGGGGCCAGTCTACTGTCCAAATAGAACAAGTGAACTTATTTGGAATAAGTGAGCCTGTATGACTAGAGTGTTGTTTAATACTATTTAGGGTTCTATTTGATCCTTCATAAACGATGATTTTGAATAAAAATATATATATAATAATTTTATTGCATCTATGTGTATTTGCCTGTATATACACATTAGATATATATACGGTTGACTGTATGCATTTTCATTTAGTATGCTTGTATATATATTATAGTAGTTCACTCAGTGATGTCTGACTCCCCTCCGTTGATTATTTTTTAGGAGAGTCATCTTTGTCAGACCTCAGTAGCAGGCCTGTACGCCGGATTTCTTCCGCCCCGGCTTTATTATGTAAACTGCTCACTTGAGTTTTATTTTATGATCTAGACACTGCAATAGTTGTAAAATTGTTAAAAGATATTGTATTATATTTGTATGAGATATGTACTTTAAATATTTGAACTGAAACTTGTATTAAAAGTTTATTTATATAAGAGATGAGTTATGGACTTAAATCCTATGGTGGAAATATCATTTTGATATTTATGATTTTATTCCGCTGTACTAAATTATGTTATTATTAATATTACATGTTTTATTTTATTTTTTTAGGCTTGCTACAGGTTCTAAATTCGAAAGAATTCTCGTTCCCTAGCGCCGGTCATGGCTCCTGTTTTAGGTCGTGACAGTGTGGGAGTTTATATTATTATAACATATAGTGTGATTATATATATACATATATATACATAATATATAGTTTAAAAAAATCAAACTTTGCCAAATTACCAAACTGCCCCTCCCTCCTTCTTCTTCCCCGATGCCCTACCCTCACTGTGCCTCTCGGTTTGGCACGTCGGACTGCCCTTCGCCACCAACAGCTACCACCAACCTCCTCCCCCGTCTTTGCTCTTCCTCTCCGACGTGATCAGGTCGTTGGAAGGTCGCTGGAATGCCCGAAATTTATTGTGGCAGCGTGTGAAGCTCTTCACCGTTGATCATGATTTCGGCCACCATTTCATGAACCGCCGGTCTCCATCAACTCCCTGAGCTCCGGTGGTTCCTATTCTAAGCTTCTTTTGGCCGGAAAACGGGTGGTTGTTGAGGTTTGAGCTTGATCTTCATTTCGGTCAACTTGAGTTTTTGATTTTTTTAGCTTTAATTTGATTGATTCATGAAAAATTAATTCACAAACTTTGATCCTAGTAACTTAATCTTCATATGTGAATTTTTGTAGAAGTTTTGGAATTTATTTTGATTTTTGGATATTTTTTATTATTTTATTATTATTTTCTAATTTTTGAAAATAATTAATTAAATTATGAAATTGTGTTTTATGATAAATATAGGTGTTGAAATGAATTATAGAAATTTATTTGTAATTTTTGTGAATTTTTATGTATTTATTTTGAATTTATATAGTTTATGTAATTTTGATAAAATAGGGTTAATTATGTGTTTAATTGAAATTAATTAGTTAATTGAGTTTATTTATTGATATTATTGAAATATATGTTGATAAAATCAATTTTGTGCAATTATATTATTTTTGGTGAATTTTTGGATTAATTTTAGTATATTTATATATATAGGGGTATTTTGGTAATTTTACACAAAATTGGGTAAAAATGTAATTAAATTGGTTTTGATAGTTATTTAGGGTTTAAAAATGATTTCTACAAATTATTTAGTATTTTTAACTAATTAAAACTATTTTTCGTAAATTATTTTTAATTATATGTATAATATACGATTTTTCTAATTAAATGAGTTTTTATCGATTTTTACTGTGTTTTAGGGTTAATTACATAATTTCTACTTATAAAATGTATTTTTATTATATAAGGGCATTTACGATATTTTGTAAATACTCTGTGAATTATGGACCTCGGTCAATGATTTGTAATTTGGAGTCCGATCGAGGGATTTTGATTGGGAATTCTGTGTTATTTTCGAAGTGTGTTTCTTTGCCGGGCTGGCTCTACTCTTGGAGTAGAGAGATGTCCATTTTACAAGGGAGGTTCTGTCGAATTTTTGGTAGAATTCTCATAAAACATGATGTCCGATCGAATTCTGATTTAATTATGTCAATAGTATTCTAGATCGAGTCTTTAGAACTTCTGTTAGATTTATTCTGATTCCTGTCATTATCTGTTTGTTTAGTTATGTAGAAACCGAGGCCTAGTGGACCAGGCCCATCGAACCCATCTCGAGGAGTGCAATAATTATGAGTTACTATTCTATATATATATATGCTCTAGGGTGCATGATTTTAGAAATTTATGTTTTATTTTGACTAAAAATGCATAATGGTATTAATTAGTACTTGAGTTTATTTTAATTTACTTTAGGTTTATTTTTGGTTTATTTTTTGTATAATTTAAACTATATGCATGTTTTATTAATGAATTATATTTAAAATGTTTTTAAGTATATTTCTAGTTTATTTTGTAATTAAATTGAATTTATTTGACGTATGTATACTCGAAATATACCTGGTTTACTTTTGGTATATTTCTAGTATATATATGGTTATTGTTGCTATTATATTTAAATTCATGCATCATTTATTTTTATGAATGTATGTTTTATATTTCAATGAAGGATATCAATAGAACGTGCTACCTAGTGGGCAACACTAGGACCAAGTACGTACCGATACGCTTATAGCATTTAGGCTATATTACTAACCATTTGTGGATATTGATTGGATTTGATTATTTGATATATGAGATATGATTTGGGAGTGTGATTGCTAGAGCTCGGTTGACCAAGTGTCTAGGGGCCAATCACACTGATAGTCAGATTGCTGGAGCTCGGTTGACTTAGTGTCTTGGGGCTAGTCTACTGTCCAAATGGAACAAGTGAATTTATTTGGAATAAGTGACCCTGTATGGCTAGAGTGTTGTCTAACACTATTTTGAGGTTGCAATTTTCTAAGGTTCTATTTGATCCTTCATAAGTAGTGATTTTCAGTAAAAATACATATAAAAATGATTTTTATTGCATCTATGTGTATTTACTTGTATATATGCTTATTATATATATACTATTGACTGTGTGCATTGTCATTTAGTATGCATGTATATATATTATAGTAACTCACTCAGTGAGGTCTGACTCCCTTCCGTTGACTATTTTTCAAGAGAGTCATCTTCATCAGACCTTAGTAGCAGACCTGTATGCCGGATTTCTTCCACTCCGACTTCTTTATGTAAATTGCTTATCTGAGTTTTATTTTATAATCTAGACACTGCAATAGTTATGGTCGATTGTGAGATTGTTGTATTATATTTGTATGAGATATGTACTTTAAATATTTGAACTGGATTTGTATTAAAAAGTTATTTATATATGAGATGAGGATATTAATTTAATTTCATTTGGTGGAAATATTATTTTGATATTTATGATTTTATTCCACTGCATAATATTTTATTTAATTGTGTTGTTATTATTAGTATTGTATGTTTTATTTTATTTTAAGGCTTGCTACGGGTTTCGGATTCGAAAGAATTCCATTTCCCTAGCGCCGGTTATGGCCCTGTTTTGGGTCGTGACAAAGTTGGTATCAAAGCGGAGTTCTGTGTCAGGGCTTAGTTGTGTCAGTCGTGGCCCTAGTTTTCAAATTTGTTTTTTTTTTGGTAACTATTACAGTGAATTAGGTTCGAGTACGTCTTGATAAGTATTCCTTGTTTTAGCTTTCTACGTTTTTCTTCCATTGTCTGTTTGTCTGAATCGTTATGTTGTCTTTTCAGAATGAGGACGCGAGCACGTGTCGCTCCACCGGTCGATGAAGGTAAGGATGACGAGTCTTTTCAGGATGAGGTTTTACCTCCTGAGCAGCCAATTAGACGTAGAGGTCGTGGCAGAGTGTCACGACCCAAAACAGGGGCCATGACCGACGCTAGGGAATGGGAATTCTTTCGAATCCGGAACCCGTAGCAAGCCTAAAAATAAAATAAACATGCAATAATAACAAAAACAATATAATATGCAGCGGAAATAAAAATCATAATATCATAATATTATTCACATCAACTGGATTTAAATCAAATCTCATCCCATAGATATATAATCTTTTTAATACAAATCCAGTTTCAATATAATACATCTCTTTAAAATAAAATACATGAAATCCGATACTTTAATTCACAACTACTGCAGTGTCTAGATAAAATAAATAAGACTCAAGTAGATAATTTACATAAAGAAGCCGGGGCGGAAGAAATCCGGCGTATCGACCTGCTACTAAGGTCTAAAGAAGTTGACTCTCCTGAAAAATAGTCAACGAAGGGGAGTCAGACCTCATTGAGTGAATTACTATAATATATATACATACACACTAAGTGATAATGCATACAGTCAACAGTATATATATAATATGTATATATACAGGCAATTACACACAGATGCAATAAAATCATTTTATATATTTTCATTAAAAATCATCTTTTATGAAGGATCACATAGAACCCTAGAATAACGCAACCTCAGAAAATAGTGTTAAACAACACTCTAGCCATACAGGCTCACTTATTCCAAGTATATCCACTTAATCCATTTGGACAGTAGACTGGCCCCGAGACACTAAGTCAACCGAGCTCCAGCAGTCTGACTGCCAGTGTGATTGGCCCTGAGACACTTGGTCAACCGAGCTCCAGCAATCACACCTCCAAACCACATCTCACATATCAATAACCATATCAAATCAATATCCACAATTAGTTAGCAATATAGCCTAAATGCTATAGGCGTACCGGTACGTACTTGGTCCTAGTGCTGCCCACTAGGTAGCACATTCTATCGATATCCTTCATTAATAATATAAATCATTCATTCACAAAAGTAAATGATGCATGAATGCAAATGGAATAACATTATAATCCATATATATACCAGAAATATACCAAAAGTAAACCAGGTATATTTCGAGTATATATACGTCAAATAAATCCAGTCAAATTATAACTTAAGCTCGAAATATATTTAAAAACATTTTAAATATATTTTATTTACAAAACATGCATATAATTTAATATATACCAAAAATATACTTAATGTAAACTTAAGAAATAATCAAATTATTTATGCATATTTAATCAACATAAAACATGCATTTCTAAATCATGCATCCTAAGCATATATATATAGTATAGTAACTCACCTAATGCGCTCCACGAGATAGGTCCGACGGGCCTGGTCCACTAGCCCTCGGTCTCGGCGCAACTAAACAAGCAATAAATAATCGACATCAGAATAAACCTAACAGAAATCCTAGAATTCAATCTAGAGTATTAAAATATGGAAACAGAATTAGGGTTCGACTGGACATCACGTTTTACGAGAATTCTACCAAAAATTCGGTAGAACCTCCCCTGTAAAATGGACATCTCTCTACTCAAAAGAGTAGAGTCGACCCTGTAAGAAATACACTTCGAAAAACTACACAAGGCACAACCAAAATCCCACGGTCGGACTCCAAACTACAGTCCACCGACCGGGGTCTACAAACACAGAATAATTCCAGATATACCAAAAATATCCTTAAAACCTAGAAATACATCTCATAGGTAGAAATTACATAATTAACCTTAAAACACTGTAAAAACCGATAAAAACTCATTTTATTAGAAAAACCGTATATTATATATATAATTGAAAATAATTCACGAAAAATAGTTTTAATTAGTTAAAAATACCAAATATTTTGTAGAAATCATTTTGATTACTTAAATAACTATTAAAACCAATTAAATTACATTTTTAGCCAATTTAGGGTAAAATTACCAAAATACCCCTATATATATAAATATACTTAAATTACTTCAAAAATTCACCAAAAATTATACAATTATCCAAAATTAATTTTCTCAACATATTTATCAATAATATCAATAATTAAACTCAATTAACCAATTAAATTCAATTTAAAACACAATTAACCCTAATTTCTCAAAATCACATAAACTTCAATAACTCAAAATAAATACTTAGAAATTCATAAAAATTCCAAATAAATTCCTCTAATTCATTTCAACACCTAATTCAACCATAAACTCCAATTTCATAATTTAAATAATTAATTTTCCAAAATTAGAAAATAATATTAAAATATTCAAAAATACCCAAAAATCCAAAAAATCTCCAAAAATTCTACAAAAAATTTATACATGTAGATTGAGCTACTAGGAACAACATTTGTGAAGGGAGTTTTCATGAATCATCCAATTCGAAGCTCAAAAAAATCAAAAACCCTAATAGGCCGAAATTGAAAATTCAAAACCTAAGCAATTCTAGACCATTTTAGCTCAAACCAAAGCTAGAATCACACTCACCGAAGCTTAAGGAGAAGAAAGAGACCGGCGGTGTTGAAAACGGTGGCCGGAATCGGCGTGATCGACGATGGATCGACTTTCGGCTTCTCCGGCCAAAAATGGCTTCCAGGCGCCGGAAATGGCTACCACAGGCGGCGAGGAAGGCTGGGGAAGGTGGTGGCACACCGGACGGCACACCCACGATGAAGAAACGGCAGTAGCAGCGACCGGACGGTGAAGGGAGCGATCGGGAGGAAGAAGAAGCTCACGGGGGCAGTTTTGTAATTTTCCAAACTTTTGTAATTTTGACAATTTTTAATGTATATATGTATATATATATACTTTACACTATATATTAAAATAATATTAAATTACACACATCAAATATACACCACACACATAAAAATTTAATATTTTAATAATTTATACTAAATAAAAATAATTAAATAACAATAAAACTAATAAATAATTAATATAATATTAGGGTAATATTAAACCCTAATTAAATAAATATACACACACAGGCTTTATTTAATAATTTAAAAATACGCATGAGTTCATGCAAGTCCGAAAATACATTTAAAACAATTAATAATACATTGTTTACGTGAAAATTTCCCCGAAAATGCAAGTCCCGGGAAAATTTTACGTAAAACACTGAAAATAATACACAGTAATTAAAATAGGTTTTAAATACATATTAACTCGTAAAAATATCATATAATATACAGAAATTATTAACACTGCATATCCCGGTACAGTGTAAAAATATTTTAAAAACACGGGATATTACAGTGGCTTAGATATAGGAGTAGTACCTGGAACCATATCTATACAGAACTCAATCTCTCTATGAGGTGGTAAACCTGGCAACTCCTCAGGAAAAACATCAGGAAACACGCGATTGAGACTCGGACTCGAACTGCTCATACCGAGTACCAGCGGATTATGATCGTCGAGTTGTCTGTTGAGGGACCAGCCCTAGACTGGTTTATTCAGATGATGCAGCCCTATATGATGACAATGACCTGGGCTCAGTTCAAAGAGCGATTTATGAGGAGATTCTGCCCAGAGCCTCTCTGTATGAGTTATCGTCTCCAATTAACTAGCATTTCTCATGGTGATCGATCAGTAGAGGAGTACACCCGAGAGTTTCTCCGACTGGGTAGATATACAAAGGATCTGATGCAAGATCAGTATTTCACAGTCACTACCTACGTGACCGGATTGGGTTCAGCATTTGCTAGTATGCCTACAGTGGGCCTTACTCTGGAGTTTGTTATTGAGTTGGCCAAGGAGATTGAGCTGAGGCTAGTTAGGCAAGGAGATATGCCTGATTATTACCAGCTGGGTGTTCGGTCGAGTGGATTGCAGGCCACTCCATATTCGAGTTTTCATGTTGGTTCGAGTAGTCAGTAGAGAGGTCCGACTCAGTAGAGTCAGAGGCAGCAGTAGCTAGTACATTAGAGCAGTAGACATGGCCATGGAGGTCAGCATAGACCATTCAGATTTGGGTCAGGTGCTTCGAGCAGCAGCAGTGGTCGTAGTTCTGGATCAGCTGCCAGTGTATGCCAGACCTACGGTAGAGTCCATCAGGGACCGTGTTACCTAACACCACTGACATGCTTCAGATGCGGGTAGACAGGACATTATGCTAGATTGTGTCCTTACTCCGGGTATCAGCAGCAGCAGATTTCGTAATTCCCACAGCAGTCGATTGCTAGTGCTGCACCCATACCATTTCAGTTGCCTCCAGCCCAACATCAGAGTTTCACTCAGATTATTCCACAGCAGAGTCGTGGTAGAGGTACTAGAGGAGGTGCCAGAGGTATTGGCCAGGCTTCTACCAGCTAGCAGGGAGGTCAAGGACAGGCCAGAGTCTTCCACCTTACTCAGCAGGATGCTCAGGCATCTAATGCAATCGTGGCAGGTATTATTTTTGTCTGTTACCTGGATGCATGGGTTTTATTTGATCCGGGTGCCACGCATTCATTTGTTTCTCCCAGTTTTGCTTCTAAGTCTTATTGGCAAGCTTCGAGGATGGCTTTTCCTTTGTCTATTGCCACTCCTCTAAGCGATTCCTTGGACACCGATATTGTTATTTCTGGTTGTCCAGTTCTCGTGGGAGGTAGAGAATTACCCACTGATTTAATTCTATTGGATGTGATGGAATTTGATGTTATTCTGGATATGGATTGGTTATCTCAGCACTATGTCGTGGTAGATTGTCAGAATAAAGAGGTGACTTTCAGAATTCCTGGTGAAGAAGAATTTAAGTTTGTGGGTCATAGGAGTTCCGCACCTCAGAATCTTATTTTTGCTATTACGGCTAAGAAGTTGCTGAGGAAAGGATGTCAGGGATATTTGGCATTAGTCAGGGATACTTCAGTGGAGAAGTTGTCACTCATAGATGTTCCTATTGCCTATGAGTTTTTTGATGTTTTTACTAAGGAGTTGCCAGGTTTACCACCTCACAGAGAGATTAAGTTATGTATAGATGTGGTTCTAGGTACTACTCCTATATCTATGCCACCCTACAAAATGGCTCCTATAGAGTTGAAAGAGTTGAAGGAGCAGTTGTAAGAGTTGTTGGATAAGGGTTTTATCAGACCCAGTTCTCCTTGGGGTGCACCAGTCCTGTTTATGAAGAAGAAGGATGGTACCCTGAGACTGTGCATTAACTACAGAGAGCTGAACAAGGTGACAGTGAAGAAAAAGTATTCTCTCCTGAGGATAGATGACTTGTTTGACCAACTACAGGGTGCACAGTTCTTTTCCAAGATTGATCTAAGGTCGGGTTATCATCAGTTGCGGATTAGTGAAGCCGATGTTCCTAAAATGGCATTCCGCACTCGATATGGCCATTATGAGTTTCTGGTGATGTCTTTTGGTTTGACTAATGCACCAGCAGCTTTTATGGACTTAATGAACAGGGTATTCAAACAGTATGTGGATCAGTTTGTGGTACTCTTCATTGATGATATACTGGTTTATTCGAGGAGTATGGAGGAGTATGTATATCACTTGAGGATTGTACTGCAGACACTGAGATATCATCAGCTTTATGCTAAATTCTCGAAGTGTGATTTTTGGATAGAGAGTGTTTCTTTTCTTGGACATGTGGTGTCTAAAGAAGGTATCTAGGTTGATCCACAGAAGATTGAGGCAGTGTCTGAGTGGCCTAGACCGACTTCTATTAATGAGATTCGAAGTTTTTTGGGTTTAGCCGGGTATTATAGGCGGTTTGTGTAGGATTTTTCTAGAATTGCAGCCCCTATGACTCGCTTGACTCAGAAGAATGTTAGATTTGAGTGGTCAGAAGCTTGTGAGAATAGTTTCCAGTTGTTGAAGGAGAAATTGACCACAACCCCAGTGTTAGCTTTGCCTAATAGTGTAGACAAGCTCATAGTTTATTGTGATGCCTCTAGAGTTGGCCTTGGTTGTGTGTTGATGCAGAATGGTAGAGTGATAGCCTATGCTTCGAGGCAATTAAAGAAGCATGAGTAGAACTATCCTACACATGACCTTGAGATGGCTGCAGTGATCTTTGCTCTCAAGATTTGCAGACATTATCTGTACGGGGTGACTTGTGAGATGTTTACTGATCACAAGAGCCTTAAGTACATTTTTCAGTAGAGAGATATGAATCTGAAGCAGAGGAGATGGTTGGAATTATTAAAGGATTATGACTGTGAGATATTATATCATCCGGGCAAGGCTAATATGGTAGCAGATGCCTTGAGTAAGAAGTCCTCAGGCAGTCTTGTTCATATCAGTGTTGAGAGGAGACCGTTGATCCAGGAGTTACATCTGTTGGTGGATCAAGGTCTGATGATGAAGATCAGTAGGTCAGGTGGACTGCTAGCTCAATTTAAAGTGCGATCTGTATTGAGGGATAAGATTAAAGCAACTCAGAGTCGAGATCCTATTCTAGAAGAGCTTACAGAGAATGTTCGAGCAGGGAAGTTCACTGATTTCACACTCGATGGTGACAGTATGTTGTGGATCAGTGGTAGATTGTGTGTTCTTGATATGGATGATTTGAGAGAAGAGATCCTAGAGTAAGCACATTCTACAACCTATAGAGTACATCCGGGTGTCACTAAGATGTACCACAGTATCAGAGATTTATACTGGTGGGACAGACTGAAGAAGGATGTCGCTAATTATGTTACTAAGTGCCTAACGTATCAACAAGTGAAAGCTGAACATCAGAAGCCTTCTGGGAAGCTTCAGTCTCTTCCTATTCTAGAGTGGAAGTGGGAAAGGATAGCTATGGATTTTATGGTAGGTTTACCTCGTTCTAAGGATGGATACGATTCCATCTGGGTGATTGTAGATAGGTTGACAAAGTCTGCACATTTCTTGCCTGTGATAGCCACCTATTCTATAGCTAGATTGGCGAAGTTATATGTGAAGCATATTGTGTGCCTTCATGGGGTACCTGTGTCCATTGTGTCAGACAGAGGTTCAGTTTTTACCTCTCATTTTTGGTAGAAGTTATAGGAAGCGATGGGCACTAGGTTGGACTTCAATACTGCTTTTCATCCTCAGACAGATGGCCAGTCTGAGAGGATGATCCAGACACTGGAAGATATATTGAGGATGTGTGTCCTGGATTTGGGAGGTAGTTGGGATGATCATTTACCACTCATAGAGTTTGCATATAATAACAGCTACCATAGCAGTATTGGCATGGCACCATATGAGGCATAGTATGAAAGGAAGTGTAGATCCCCTCTGAGTTGGGATGAGATTAGTGAGAGAGCTTTGACTGGACCTGAGATGGTTCAGGATGCTGTAGAGAAAGTCACCATGATTAAGCGCAGATTAGAGACCCCAGTTAGCAGGCAGAAGAGCTATGTGGATCCTAGGCGCAAAGATGTGGACTTTTAGGTTGGAGACTATGTTTTTCTGAAGGTATCTCCGATGAAGGGTGTTATGAGATTTGGCAGGAAGGGTAAGTTAGCACCGAGATATATCAGACCATTCGAGATTCTAGAGAGAGTTGGCACTGTTGTATATCGATTGGCTTTGCCTTCGAGTATGTCACTGGTGCATCCGATATTTCATATCTCGATGCTGAGGAAGTATATCTTAGACCCTTCATATGTGTGGCAACTCAACAGTGTAGAAGTGAGTGAAGATTTGACGTTTGTGGAAGAACCTGTGGCGATCGTTGATTATCAAGTTCAACAGTTGCGGTCGAAGCAGATTCAGATGGTCAAGGTTCTGTGGCGTAGTAACAGAGTTGAGGAGCGTACGTAGGAGACTGAAGCTGAGATGCGAGCTTCTTACCCATATCTCTTCCCTTCTTGATCTTGTAATAATTTTCTTTCTGGAATTCGGGGACGAATTCTTGTAAGGGGGGAAGACTTTAATATCCCGAGTTTTTAAATATTTTTATTCTGCATCGGGATATGCAGTATTAATAATTTTGTATATAATTATGATATTTTTATGAGTTATTATTTGTTTAAAGCTAATTTTAATTGTTTATATTATTTTAAGTACTTTACGTAAAATTTTCCCGGGACTTGTACTTTCGGGGAAATTGACACGTAAATAATTTAATATTAATTATTTTAAATAGATTTACGCATTTACATGAACTCATATATATTTTTAAAGTGCTAAATAGAGTGTATATATGTGTATATATTTAAATTAAACCAGGGTTTAATTAATTACCCTAATTTTTTATTATTTATTATTTAGTTTTAATATTATTTAATTATTTTTGAGTGTATAAAATTATTAATAAATTAAATTATATGTGTGTGGAGTATATTTAATGTGTGTGGGAGTTTATATTATTATAATATATAGTGTGATTATATATATACATATATATACATAATATATAGTTTAAAAAAAATCAAACTTTGCCAAATTACCAAACTGCCCCTCCCACCTCCTTCTTCTTCCCCGATGCCCTACCCTCACTGTGCCTCTCAGTTTGGCACGCCGGACCGCCCTTCGCCGCCACCAACTGCCGCCAACCTCCTCCCCCCTCCTTCCTCTTCCTCTCCGATGTGATCAAGTCATCGGAAGCTTGCTGGAACGCCCGAAATTTATTATGGCAGCGTGTGAAGCTCTTCATCGTCAATCGCGATTCTGGCCACCATTTCATACACCACCGGTCTCCATCGACTCCCTGAGCTCCGGTGGTCCCTATTCTAAGCTTCTTTTGGCCGAAAAACGGGTGGTTGTTGAGGTTTGAACTTGATCTTCATTTTGGTCAACTTGAGTTTTTAATTTTTTTAGCTTTAATTTGATTGATTCATGAAAAATTCCTTCACAAAATTTGATCCTAGTAGCTTAATCTTCATGTGTGAATTTTTGTAGAATTTTTGGAATTTATTTTGATTTTTGGGTATTTTTTATTATTTTATTATTATTTTCTAATTTTTGAAAATTAATTAATTAAATTATGAAATTGTCTTTTATGATAAATATAGGTGTTGAAATGAATTATAGAAATTTATTTGTAATTTTTGTGAATTTTTATGTATTTATTTTGAATTTATATAGTTTATGTAATTTTGATAAAATAGGGTTAATTATGTGTTTAATTGAAATTAATTAGTTAATTGAGTTTCTTTATTGATATTATTGAAATATATGTTGAGAAAATCAATTTTGTGCAACTATATTATTTTTTGTGAATTTTTGGATTAATTTTTGTCACGACCCAAAACAGGGGCCATGACCGGCGCTAGGGAACGGGAATTCTTTCGAATCCGGAACCCGTAGCAAGCCTAAAAATAAAATAAACATGCATAATCATAACAATATAATATGCAGCGGAAATAAAAATCATAATATTATTCACATCAACTGGATTTAAATCAAATCTCATCCCATAGATATATAATCTTTTAATACAAATCCAGTTTATATATATAATACATCTCTTTAAAATAAAATACATGAAATCCAATACTTTAATTCACAACTACTGCAGTGTCTAGATAAAATGAATAAGACTCAAGTAGATAATTTACACAAAGAAGCTGGGGCGGAAGAAATTCGGCGTATCGACCTGGTCTGAAGAAGTGGACTCTCCTGAAAAATAGTCAACGGAGGGGAGTCAGACCTCACTAAGTGAATCACTATAATATATATACATACACACTAAGTGATAATGCATACAGTCAACAGTATATGTGTATCAAATATATATACAGACAATTTCACACAGATGCAGAAAAATCATTTTTATATATTTTATTGAAAATCATCTTTTATGAAGGATCACATAGAACCCTAGAATAATGCAACCTCAGAAAATAGTGTTAAACAACACTCTAGCCATACAGGCTCACTTATTCCAAATATATCCACTTAATCCATTTAGACAGTAGACTGGCCCCGAGACACTAAGTCAACCGAGCTCCAACAGTCTGACTGCCAGTGTGATTGGCCCCGAGACACTTGGTCAACCGAGCTCCAGCAATCACAACTCCAAACCACATCTCACATATCAATAATCATATCAAATCAATATCCAAAATTAGTTAGTAACATAGCCTAAAGCTATAGGCGTACCGGTACGTACTCGGTCCTAGTGCTGCCCACTAGGTAGCACGTTCTATTGATATCCTTCATCATTAATAATATAAATCATTCATTCACAATAAATGATGCATGAGTTTAAATGAAATAACAATATAAACCATATATATACCGGAAATATACCAAACGTAAACCAGGTATATTTCGAGTATATATATGTCAAATAAATCCAATCAAATCATAAATTAAACTAAAAATATATTTAAAAACATTTTAAATATATTTTATTAATGAAACATGTATATAATTTATTATATACCAAAAATAAACCAAAAATATACTTAATATAAACTAAAGAAATAATCAATTTATTTATGCATATTTAATCAACATAAAACATGCATTTCTAAATCATGCATCCTAAGCATATATATATAGTATAGTAACTCACCTAGTGCGCTCCACGAGACAGGTCCGACGGGCCTGGTCCACTAGCCCTCGGTCTCGACGCAACTAAACAAGCAATAAATAACCGACATCAGAATAAACCTAACAAAAATCCTAGAATTCGATCTAGAGTATTAAATACATAATTGATATCAGGGTTCGACCGGATATCACATTTTATGAGAATTCTACCGAAAATCCGGCAGAACCTCCCCTGTAAAACGGACATCTCTCTACTCAAAAGAGTAGAGCCGACCCTGCAAAGAAACACACTTCGAAAAACTACACAAGGCACAATCAAAATCCCACGGTCGGACTCCAAACTACAGTCTACCAACCGGGGTCCACAAACATAGAACAATTCCAGATATACTAAAAATATCCTTACAACATAGAAATACATTTTATACGTAGAAATTACATAATTAACCTTTAAACACTAAAAACCGATAAAAACTCATTTTATTAGAAAAACCGTATATTATATATATAATTGAAAATAATTCACGAAAAATAGTTTTAATTAGTTAAAAATACCAAATAATTTGTAGAAATCATTTTTATACCTTAAATAACTATTAAAACCAATTAAATTACATTTTTAGACAATTTAGGGTAAAATTACCAAAATACCCCTATATATATTAATATACTTAAATTACTTCAAAAATTCACCAAAAATTATACAATTATCCAAAATTAATTTTCTCAACATATTTATCAATAATATCAATAATTAAACTCAATTAACCAATTAAATTCAAATAAAAACACAATTAACCCTAATTTCTCAAAATCACATAAACTTCAATAATTCAAAATAAATATTTAGAAATTCATAAAAATTCCAAATAAATTCCTATAATTCATTTCAACACCTAATTCAACCATAAACTCCAATTTCATAATTTAAATAATTAATTTCCGAAAATTAGAAAATAATATTAAAATATTCAAAATACCCAAAAATCCAAAAAATCTCCAAAAATTCTACAAAAATTCATACATGTAGATTGAGCTACTAAGAACAATATTTGTGAAGGGATTTTTCATGAATCATTCAATTCGAAGCTCAAAAAAATCAAAAACCCCAATGTGACCGAAATTGAAAAATCAAAACCTAAGCAAATCTAAACCATTTTAGCTCAAACCAAAGCTAGAATCACACTCACCGGAGCTCAAGGAGAAGAAAGAGACTGGCGGTGTCAAAAATGATGGCCGGAGGAGGGAGAAACGGCGAAGGGTCGATTTTCGGCCAAAAGAGGAAAACTAGCTCACCGGCGCCGGGGAAGGGAGCTGCTGGCGGCAGGGGACGGCTGGGAACGGCGGTGGCAAGCCGGGAGGCACACCGACAGTAGGTGGCCGGAGTTGCAGCGGGAGGGAAGGGAGGATGGTGATGGTCGGGCGCGGGAGAAGGAAGAAGGAGAAGAAGAAAAAGAAAAAGAAAGAAAAGAAAAGAAAGAAAAAGAAAAGAAAAAGAAAAAAAAAAAGAAAAAGAAAGAATAAAATAAAATAATATTAAAATAATAATAATAAATAATAAAAAAATAATTTTAATAATTTAATATTAAATAAAATACTTAAATAACAATAAATGAATAAACAAATAATAAAATATTAGGGTAATATATTAAACCGTAATTAAATAAGTATATACACACATAGTCTTTATTTAGTATTTTAAAAATACGTATGAGTTCATGCAAGTCCGAAAATACATTTAAAATAATTAATAATGCATTGTTTACGTGAAAATTTCCCTGAAAATGTAAGTCCCGGGAAAATTTTACGTAAAACACTGAAAATAATACACAGTAATTAAAATAGGTTTTAAATAAATATTAACTCGTAAAAATATCATATAATATACAGAAATTATTAACACTGCATATCCCGGTACAGTGTAAAAATATTTTAAAAACACGGGATATTACAGTCTTCCCCCCTTACAAGAATTCGTCCCCGAATTCCAGAAAACAAGATCAAGAAGGAAAGAGATACGGGTAAGAAGCTCGCATCTCAGCTTCAGTCTCCCACGTATGCTCCTCAACTTTATTGCTGCGCCACAGAACCTTGACCATCAGAATCTGCTTCGATCGCAACTGTCGAACTTGATAATCTACGATCGCCACAGGTTCTTCCACAAATGTCAAATCTTCACTCACTTCTACACTATCAGGCTGCAACACGTGTGAAGGGTCTGAGATATACTTCCTCAGCATCGAGATATGAAATACTGGATGCACTTGTGACATACTCGGAGGCAAATCCAACCGATATGCAACAGTGCCAACTCTCTCCAGAATCTCAAACGGTCCAATGTATCTCGGTGCTAACTTACCCTTCCTGCCAAATCTCATCACACCCTTCATCGGAGATACCTTTAGAAAAATGAAATCTCCAACCTGAAACTCCACATCTCTGCGCCTAGGATCCGCATAACTCTTCTGTCTGCTAACTGCGGTCTCTAATCTTCACTTAATCATGGTGACTTTCTCTGTAGCATCCTGAACCATCTCAGGTCCAGTCAAAGCTCTCTCACCAATCTCATCCCAACTCAACGGGGATCTACACTTCCTTCCATATAACGCCTCATATGGTGCCATACCAATACTGCTATGGTAGCTGTTATTATATGCAAACTCAACAAGCGACAAATGATCATCCCAGCTACCTCCCAAATCCAAGACACACATCCTCAACATATCTTCCAGTGTCTGGATGATCCTCTTAGATTGGCCATCTGTCTGAGGATGAAAAGCAGTACTGAAATCCAACCTAGTGCCCATCGCTTCCTGCAACTTCTGCCAAAAACGAGAAGTAAACACCGAACCTCTATCTGACACAATGGACACAGGTACTCCATGAAGGCACAAAATATGCTTCACATACAACTTCGCCAATCTAACAACTGAATATATGGCTTTCACAGGCAAGAAATGTGTAGACTTCGTCAACTTGTCTACAATCACCCAGATGGAATCGTATCCATCCTTCGAACGAGGTAAACCGACCACAAAATCCATAGCTATCCTTTCCCACTTCCACTCGGGAATAGGAAGAGGCTGAAGCTTCCCAGAAGGCTTCTGATGTTCGGCTTTCACTTGCTGACATGTCAAACACTTCGCAACATAATCAACGACATCCTTCTTCAATCCATCCCACCAGTATAGATCTCTGATACTGTGGTACATCTTAGTAATACCTGGATGTACGTTGTAGGCTGTAGAATGTGCTTCCTCTAGGATCTCTTCTCTCAAATCATCCACATCAGGAACACACAATCTACCACTGATCCACAACACACCATCATCATCGAGTGTGAAATCAGTGAACTTCCCTGCTCTGACATTCTCTACAAGCTCTTCCAGAATAGGATCTCGGCTTTGAGCTGCTTTAATCCTATCCCTTAGTACAGATCGCACTTTAAATTGAGCTAGCAGTCCACCTGATCTGCTGATCTTCATCATCAGACCTTGATCCACCAACAGATGCAATTCTTGGATCAATGGTCTCCTCTCAACACTGATGTGAGCAAGACTACCTGAGGACTTCCTACTCAAGGCATATGCTACCACATTAGCTTTACCCGGATGGTAAAGAATCTCGCAATCATAATCCTTCAACAATTCCAACCATCTTCTCTGCCTTAGATTCAGATCTCGCTGCTGAAAAATGTACTTAAAGCTCTTGTGATCAGTAAATATCTCACAAGTCACCCCGTACAAATAATGTCTCCAAATCTTCAAAGCAAAAATCACTGCAGCCATCTCAAGATCATGTGTAGGATAGTTCTGCTCATGCTTCTTCAACTGCCTCGAAGCATAGGCTATCACCCTTCCATTCTGCATCAACACATAACCAAGACCAATTCTAGAGGCATCACAGTAAACTGTGAACTTATCCATACTATTAGGCAAAGCTAATATTGGCGCTGTGGTCAACTTCTCCTTCAACAACTGAAAACTATTCTCACAAGCTTCTGACCACTCGAATCTAACATTCTTCTGAGTCAAGCGAGTCATAGGGGCTGCTATCCTGGAAAAATCCTACACAAACCGCCTATAATACCCGGCTAAACCTAGAAAACTCTGAATCTCTATGACAGAAGTAGGTCTAGGCCATTCAGATACTGCCTCAATCTTCTGTGGATCAACCTGAATACCTTCTTTAGACACTACGTGTCCAAGAAAAGAAACACTCTCCATCTAAAAGTCACACTTCGAGAATTTAGCATAAAGCTGATGATCTCTCAGTGTCTGTAGTACAATCCTCAAATGATATACATGCTCTTCCATACTCCTCGAATATACTAGTATATCATCAATGAAGACTACCATAAACTGATCCACATACGGTCTGAATACTCTATTCATCAGGTCCATAAAAGTTACTGGTGCATTAGTCAAACCAAAAGACATCACTAGAAACTCATAATGGCCATATCGAGTGCGGAACGTTGTCTTAGGAATATCGGCCTCACTAATCCGCAACTGATGATAACCCGACCTCAAGTCAACCTTAGAAAAGAACTGTGCACCTTGTAGCTGATCAAACAAATCATCTATCCTCGGGAGAGGATACTTGTTCTTCACTATCACCTTATTCAGTTCTCTGTAGTCAATGCACAGTCTCAGGGTACCATCCTTCTTCTTCACAAACAGGACTAGTGCACCCCAAGGAGAAACACTAGGTCTGATAAAACCTTTCTCCAACAACTCTTGCAACTGCTCCTTCAGCTCTCTCAACTCTAGAGGAGCCATACGATAGGGTGGCATAGATATAGGAGTAGTACCTGGAACCACATCTATACAGAACTCAATCTCTCTGTGAGGTGGTAAACCTGGTAACTCCTCGGGAAAAACATCAGGAAACTCACAAGCAACCGAAACATCTATGAGTGACAACTTTCCACTGACGTATCCCTAACCAATGCCAAAAACCCCTGACATCCCTTCTTCAATAACTTCCTAGCTGTAATAGTAGAAATGAGATTCTGAGGTGCTGAACTCCTGTCACCAACAAACTTAAATTCTACTTCACCAGGAATTCTGAAAGTCACCTCCTTATTCCTGCAATCTACCATGGCATAGTGCTGAGATAACCAATCCATTCCCAGAATAACATCAAACTCCATCACATCCAACAATATCAAATCAGCGGGTAATTCTCTATCTCCCACGAGAACTGGACAACCAGAAAGAACAATATCGGCGTCCAAAGAATCACTAAGAGGAGTGGCAACGGACAAAGGAAAAGCCATCCTCGAAGCTTGCCAACAAGATTTAGAAGCAAAAACAGGAGAAGCAAATGAATGCATGGCACCCGGATCAAACAAAACCCATGCATCCAGGTAACAAACAGAAACAATACCTACCACGACTGCATTAGATGCCTGAGCATCCTGCTGAGTCAGATGAAAAACTCTGGCCTGACCTCGACCTCCCTGCTGACTGGTAGAAGCCTGGCCAACACCTCTGGCACCTCCTCTAGTACCTCTACCACAACTCTGCTGTGGAACAAACTGAGTGGAACTCTGATGCTGGGCTGGTGGTAACTGAAATGGCACAGGTGCAGCACTAGCAATCGACTGCTGTGGGAATCATGAAATCTACTGCTGCTGATACCCGAAATAAGGACACGATCTGGCAAAATGTCCTATCTGCTCGCATCTGAAGCATGTCAGCGGTGTCAGATAACACGGTCCCTGATGGACTCTACCACAAGTCTGACAAACACTGGCCGTTGATCCAGAACTATGACCACTGCTGCTGCTCGAAGCACCTGACCCAAATCTGAATGATCTACACTGACCTCCATGGCCATGTCTACTGCTCTGATGCACTCACTGCTGCTGTCTCTGACTCTGCTGAGTCGGACCTCACTGCTGACTACTCGAACCAACATGAAAACTCGAATACGGAGTAGCCTGCGATCCACTCGACTGAACTCCCAGCTGGTAGTAATCAGGCATCGCTCCCTGCCTAACTAGCCTCAGCTCAATCTCCTTGGCTAACTCGATCACAGACTCCAGAGTAAGGCCTGCTGTAGGCATACTAGCAAAAGCTGAACCTAAACTAGTAACGTATGTAGTAACAGTGAAATACTGATCTCGCATCAGATCCTCTGCATATCTACCCAGACGAAGAAACTCTCAGGTATACTCCTCTACAGATCGATCTCCACGAGAAATACTAGTCAGACGGAGACGATAACTCAAATGAAGAGGCTCTGGACAGAATCTCCTCATGAATCGCTATCGAAACTGAGCCCATGTCATCGTCATCATATAGGGCTGGATCATCTGAATGAACCAATCTAGGGCTGGTCCCTCGACAGACAACTCAATGATCATGATCCGCTAGTACTCGGTATGAGCAGTCCGAGTCCTAGTCTCGATCGCATGCAGAAAATCTAAAGGATCAGAAGTACCATCAAACGCAATCCTGCCAACTCGGGCATAGAACAAAGCTGCCTCAGGGTCAGACATACCCTGCTGATAGGCAGGCTGAACAACTGGAGGAACAGGAACATCAAACTCAGGCTCAACAGGCTCCTCATCCTGTAACTCTCTCTGCCTACGGCGACCTGCCGCTCCTCGAGATCTACCTCTGCCATGACCTCTACGTCTAACTGGCTGCTTAGGAGGTAAAACCTCATCCTGAAAAGACTCATCATCCTTGGCCTCAACGACCGGTGGAGCGACACGCGCTCGCCTCCTCATACTGAAAAGACAAACGAAAAGATTCAGACAAAACAGACAACGGAGGAATAACGCTGAAAACTACAGCAAGGAATACTTATCAAGACATACTCAAACCTAATACACTGCAGTAGTCCAACAGAAAACATAACTTTAAAACTAGGGCCACAACTCACATAACTAAGCCCTGACACAGACCACCGCTCTGATACCAACTTTGTCACGACCCAAAACAAGGGCCATGACCGGCGCTAGGGAACGGGAATTCTTTCGAATCCGAAACCCGTAGCAAGCCTAAAAATAAAATAAACATGCATAATCATAACAATATAATATGCAGCGGAAATAAAAATCATAATATTATTCACATCAACTGGATTTAAATCAAATCTCATCCCATAGATATATAATCTTTTAATACAAATCCAGTTTATATATATAATACATCTCTTTAAAATAAAATACATGAAATCCAATACTTTAATTCACAACTGCTGCAGTGTCTAGATAAAATGAATAAGACTCAAGTAGATAATTTACACAAAGAAGCCAGGGCGGAAGAAATTCGGCGTATCGACCTGGTCTAAAGAAGTTGACTCTCCTGAAAAATAGTCAACGGAGGGGAGTCAGACCTCACTAAGTGAATCACTATAATATATATACATACACACTAAGTGATAATGCATACAGTCAACAGTATATGTGTATCAAATATATATACAGACAATTTCACACAGATGCAGAAAATCATTTTTATATATTTTATTGAAAATCATCTTTTATGAAGGATCACATAGAACCCTAGAATAACGCAACCTCAGAAAATAGTGTTAAACAACACTCTAGCCATATAGGCTCACTTATTCCAAATATATCCACTTAATCCATTTGGATAGTAGACTGGCCCCGAGACACTAAGTCAACCGAGCTCCAACAGTCTGACTGCCAGTGTGATTGGCCTCGAGACACTTGGTCAACCGAGCTCCAGCAATCACACCTCCAAACCACATCTCACATATCAATAATCATATCAAATCAATATCCATAATTAGTTAGTAACATAGCCTAAAGCTATAGGCGTACCGGTACGTACTCGATCCTAGTGCTGCCCACTAGGTAGCACGTTCTATTGATATCCTTCATCATTAATAATATAAATCATTCATTCACAATAAATGAAGCATGAGTTTAAATGAAATAACAATATAAACCATATATATACCGGAAATATACCAAACATAAACCAGGTATATTTTGAGTATATATATGTCAAATAAATCCAATCAAATCATAAATTAAACTAAAAATATATTTAAAAACATTTTAAATATATTTTATTAATGAAACATGTATATAATTTATTATATACCAAAAATAAACCAAAAATATACTTAATATAAACTAAAGAAATAATCAATTTATTTATGCATATTTAATCAACATAAAACATGCATTTCTAAATCATGCATCCTAAGCATATATATATAGTATAGTAACTCACCTAGTGCGCTCCACGAGACAGGTCCGACGGGCCTGGTCCATTAGCCCTCGGTCTCGGTGCAACTAAACAAGCAATAAATAACCGACATCAGAATAAACCTAACAGAAATCCTAGAATTCGATCTAGAGTATTAAATACAGAATTGATATCAGGGTTCGACCGGATATCACGTTTTACGGGAATTCTACCAAAAATCCGGCAGAACCTCCCCTGTAAAATGGACATCTCTCTACTCAAAAGAGTAGAGCCGACCCTGCAAAGAAACACACTTTGAAAAACTACACAATTCACAATCAAAATCCCACGATCGGACTCCAAACTATAGTCTACCGACCGGGGTCCACAAACATAGAACAATTCCAGATATACCAAAAATATCCTTACAGCATAGAAATACATTTTATACGTAGAAATTACATAATTAACCTTTAAACACTATAAAAACTCATTTTATTAGAAAAATCGTATATTATATATATAATTGAAAATAATTCACGAAAAATAGTTTTAATTAGTTAAAAATACCAAATAATTTGTAGAAATCATTTTTATACCTTAAATAACTATTAAAACCAATTAAATTACATTTTTAGACAATTTAGGGTAAAATTACCAAAATACCCCTATATATATTAATATACTTAAATTACTTCAAAAATTCACCAAAAATTATACAATTATCCAAAATTAATTTTCTCAACATATTTATCAATAATATCAATAATTAAACTCAATTAACCAATTAAATTCAAATAAAAACACAATTAACCCTAATTTCTCAAAATCACATAAACTTCAATAATTCAAAATAAATATTTAGAAATTCATAAAAATTCCAAATAAATTCCTATAATTCATTTCAACACCTAATTCAACCATAAACTCCAATTTCATAATTTAAATAATTAATTTCCGAAAATTAGAAAATAATATTAAAATATTCAAAATACCCAAAAATCCAAAAAATCTCCAAAAATTCTACAAAAATTCATACATGTAGATTGAGTTACTAGGAACAACATTTGTGAAGGTATTTTTCATGAATCATTCAATTCGAAACTCAAAAAAATCAAATACCCAATGTGACCGAAATTGAAAAATTGAAACCTAAGCAAATCTAAACCATTTTAGCTCAAACCAAAGCTAGAATCACACTCACCGGAGCTCAAAGAGAAGAAAGAGACCGGCGGTGTCAAAAACGGTGGCCGGAGGAGGGAGAAACGACGAAGGGTCGATTTTCGGCCAAAAGAGGAAAACTAGCTCTCTGACGCCGGGGAAGGGAGCTGCTGGCGGCGGGGGACGGCTGGGAACGGCGGTGGCAAGCCAGGAGGCACACCGATGGTAGGTGGCCGGAGTTGCAGCGGGAGGGAAGGGAGGATGGTGATGGTCGGGCGCGGGAGAAGGAAGAAGGAGAAGAAGAAAAAGAAAAAGAAAGAAAAGAAAAGAAAGAAAAAGAAAAGAAAAAGAAAAAAAAAAGAAAAAGAAAAAATAAAATAAAATAATATTAAAATAATAATAATAAATAATAAAAAAAATAATTTTAATAATTTAATATTAAATAAAATACTTAAATAACAATAAATGAATAAACAAATAATAAAATATTAGGGTAATATATTAAACCCTAATTAAATAAGTATATACACACATAGTCTTTATTTAGTATTTTAAAAATACGTATGAGTTCATGCAAGTCTGAAAATACATTTAAAATAATTAATAATGCATTGTTTACGTGAAAATTTCCCCGAAAATGCAAGTCCCGGGAAAATTTTACGTAAAACACTGAAAATAATACACAGTAATTAAAATAGATTTTAAATACATATTAACTCGTAAAAATATCATATAATATACAGAAATTATTAACACTGCATATCCCGGTACAGTGTAAAAATATTTTAAAAACACGGGATATTACAATTTTAGTATGTTTATATATGTAGGGGTATTTTGGTAATTTTACACTAAATTGGCTAAAAATGTAATTAAATTGGTTTTGATAGTTATTTAGGGTATAAAAATCATTTCTACAAATTATTTAGTATTTTTAACTAATTATAACTATTTTTCGTAAATTATTTTCAATTATATGTATAATATACAATTTTTCTAATTATATGAGTTTTTATCGATTTTTACTGTATTTTAGGGTTAATTACGTAATTTCTACTTATAAAATGTATTTTTATTATATAAGGGCATTTACGATATTTTGTAAATACTCTGTGAATTGTGGACCTCGATCGGTGATTTGTAGTTTGGAGTCCAACCGAGGGATTTTGATTGAGAATTCTGTGTTATTTTCGAAATGTGTTTCTTTGCAGGGCCGGCTCTACTCTTGGAGTAGAGAGATGTCCATTTTATAGGGGAGGTTTTGCCGAATTTTTAGTAGAATTCTCATAAAACGTGATGTCCGATCGAATTCTGATTTAATTCTGTCTATAGTATTCTAGATCGAGTCTTTAGAACTTCTGTTAGATTTATTCTGATTCCTATTATTATCTATTTGTTTAGTTGCACCGAGACCGAGGCCTAGTGGACCAGGCCCATCGGACCCATCTCGAGGAGCGCAATAATTATGAGTTACTATTATATATATATATGCTCTAGTGTGCATGAGTTTAGAAAATTATGTTTTATTTTGACTAAAAATGCATAATGGTATTAATTAGTACTTGAGTTTATTTTAGTTTACTTTAGGTTTATTTTTGGTATAATTTAAACTATATGCATGTTTTATTAATGAATTATGTTTAAAATGTTTTTAAGTATATTTCTAGTTTATTTTGTAATTAAATTGAATTTATTTGATGTATGTATACTTGAAATATACCTGGTTTACTTTTGATATATTTCTAGTATATATATGGTTATTGTTGCTATTATATTTAAATTCATGCGTCATTTATTTTTATGAATGTATGTTTTATATTTCAATGAAGGATATCAATAGAATGTGCTACTTGGTGGGCAGCACTAGGACCGAGTACGTACCGGTACGCTAATAGCATTTAGGCTATATTACTAACCATTTGTGGATATTGATTGGATTTGATTATTTGATATGTGAGATATGATTTGGGAGTGTGATTGTTGGAGCTCGGTTGACCAAATGTCCCGGGGTCAATCACACTGACAGTCATACTGTTGGAGCTTGGTTGACTTAATGTCTTGGGGCCAGTCTACTATCCAAATGGAACAAGTGAATTTATTTAGAATAAGTAAGCCTGTATGGCTAGAGTGTTGTCTAACACTGTTTTGAGGTTGCGATTTTCTAGGGTTCTATTTGATCCTTCATAAGTAGTGATTTTCAGTAAAAATACATATAAAAATGATTTTTTATTGCATTTGTGTGTATTTGCTTGTATATATGCTTATTATATATATACTATTGACTGTGTGCATTGTCATTTAGTATACATGTATATATATTATAGTAATTCACTCAGTGAGGTCTGACTCCCCTCCGTTGACTATTTTTCAGGAGAGTCATCTTCATCAGACCTTAGTAGCAGACCTGTACGCCGGATTTCTTCTGCTCTGGCTTCTTTATGTAAATTGCTTATCTGAGTTTTATTTTATAATCTAGACACTGCAGTAGTTATGGTTGATTGTGAGATTGTTGTATTATATTTGTATGAGATATGTACTTTAAATATTTGAATTGGATTTGTATTAAAAAGTTATTTATCTATGAGATGAGGATATTGATTTAATTTCATTTGGTGGAAATATTATTTTGATATTTATGATTTTATTCCGCTACATAATATTTTATTTAATTGTGTTGTTATTATTAGTATTGTATGTTTTATTTTATTTTAAGGCTTGCTACGGGTTCCGGATTCGAAAGAATTCCCATTCCCTAGTGCCGGTCATGGCCCTATTTTGGGTCGTGACAACAATTGAACAAAAATACTTATTTAACTTAATAATTCAAAATTAACCATAAATTAAACTAATTCAAAAAAATTAACAAAAATTATTTTTAGCAAGCTTGAGCTACCAAGAAAAATATTTCAAAAACAAAAATAATAAATAAATAATTTCTAACTAAAAAAACTCAAATAACCATAATCTAAAAAAATTAAGAAAAAATCTTACAAAAGAACGAGTTTGAGCTTGATCCGAGCCTTAGATCAGCTTCTACCCAACTCCGGGAGTCTAACGACATTGGGAAGATGAGCCGTGGCGGCCGAAGGGTGGAGCAACGGTGAAGAACAACTTGTTGGACATTGCTACTGCTTGCTGTCGACGTTGTCAGAGAAGAAGGAGGAGGCGGCGGGTTCTGCAGGAGGCGACGACGTCTGCAGGAGGTGGCGGTGACTAAAAGATTGGATGACACTCTGATGGTAATAGAAACAGGTGGCGACGGGTGGAGGGTGGTTGAGGGTTGATAATGAGCGGAAGAGGGTGAGTTTCTGCATTTTTTTTCCTCACGTTTTGAAAGTATACATATATGTATATATATTAAATGAACTATATATTAAAAGTATGTATATTATAATATTAATTCTTTATATTATTCAATCTCCACCACTTAAAAATAAAAATATCCCACTCATATAAATATACATATATATGTGTTATAATATAACTTAACTTTAGTCTAAATAAATCTCCACCACTTACTTTAATCCAAATATATATATATATATATATATATATATATATATATATAGGTATACACATGTATAATAATATACACAACATTAAATTAACAATAATTAAAATTAATACTATTAATAAAATGATTGGATAATATGAATAATATTCATAATAATATTAAACAAAAAAATAATAATGAAAATAATAATCACGATAATAATAACACACAACACATTTATTATTAAACAAATAATATTTATGAAATAATTTAATAATGTAATAATGTAAATCAATAAAAATAAAATAACAATGATGTACTCAAAATATTAATAATACTCAAAATCACATCAATTAAGAAAATAATATTAGTACTTAAAAATAATATTAAAATAGTCATGCACTAAATTAATGTTATTAAAATAATAGTATTCGAAAATAATAAATATACACAATGGAATTTAAACATCGAAAATAATATATTTACTTAGAAAATTCAATTAAACATAAAATAATAATTATTAATCACAAAATAGTAAAATAATTAAATATAACTATTAAATTTATTAACACTGCATATCTCATTATTTAATAAAATAATTTAAAAACTAGGGTTATTACAATATATATATATATATATATATATATATATATATATATAATAAAACATCATCTTCTTCCTCCTATCCTCCCCGGCACCGAGCCACACCCCCCCCCCATCACCATCTGTTCCCCTCCATTTAGAGTGCCTCCTGAAGCACCGCCCCTCTAGCCAGCAGCTCCACCACCTCTGTTGCCTTCTCCGGCGCCATTTTTAGCTTGTGGAAGCCAGAATAGCCGAAACTCATCTCTTCTCAGTTTACCAACTTTTCGGCCACCAAACTTTGTGATTTTGGTGCCTTTGAACTCCTAGAACTCCATAGAAGTCGATTCCAAGCTTCTTGTAGCTTGAAAACTCAATTTGGTAAGGTTTTGAGCTTGATTCCATTTTTGGCCATTTTTTTTATTCTTGATTTTTTTGAACTTCATTCTTTGAGATTCAAGCTTAGTTCCTTCACAAATTATGTTTCTCTTAACTTAATCTACACTCTAGAATTTTTGTGTAATTTTTGGAATTTATTTTGATTTTTTGTGAATTTTTTATTATATTATTATTATTTTCTAATTTTAGTAAATTAATTAAATAAATTGTGAAATTGTGATTTTTAGTGTTTTTAGTGGTTGAAATTAATTTTAGAATTTAATTTATAATTTTTGTGTAATTATTATAATTTTATTTAGTTTATGTTAATTTTGGAAATATAGGTTATATATGTATTTTGTTAAAATTAATTGGTTAATTGAGTATAATTGTTGATTTTATTGAATTATATGTTGAGAAAATAATTTTAGAGTATTTATATAATTCTTATTGAATTTTTGAGTATTTATAGTATATTATGTGAATTTTTATATACTAGGGGTATTGTCACGACCCAAAACAGGGGCCATGACCGGCGCTAGGGAACATGAATTCTTTCGAATCCGGAACCCGTAGCAAGCCTAAAAAATAAATAAAACATGCAATATTAATAATAACAACACAATTAAATTAAATACTGTACAGCGGAATAAAATCATAAATATAAAAAAAATAATCCACCACGGGATTTAAATCAAATCCCTATCTCATATATATAAATCTTTTAATACAGATCCAGTTCAAATTCTTAAAATACATAATTCACACAAATATAATACATAAAACCCATAATTAATTTACAACTACTGCAGTGTCTAGATTATAAAAATAAAAGTCAAGACTCAGATAAGCAGTTTACATAAAGAAGCCGGGGCGGAAGAAATATGGCGTACGGGCCTGCTACTGAGGTCTGAAGACGATGACTCTCCTGAAAAATAGTCAACGGAGGGGAGTCAGACCTCACTGAGTGAATTACTATAATATATATACATGCACACTAAATGACAATGCATACAATCAACAGTATATATCTAATATGTATATATATAGGCAAATACACACAGATGCAATAAAATCATTTTATATATATTTCATTGAAAATCATCGTTTATGAAGGACCAAATAGAACCCTAGAAAATCGCAACCTCAAAACAGTGTTAGACAACACTTTAGCCATACAGGCTCACTTATTCCAAATATATTCACTTATTCAATTTAGACAGTAGACTGGCCCAGAGACACTAAGTCAACCGAGCTCCAGCAGTCTGACTATCAGTGTGATTGGCCCTGAGACACTAGGTCAACCAAGCTCCAGCAATCACACCTAAAACACATCGCACATCAGATAAATCAATTCTAATCAATATCCTTAAACTGGTTAGTAATATAGCCTAAATGCTATAAGCGTACCGGTACGTACTCGGTCATAGTGCTGCCCACTAGGTAGCACGTTCTATTGATATCCTTCATTAATAAATATAAAAAATTCATTCACAAATAAATGATGCATGAATTTGAAGTAAATAGCAACATAAATCATGTATATACTAGAAATATACCAAAAATAAACCAGGTATATTTCGAGTATATATACGTCAAATAAATCCAATATAATCGTAAAATAAACTAAATATATATTTAAAACATTTTAGATATAAATGTTTAATAAAGCATGCATATAATTTAAGATATACCAAAATATACCAAATATAAACTAAAGATAAACTTAAATACCAAATGAATTATTTATGCATAATTAATCAAAATAACATACATTTCTAAATCATGCACCCTAAACATATATATATATATATATATATAACTCACACTTAGTGCGCTCCTCGAGATAGGTCCGACAGGCCTGGTCCACTAGGCCTCGGTCTCGGTGCAACTAAACAAACAATAATAACAGACATCAGAATAAATCTAACAGAAATTCCTAGAAACTCGATCTAGAATATTAGACACATAATCAAAATTAGGGTTTGACCGGACATCACGTTTTACGAGAATTCTACCAAAAATTCGACAGAACCTCTCTTGTAAAACGGACATCTCTCTACTCAAAGAGTAGAGCCGGTCCTGCAAAGAAACACACTTTAAAAAATAGGCACAAAAACACATCCACAACCCCTCGGTCGGACTCCAAACTACAGTCTACCGACCGGGGTCCACAATTCACAGAGTAATTGTAAAAATACCAAAAATACCCTTATATCACAGAAATACATTTTATAAGTAGAAATTACATAAGTAACCTTAAAACACATTAAAAACCGATAAAACTCATTTTATTAGAAAAATCGTATATTATATATATAATTGAAAATAATTCACGAAAAATAGTTTTAATTAGTTAAAAATACTAAATAATTTGTAGAAATAATTTTTATACCTTAAATCACTATTAAAACCAATTTAATTACATTTTTAGTCAATTTAGGGTAAAATTACCAAAATACCCCTATATATATAAATATACTAAAATTCATTCAAACATTCACCAAAAATAGTATAATTATCCAAAATTAATTTTTCCACATATTTATCAATAATATCAATAATTAAACTCAATTAACTAATTAATTTCAATTAAAAACACAATTAACCTAATTTTCCAAAAATTACATAAACTAATTAAATTCAAAATAAATACATAGAAATTCATAAAAATTCCAAATAAATTTCTATAATTCATTTCAACACCTATATTTATCATAAAACACAATTTCATAATTTAATTAATTAATTTTCGAAAATTAGAAAATAATATTAAAATATTCAAAAATACCCAAAAATCAAAATAATCTCAAAAAATTCTACAAAAATTCACACATGTAGATTAAGCTAAGGGGAACAATATTTGTGAAGGGATTTTTCATGAATCAATCAAATTGAAGTTCAAAAAATCAAGAACCCTAAAATGACTGAATTTGAAAAATCGAAACCTAAGCAAATCAAGGCCATTTTAAGTGAAACAAACCTTGGAATCACACTCACCGGAGCTCAAGGAGAAGAAAGAGACTGGCGGTGTCAAAAACGGTGGCCGGAATCATCGTGAACGATGTTGCTTCCACTTTCGGCTTCTCCGATCAAAAACGACTTCTAGACGCCGGAAATAGCTGCAGCAGGCGATGGGGAAGGCTGAGGAAAGAGGTGGCATGCCAGACGGCACACCAATGGCAAGAAAACGGTGGTAGCAGCGGCGGACGGTGATGGGGAACGGTCAGGAGGAAGAAGAAGAACGAATGGAAAAGTTGTAAATATACTAAACTTTATAATTTTGTTAATATTAAATGTATATATGTATATATATATATACTTGATACTATATATTAAAATAATATTAAATTACACACATTAAATATACACCACACACATATAATTTAATATTTTAAAATGTAATAATAAATAAAAATAATTAAATAACAATAAAACTAATAAATAAATAATAAAATATTAGGGTAATTAATTAAACCCTAATTAATTAAATAAATACACATATATATTTTATTTAGTATTTTAAAAATATATATGAATTCATGCAGGTCCGTAAATCTATTTAAAATAATTAATAGTAAATTATTTATGTGAAAATTTCCTCGAAAGTCCCGGGAAAATTTTACGTAAAGCACTTAAAATAAAAATAAACAATTAAAAATTCAATTTTAATTAAATAAAAGCTCATTAAATATCAATATTATATTTAAAAATTATTAACACTGCATATTCCGATGCAGTATTAAAATGTTTAAAAACACGAGATATTACAGGTATTTTCGTAATTTAGTAGTAATTTTAGTTGAATATTAAGTTTAATTGGTTTTAATAATTATTCGAGGTATAAAAATGATTTTTAAAAATGATTTATTATTTTTAACTAATTAAAACTATTTTTCAAAGATTATTTTCAAATTATATATAATATACTATTTTTGTAAATAGATAGTAATTTTTAATATGTTTTCGGACTAATCGAGTAATTTGGATTTATAAAATGAATTTTTATTAATATTGGTGTATTTATCATGAAACAATTATTTTTAATGTTTAAATATTTAAATTTGTTATATTTTGGTATCAAAAGTGTATTTTCGGTATTTATGGAATTTTAATATATTTTGTGTATTTTCTTGTGAATTATGGCCTTCAGTTGGTGGAATTTGCAGTTTGAGGTCCGACTGAGGAGTTTTGTGAATTGTATTCGAAGTGTATTTTTCAAATAAATCAATCCTATCAATATCCACAAATAGGTTAATAATTTAACCAAAATTCTATCATCGTACCGGTACGTACTCAATCCTAGTGCTGGCCACTAGGTAGCACATTCTATTGATATCCATCATTTAAAAATAAGCCTATACATTCATAAAATAAATGATGCATGACATTAATTAAAATAACAATATAAACCATATATATACTAGAAATATACCAAAAATAAATCGAGTATATTTTGAGTATATATACGTCAAATAAATTCAATTTAATTATAAAATAAACTAGAAATAAACTATATATATACTTAAAAACATTTTAAGTATAATTCAATAATAAAACATGCATTAAATTTAAAATATACCAAAAATATACCTAAGCAATTATTAAATCGTTTATGCATATTTCATAAAATTAAACCATACATTTCTAAAACATGCATCCTAAAACACATATATATAAAACAACAACTCATAGTTATGCGCTCCACGAGACGGGTTTGACGAGCCTAGTCCACTAGGCCTCGGTCTCTGCATAACTAAACAAACAAATGTCAATACAAAATTAGAATAAAACTAACAAACTTCTAGAGACTCGATCTAGAATACTGGACATAGAATCAAAATAGAAATTCGATCAGATATCACGTTTTAAGAGAATCCTACCAAAAATTCGGTAGAACCTCCCCTGTAAAACGGACATCTCTCTACTCAAAAAGTAGAGCCGGTCCTGCAAAGAAACACACTTCGAGTAAAAATAGTCTCACAACCCCTCGATCGGACTCCCAAACTATAATTCTACCGATCGAGGTTCACAATTCACGAGGTAAACACAAAACACATGAAAATGCCAGAAATACCAAAAATACCCTTAATATACCAAAATATAGCAACTTAGATATTTAAAACACTGAAAATAATTATTTTACCGATAATTCCGAAAAAAACCCTAATTTAAATAAAATATTATTAAAAATCCATAATTCTCGATAAATTCACAAATATTAGCCATTGATTACTTTGCACATTTTTGGATAATACTTAGCTTGATCTCACAATTGGTGTTCACATGTAATATCCCGTGTTTTTAAAAATATTTTTACACTGTACCGGGATATGCAGTGTTAATAATTTCTGTACATTATATGATATTTTTACGAGTTAATATGTATTTAAAACCTATTTTAATTACGGTGTATTATTTTCAGTGTTTTACGTAAAATTTTCCCGAGACTTGCATTTCCGGGGAAATTTTCACGTAAACAATGTATTATTAATTATTTTAAATGTATTTACGGACTTGCATGAACTCATACATATTTTTAAATTATTAAATAAAGCCTGTGTGTGTATATTTATTTAATTAGGGTTTATTATTTCCCTAATATTTTATTAAGTATTTAATTGTTTTATTGTTATTTAATTAATTTTATTTAGTATAAATTATTAAAATATTAAATTTTATGTGTGTGGTGTATATTTGATGTGTGTAATTTAATATTATTTTAATATATAGTATAAAGTATATATATATACATATAATTGTCAAAAATCAAAAAGTTTGAAAAATTACCATTTTGCCCCTGATCATCCCTTTCTTCCCCGATTCTTCCCTTCTCCATTTCCGGTCGCTGCCGTGCCATTTCTTCACCGTGGGTGTGCCGTCCGGTGTGCCACCGTCTTCCCCGACCAATTCCGCCGCCTGAGGAGGCCGTTTCCGGCGTCTGGAGATCGATTTTGGCCGGAGAAGCCGAAAATCGATCCACCGTCGATCACGTCGATTCCGGCCACCATTTTCGACACCGCCGGTCTTCATCGACTCCTTGAGCTCCGGTGAGTGTGATTCTAGCTTTGGTTTGAGCTAAAATGGTCTAGAATTGCTTAGGTTTCGAATTTTCAATTTCGGTCACATTAGGGTTTTTGATTTTTTTGTGCTTCGAATTGGATGATTCAGGAAAAATTCCTTCACAAATGTTGTTCCTAGTAGCTTAATATACATGTATAAATTTTTGTAGAATTTTTGGAGATTTTTTGGATTTTTGGGTATTTTTGAATATTTTAATATTATTTTCTAATTTTCGGAAATTAATTATTTAAATTATGAAATTGGAGTTTATGGTTGAATTAGGTGTTGAAATGAATTATAGGAATTTATTTGGAATTTTTATGAATTTCTAAGTATTTATTTTGAATTATTGAAGTTTATGTGATTTTGAGAAATTAGGTTAAATGTGTTTTTATTTGAATTTAATTGGTTAATTGAGTTTAATTATTGATATTATTGATAAATATGTTAAGAAAATTAATTTTTTATAATTGTATCATTTTTGGTGAATTTTTGAAGTAATTTAAGTATATTTATATATATAGGGGTATTTTGGTAATTTTACCCTAAATTGTCTAAAAATGTAATTTAATTGGTTTTATTAGTTATTTAAGGTATTAAAATGATTTCTAAAAATTATTTAGTATTTTTAACTAATTAAAACTATTTTTCGTGAATTATTTTCAATTATATATAATATACGATTTTTCTAATAAAATGAGTTTTATTCGGTTTTTACAGTGTTTTAAGGTTAATTATGTAATTTCTACGTATGAGATGTATTACTATGTTGAGAGGATATTTTTGGTATATCGGGAATATGTTCTGTGTTTGTGGACCTCGGTCGGTGGACTGTAGTTTGGAGTCCGACCGTGGGATTTTGATTGTGTTGAGCTTGTATTTCGAAGTGTGTTTCTTTGCAGGGTCGGCTCTACTCTTTTGAGTAGAGAGATGTCCGTTTTACAGGGGAGGTTCTACCGGATTTTCGGTAGAATTCTCGTAAAACGTGATATCCAGTCGAACCCTAATTTCCGATTCCGTGTTTAATATTCTAGATTGAATTCTAGGATTTCTGTTAGGGTTTATTCTGATGTCGATTATTTATTGCTTGTTTAGTTGCGCCGAGACCGAGGGCTAGTGGACCAGGCCCGTCGGACCTGTCTCGTGGAGCGCATTAGGTGAGTTACTATACTATATATATATATGCTTAGGATGCATGATTTAGAAATGCATGTTTTATGTTGATTAAATATGCATAAATAATTTGATTATTTCTTAAGTTTACATTAAGTATATTTTTGGTTTATTTTTGGTATATAATAAATTATATACATGTTTTGTTAATAAAATATATTTAAAATGTTTTAAATATATTTTTAGTTTAATTTATGATTGACTGGATTTATTTGACGTATATATACTCGAAATATACCTGGTTTACTTTTGGTATATTTCTGGTATATATATGGATTATATTGTTATTTCATTTATGTTCATGCATCATTTATTTTTATGAATGAACCTTTTATATTATTAATGATGAAGGATATCGATAGAACGTGCTACCTAGTGGGCAGCACTAGGACCGAGTACGTACCGGTACGCCTATAGCTTTAGGCTATGTTACTAACTATTTGTGGATATTGATTTGATTATGATTATTGATATGTGAGATGTGATTTGGAGGTGTGATTGCTGGAGCTCGGTTGACCAAGTGTCTCGGGGCCAATCACACTGGCAGTCAGACTGCTGGAGCTCGGTTGACTTAGTGTCTCGGGGCCAGTCTACTGTCCATATGATTAAGTGGATATACTTGGAATAAGTGAGCCTGTATGGCCAGAGTGTTGTTTAACACTATTTTCTGAGGTTGCGATATTCTAGGGTTCTATGTGATCCTTCATAAACTGGGATTTTTCAGTAAAATATATAAAATGATTTTCTGCATCTGTATGAATTTGCCTGTATATATACATATTATATATATACTGTTGAATGTATGCATTATCACTTAGTGTGTATGTATATATATTATAGTAATTCACTCAGTGAGGTCTGACTCCCCTCCGTTGACTATTTTTCAGGAGAGTCAACTTCTTCAGACCTCAGTAGCAGGTCGATACGACGGATTTCTTCCGCCCCGGCTTCTTTGTGTAAATTATTTACTTGAGTCTTATTTATTTTATCTAGACACTGCAGTAGTTGTGAATTAAAGTATTGGATTTCATGTATTATTTTAAAGAGATGTATTATGTTGAAACTGGATTTGTATTAAAGATTATATATTTATGGGATGAGATTTTGACTAAATCCAGTGATGAAAATGATATTATGATTTTATTTTCCGCTGCATATTATATGGTTATTGTTATTATTGCATGATTTATTTTATTTTTAGGCTTGCTATGGGTTCCGGATTCGAAAGAATTCCCGTTCCCTAGCGCCGGTCATGGCCCCTGTTTTGGGTCGTGACATCACAATTGCTGGAGCCATGATTCCACCGAAACTACCCAAGATATCGGGCATTACAAAATCACCTAATGTCCTTCTCTCTGGTTTAGCCATATTTTTCAAATTCTGTCAATTGTCTCTTCTTTGCCTTTATTCCCTATGCAAATTTCATATAAGTAAATCAATTTTAGGATCAAAGTATAAATTATTACCACTAATACATCTAGTAAGCATGTAAATTCATAAATAAACAAGTAATAAAAAACAAAAATTAAAAAAAATAAAAAAATTAAAACAAAAATTAAAACAAGGCCTAAAATAACCTTTTTCTACCCTAAGTTAATTAAAATTATAAACAAATTCCTCGGCAACGGCGCCAAATTCTAAAGCAGGTTAGAATTGTATACCCTAGTCTCTAAGGACTTAGATAGAGCAAGTAGGGTGTCGAACACTGGGAATTGCAAACTTTATATTAACCGAATAAATACTAAGATGGATAGGCAATATATTAATAGTGAAAATGGTTGGATTATTCTAAGTATACTAATTTAACTACTAACTATACTAATAACTTTAATTTCTAAATATCAAATTAAATATGGTTTATTAGAAATACAATTCTGAATTAGGCAAAGAATTATAATAAATAATGAACACATGCAATGAATGGAGAATATGACCTAAAATCCTTAAGAGCAACTATCATTGTCAAATAAGGGTATTTCCATCTAGAGTCTATAAGTACCGTCGTATCATGATAGAGATAAATAAAAACCATGAAGTTCCTTGCCAATTCTTTGACCCCTCAAAGTGAATTTCTTGTCTTCAGGTACTTTCCTAACCTTTAAGTGAAATCAATTATTTTTCCACTAAATTATCCCAACTGTCGTTGTGAAGAATTTGACTAACACATCATATATGGTGATCAAGCATAGACAACTCAATTAAACACTTAATTGAAAGAAATTCATTCATGCATTATAAAAAGATATAATTCATTCTTCCTTGTAATTCTAACAAACAAGGCTTAGCCAAGATACATGACCGAGCAACAACAAAAGCAAATCAAATATAAGATAGAAAAGGGACCGAATGGAGAAGATAAAACCCTTTTTAATAGTCTTGATACTTGATGTAGTTCTTTGTGATAACCCTGGTTTTAAATTATTTTATTAAATATTAAGATATGCGAGTGTAATAAAGTTTAAAAATTATATTTAATTATTTCACTAATTTATGATTTATTGTCATTATTGTATGTTAATTGAATTTTCTATGTAAATAAATTATTTTGAACATTTAAATTCCATTGTGTAAAGTTATTATTTTCGAATACTATGGTTTTAATAATGCTAATTTAGTGCATGAATATTTTAATACTATTTTTGATATAATTTTTTTTAAGCATTAATATTATTCTATTACTTGATGATTTATGTATTATTAATATTTTGGAAGTATTCCATTATTATTATTAATGTTATTATTTTCATTGTTATTTATGTGAGTTATTATTACTATTTTTATTTTTATTATTTATTTTATTAAAATATATACTATTATTTGCATTATTAATCATTTAATAGCTATGGTTATTATTATTGTTATTTTTAAATAAATTTTATGTGTTATTTTTATGTGTGTGTATATATATATATATATGACTATTATTTGTGGTAGGGATTCAATTAAACTAAAGTTATTATATTATATTATAAGATTATAGTTTAATATATATATATGTATAAAAAAAACAGAAAGCAAAGTTATTTCTTCCTTTTCTTCCCGAATTTCCGACCCTCCTTCATCATTATGCTTCTTCTTCTTCCTCACGATTGCTCAACCATTACCAGCACCATCATCTTCTCCTTCTCATCTCCATTGCCATTGAAGAGCTGCAAAAGCTGTCAATGGACAGCACGCAGAAGTAGCAGCGACAACATCAGGGAACAGACATCGCCGGTGACTTCCAGATGGCGAGAGCTGTGTTCCTTAGCTTTGTTCGATTCCTTAAGCTCCATAGATGATGATTCCAAGCATGATTTGAGCTCAAATCCATTCGAGGGTGCATTTTGTTTAATGTTTTATTTGTAACTTATTTTCGTTTTTAATTTTTTTAGCTTGAATGAGTATAATTTGTATGGATTTCTTTTTGAAACAATGATGTGTGAGATTTAAGCTTTTCAATTATATTTTTGGTTAATTTTTTTAAATTTATTTTATTTATGGGTATTTTTTTTATTATTTTATACTTAATTATTAATTATTAAATTTTTTGTTAATTAATTATTTTAGTTATAAATTTGGTTAAATTATTGTTGTTGCAAATTGTTAGTAATTATAATGTTGAGAAATTAATTTTTGAATATTATTATATAATTTTCAGAAAAAAATATATAGTTTATGTAAATTTTAAAGTATTGAATTAAATGAGTATTTTGGTCGAATTTAAAGGTTAATTGTGTGTTTGAGCTGATATTAAAATGTTATTTATTTATAAAATAATTTTTATGAATTTATATAATTTTATGGAATTTTATATAGTTTATGTATATTTTGGGATTAATATATTGAATATGTATTTTTATAGAAATTATTGGTTAATTAGGTGTATTTGTTAATTTTAGTTAATAATATGTTGGGGAAATAAATTTTGAGTAATTACATAATTTTTATTGAAATTTTGAATATTATTGGTATTTTATGTGAAATTTTATATCTTAGGGGCATTTTGGTAACTTGGTAGTAATTTTGGCTAAATATTAAATTTAATTGGTTTAATAATTATTTAAAGTATAAAAATGACTTTTATAAATTATTTACTATTTTCAACTAATTAATACTATATTTTTTCAAAAATCATGTTCAAATTATATATAACCTACTATTTTTCTAAATAAATAAGTTTTTATTGGTTTTTAATATGTTTTAGGATTAATTGCGTAATTTGGAGTTTTAAAATGTATTCTAGTCAATATTTATGAATTTATAAAGAACTATCGATTTTTAATAATATTATATTAAAAATTGGGGTTTTATTGTAATTATCAGCAAAATAATTATTTTTAGCGTTTTAAATATTTGAATTTCCTATATCTTGAGTATTAAAGGGTATTTTTTTTTGGTATTTTTGGAATTTTCATGTATTATGTGTTTATTTCGTGAATTGTGAGCCTTGGTCGGAAGAATTGTAGTTTGGGAGTCCGACCGAGGGGTTGTGGTTGTGTATTTTCGAAGTGTGTTTTCTGTGCAGGATCGGCCTTACTTTTGTAGGGAGATGTCCATTTTACAGAGGAGACTCTACCAAAATTTTGATAGATTTCTCGTAAAATGTGACAACCGGTCCGAGCCTAATTCTGAATTCTTGATTGAATCTGTTTATAGTAATCCTAGAAGTATAGAGTTAGAAGTTTATTCTGACGGTTATTTTTACTATATCTTTCTAGCTGCACTAGGACCGAGGCTTAACAGACCAGGCCCGTTGAGTCTGTCTCGAGGAGCGCACACCAGTGAGTTATTATACTCTATATATATGCATTGCATATACGATACATGATTTAGGATTTTTCATTTTCATTGTATGTTTTAAACAGTAATTTAATTTATAATATGATTTGATATATTTCAGTTGATTTTTAGTATATTTGGATATATGTCATACACGTTTTAAATGTATATTTATTCATGATTATTTTATTAAATGATTATAATACTTTAGGTATATTTTTAGTAGATTTTAGGTATATTCTTAAATAATTGTATGTCATAATATTGATTTATACTTAATTATTTTTTTTTAGTTTATTTTTGGTATATTTTGATATATTTCCAAATAAATGCATGTTTTATCATTTAATCCAAACTTAACACATTAGTGGTATACTTAGGGTTTATTTGCCAATATATGTAAACCTAAAATGCATGTTTTAGTACATATGTATGTTTTACATGAATATCTATGCATAATTGTTTTTATTGGATGATTTATGTGATTAGGGTATATCTTTTGTATGTTTAAGTATATTTTTAAGTGCATGTTATACTATTGGTACACACTTAATTGTTTTTTAACTATATTAATGGTTTACCTTTAGTATAATTCATACTTTATTTGACTTATATATATATATATATATAGTTGATTTTATTATTATGAAAAATCATTTTATATTAATATTTTCCGAATAAATGATTTATTCGAAGTGAAGGATATCAATAGAATGTGCTTCCTAGTGGGCAGCACTAGGACCATGTACGTACCAGTACGATAGATAAGGATTGAGTGAGAGTTAAATTGGGTGATTATAATTGATTTAATTGATTTGACTAAGATTAATGGTATGTTAGATAGTGTGATTGCGGGGGCCAATCACACTGACAGTCAGACTGCTGGAGCTCAGTTGACTTAGTGTCTCGGGGCCAGTCTACTGTCCATAAGTGAATTAAATGATCTATTGGGTTGATTAAAATGTGAGGTGATAGATAGTGTGATTGCTGGAGCTCGGTTGACCAAGTGTCTGAGGGCCAATCACACTGACAGCCAGACTGCTGGAGCTCGGTCGACTTAGTGTCTCGGAGCTAGTCTGTTGTCCAGATTGGAATAAGTGCTCTATTTGGAATCAAGTGAGCCTGTATGGCTAGAGTGATGAAGGGATTGTTTGAGGTTGTTATTATTAGGGTTCTATGGATCGTTCATGAATTTAATTAAACGTTTTCTACATGTAGCATATTTATAAAAAGCAGAGTTTGGCATTCGTGTGAAATGTGTGTATATACATATATATATAAGAATACCTAATTGTATGGATTAGTTTGCATGTATATATAGTATAATAATTCACTCAGTGAGGTCTGACCCCCCTCAATTATCTTTTTTCAGGAGATTCCATATCGTCATACCTTAGTTGTAGAGTTCCTCGTCGGTGTTCTTCAGTCCCGGCTATTTTATGCAAATGTATATTCTGAACTTTGAATTGTATTCTAGAAACTGCAGTAGCAGTGTTATTATATTGGAATTGTATTATTTTGTTTGGATATTAAATACGCTGAGAATTTGTATTTGAACATTGTACGAATATGTATACATTTATGAAAGGATTTGGAGAATTTATTTTATATATTGATTCAAAAAATTTTAATTATATTGTACTTTTTATTTATTTATTGTATGATTTTATTTTCTTAGGCTTGCTACGGGTTCCGAATTCGAAAGAATTCTCATTCCCTAGCGCTGGTCATGACTCCTAGTTTGGGTCGTGACATTCTTCTTCTTGGCTTTGTCTTTGTCATGACCCAAAACAAGGGGCCATGACTGGAGCTAGGGAACGAGAATTCTTTCGAATCCGGAACCTGTAGCAAGCCTTTAAAAATAAAATAAGAGCATGCAACATCAATTAAAATAAATAAAATAGTATGCAACGGAATTAAATCTCCTAAATAAAATAATAATCCACCAATAGATTTAATAACACAAATCCATCTCATATATATATATATAATCTTTTAATACAAAATTTCATTTCAATCCTTTAAAATACAAATCTCAAACATATATAATACATATTGTTCACTAAAATAACTACTATAGTGTCTAGAATACAAAATAAAATCAAGTAAGCAGTTTACATAGTAAAGCCGAGGAAGAAGAAATCCGACGTAAGGGTCTGCTACTGAGGTCTAAAGATGAAGACTCTCCTGAAAAATAGTCAACGAAGGGGAGTCATACCTCACTAAGTGAATTGTTATAATATATATACATGCATAGCTAAATGACAATGCACACATTCAATAATATGTATAAAAAATATATTATACAGGCAAATACATACAGATGCAACAAAAATCATTTTATATAAATATTGAAAATAATAATCGTTTATGCAGGATCAAATAGAACCCTAAATGATTGTAACCTCAAACAATGTTAGACAACACTTTAGCTATACAGGCTCACTTATTCCAAATAAATTCACTTGTTCCATTTGGACAGTAGATTGGCCCTGAGACACTGAGTCGACCGAGTTGTAGCAGTCTGACTATCAGTGTGATTGGCCCCAAGACACTTGGTCAACCAAGCTCTAGCAATCACACTCTCAATCACATCACACATCAAATAAATCAATCCAATCAATATCCACAAATAGGTTAGTAATTTAACCTACAATCTATCGTCATACTGGTACGTACTCGGTCCTTAGTGATGCCCACTAGGTAGCATGTTCTATTGATATCCTTCATTTATATATAAAACATACATTCATAAAATAAATGATGCATGACATTAATTAAAATAACAATATAAACCATATATATACTAGAAATATACCAAAAATAAATCGAGTATTTTTTGAGTATATATATGTCAAATAAATTCAATTTAATTATAAAATAAACCAGAAATAAACTATATATATATATACTTAAAACATTTTAAGTATAATTCAATAATAAAACATGCATTAAATTTAAAATATAACAAAAATATACCAAAATATACCTAAACAATTATTGAACCATTTATGCATATTTTATAAAATTAAACCATACATTTCTAAAACATGCAATCCTAAAACACGTATATATAAGATAACAACTCACAGTTATGTGCTCCTTGAGACGGGTCCGACGAGCCTAGTCCACTGGGCCTCGATGTCGGCACAACTAAACAAACAAATGTCAATACGAAATTAGTACAAATCTAAAGAAATTCTAGAGACTCGATCTAGAATACTGGACATAAAATAAGAATAGGAATTCGACCGGATGTCACGTTTTACGAGAATTCTACCAAAAATTCGACAGAACCTCCCCTGTTAAATGGACATCTCTCTAGTTCAGAAAGTAGAGTCGGTCCTGCAAGAAAACACACTTTGAAAATACATAATCACACAACCCCTCGGTGGACTCCCAAACTACAATTCCACCGACCGAAGTTCACAATTCACGAAATAAACATAGAATACATGAAAATGCCAAAAATACCAAAAATACCCCTTAATAATCAAAATATAGAAAATTAGATATTTAAAACATTGAAAATAATTATTTTACCGATAATTACAATAAAACCCTAATTTTAATAAAATATTATTAAAAATTGATAATTCTTGATAAATTCATAAATATTAGCCAAAATACATTTTATAAATCCAAATTACATATTAGCCCAAAAACATGTTAAAAATTCATTTATTTACAAAAATAGTATATTATATATAATTTGAAAATAATTTACGAAAAATAGTTTTAATTAGTTAAAAATACTAAATAATTTGTAAAATTACCAATTTATCAATTTAATTAGGTATACCTCAATAATTATTAAACTTAATTAAAATATATTTTAACCAATTTATCGCCAAATTACCAAAGTACCCCTAGTTATATATAATTTCACATAATTCACTATAATTATACAAAAATTCACTAAAAATAATATAATTACTCAAAAGTTAATTTCTCAACATATAATTCAATAAAATCAATATTTCTACTCAATTAACCAATTAATTTAAACAAAATACCTAATTAACCTAACTTTCTAAAAATCACCTAAAATAAAATAAATTCATAATAATTATACAAAAATCACAAAAATTTAAAATAAATTTCTAAAATTCATTTTAACACCTAATAAACACCATAAACCACAATTTCATAATTTATTTAATTAATTTACGAAAATTAGAAAATAATAATAAAATAATAAAAAATTCATAAAAATCAAAATAATTCCTAAAATTTCTACAAAAATTACAGGATGTAGATTGAGCTACTAGGATCAATCTTTGTTAAGGAACTAAGCTTGAATCTTTAGAATCAAAGTTCAAAAAAATCAAGAACTTATAAAGGCTGAAAATGAAAATTGAAAACCAAGGAAAATCTAGACCAAATCACATGAAACCAAGCTTGGAAATGAACTCACCGGAGCTCAAGGAGAAGATAGAGACCAATGGCGTTCAAAATGATGGTCGGAATCACAATGATTGGCGTTAGGAACGATTTCAGTTTCCTTGGCTTTTCACGGCCAAAACTCGCGGGGAAAGGGAGAGAAGGTAGCGGAATGAGTTGGAGAGGGTGGTGGTTGGCTGGTGTCATGATCCAAATAAGGGCCATGACCGGTGCTAGGGAATGGGAATTCTTTTGAATCCAGAACCCGTAGCAAGCCTAAAAATAAATAAACATACAATAGTAATAATAAAAGTATATAATGCAATGGAAATAAAAATCATAAATATAATAACATTTGCACCAACTGGATTTAAATCAAATCCTCATCCCATATATATAAACTCTTTTAATACAAATTCAGTTCAAATATAATACAACATCTCTTTAATAATTTCATGACTACTGCAGTGTCTAGATAAAATAAAACTTAAGACTCAGATAAGCAGTTTACACAAACAAGCCGGGGAGGAAGAAATCCGGCGTACAGGCCTGTTACTGAGGTCTGAAGAAGATGACTCTCCTGAAAAAATTAGTCAACGGAGGGGAGTCAGACCTCACTGAGTGAATTACTATAATATATATACATGCATACTAAATGCCAAATGCATACAGTCAATAATACATATATAAATATATATACAGGAAAATACACACAGATGCAATAAAATCATTTTATATATTTATTGAAAATCATAGGTTTATGAAGATCAAATAGAACCCTATAATATCGCAACCTCAAAACAGTGTTAGACAACACTCTAGCCATACAGGCTCACTTATTCCAAATATGTTCATTTGTTCCATTTGGACAGTAGACTGCCCCGAGACATTAAGTCAACTGAGCTCCAGCAGTCTGACCGTCAGTGTGATTGGCCCCGAGACACTAGGTCAACCATGCTCCAGCAATCACACCCAAAACACATCACACATCAGATAAATCAATTCCAATCAATATCCTTAAACTGGTTAGTAATATAGCCTAAATGCTATAAGCATACCGGTACGTACTCGGTCCTAGTGCTGCCCACTAGGTATTACGTTCTATTGATATCCTTCATTAATAAATATAAAGCATACATTCATAAAATAAATGATGCATGAATTTAAATATAAATAGCAACATAAACCATATATATACTAAAAATATACCAAAAGTAAACCAGGTATATTTTGAGTATATATACGTCAAATAAATCCAATTAAATTACAAAATAAGCTAGGAATATATTTAAAAACATTTTAAACATAAATGGTTAATAAAGCATGCATATAATTTAATATATACCAAAAATAAATCAAAAGTAAACTAAAAATAAACTTAAGTACTAATCAAATTATTTATGCATATTTAATCAAAATAAAACATGCATTTCTAAATCATGCACCTTAAAGCATATATATATAAAATAGTAACTCGCACTTAGTGCGCTCCTCGAGATGGGTCCGACGGGCCTGGTCCACTAGCCCTCGGTCTCGGCGCAACTAAACAAACAATAAATAACAAACATCAGAATAAACCTAACAGAAATTCCTAGAAACTCGATCTAGAATATTGGACACATAAACAGAATTAGGATTTTGACCGGACATCACGTTTTACGAGAATTCTATCAAAAAATCGACAGAACCTCCCCTGTAAAAATGGACATCTCTCTACTCAAAGAGTAGAGCCGGCCCTGCAAAGAAACACACTTTGAAAAACATGCTCAACAACTCATCCACAACCCCTCGGTCGGACTCCAAACTACAGTCTACCGACCGGGGTCCACAATTCACAGAACAATTATAAAAATACCAAAAATACCCTTATATCACAGAAATACATTTAATAAGTAGAAATTACGTAATTAGCCTTAAAACACATTAAAAACCGATAAAACTCATTTTATTAGAAAAATCGTATATTATATATATAATTGAAATAATTCATGAAAAATAGTTTTAATCAATTAAAAGTACTAAATAATTTGTAGAAATCATTTTTATACCTTAAATAGCTATTAAAACCAATTAAACTTACATTTTTTGCCATTTTTGTGTAAAATTACCAAAATACCCCTATATATATAAATATACTATAATTACTTCAAAAATTCACCAAAAATAGTATAATTATCCAAAATTAATTTTCTCAACATATTTATCAATAATATCAATAATTAAACTCAATTAATTAATTAATTTCAATTAAAAACACAATTAACCTAATTTTCCAAAAATTCCATAAACTAATTAAATTCAAAATAAATACATAAAAATTCATAAAAATTCCAAATAAATTACTATAATTCATTTCAGCACCTATATTTATCATAAAACACAATTTCATAATTTAATTAATTAATTTCCTAAAATTAGAAAATAATATTAAAATATTCAAAAATACCCAAAAATCAAATTAATCTCCAAAAATTCCACAAAAATTCACACATGAATTTTAAGCTAAGGGGAACAACATTTTTGAAGGAATTTTTCATGAATCAATCAAATTGAAGTTAAAAAAAAATCAAGAACCCTAAAATGGGCGAATTCAAAAAATGGAAACCTAAGCAAATCAAGACCATTTTAAGTGAAACAAAGCTTGGAATCACATTCACCGGAGCTTAAGGAGAATAAAGAGACCAACGGTGTCGAAAACGGTGGCCAGAATCATCGTGAACGACGGAAGCTTCCACTTTCGGCTTCTCCGGCTAAAAATGGCTTCTAGATGCTGGAAACCGCTGCAACAAGCGGCGGAAGAGGCTGAGGAAGGAGGTGGCACGTCGAACGACACACCAACGACAAGAAAACGGTGGTAGCAGTGACGGACGGTGATGGGGAACAGTCGGGGATGAAGAAGAAGCTCGGGTGGCAATTTAGTAAATAAGTTAAACTTTATAATTTGTTAATATTAAATGTATATATGTATATATATATATATACTTTATACTATATATTAAAATAATATTAAATTACACACATTAAATATACACCACACACATATAATTTAATATTTTAAAATTTTATAATAAATAAAAATAATTAAATAACAATAAAACTAATAAATAAATAATAAAATATTAGGGTAATTAATTAAACCCTAATTAATTAAATAAATACACATATATATTTTATTTAGTATTTTAAAAATATATATGAGTTCATGCAAGTCCGTAAATCTATTTAAAATAATTAATAGTAAATTATTTACGTGAAAATTTCCCTGAAAATACAAGTCCCGAGAAAATTTTACATAAAGCACTTTAAATAATACACAATAATTAAAATAGGTTTTAAAAAACATATCAACTCATAAAAATATTATAATATATATATAAAAATTATTAACACTGCATATCCCGATGCAGTATTAAAATATTTAAAAACACGGGATATTACAGTCTTCCCCCTTACAAGAATTTGTCCCCAAATTCCAGAAAGAAAATGATCACAAGATCAGGAAGGGAAGAGATACGGGTAAGAAGCTCGCATCTCAGCTTCAGTCTCCCACGTATGCTCCTTGACTCTATTGCTACGCCACAGAACCTTGACCATCGGAATCTGCTTCGAACGCAACTGTCGAACTAGATAATCTACGATCGCCACAGGTTCTTCCACAAACGTCAAATCTTCACTCACTTCTACACTGTCAGGCTGCAACACGTGTAAAGGGTTTGAGATATACTTCCTCAACATCGAGATATGAAACACCGGATGCACTTACGACATACTCAAAGGCAAATCCAACCGATATGCAATAATGCCAACTCTCTCTAGAATCTCAAACGGTCCAATATATCTCGGTCCTAACTTACCCTTCCTACTAAATCTCATCACACCCTTCATCGGAGATACCTTTAGAAAAATAAAATCTCCGACCTGAAACTCCACATCTCTACGCCTAGGATTCGCATAGCTCTTATGCCTGCTAACTGCGGTCTCTAATCTGCGCTTAATCACGGTAACTTTCTCTGCAGCATCCTGAACCATCTCAGGTCCAGTCAAAGCTCTCTAACCAATCTCATCCCAACTCAAAGGGGATCTACACTTCCTTTCATACAATGCCTCATATGGTGCATACCAATACTGCTATGGTAGTTGTTATTATATGCAAACTCTACGAGTGGCAAATGATCATCCCAGCTACCTCCCAAATCCAGGACACACATCCTCAACATATCCTCCAGTGTCTGGATCATCCTCTCAGACTGACCATCTATCTGAGGATGAAAAGCAGTATTGAAGTCCAATCTAGTGCCCATCGCTTCTTACAACTTCTGCCAAAAACGAGAAGTAAACACTGAACCTCTATCTGACACAATGGACACAGGTACTCCATGAAGGCATACAATATGCTTCACATACAGCTTCGCTAATCTGGCAACAGAATCAGTGGCTTTCACAGGCAAGAAATGTGCAGACTTCATCAACCTGTCTACAATCACCCAGATGGAATCGTATCCATCCCTAGAACGAGGTAAACCGACCACAAAATCTATAGCTATCCTTTCCCACTTCCACTCGAGAATAGGAAGAGGCTGAAGCTTCCCAGAAGGCTTCTGATGTTTAGCTTTCACTTACTGACACGTTAGGCACTTAGCAACATAATCAGCGACATCCTTCTTTAATCCGTCCCATCAGTATAAATCTTTAATACTGTGGTACATCTTAGTAATGCCTGGATGAACGCTGTAGGCTGTAGAATGTGCTTCCTCTAGAATCTCTTCTCTCAAATCATCCACATCAGGAACACACAATCTACCACTGATCCACAACACATCATCATCATCGAACGTGAAATCAGTGAACTTCCCTGCTCTGACATTCTCTGCAAGCTCTTCTAGAATAGGATCTCGGCTTTGAGCTGCTTTAATCCTATCCCTCAGTACAAATCGCCCTTTAAACTGAGTTAGCAGTCCACCAGATCTACTAATCTTTATCATCAGACCTTGATCCACCATTAGATGCAACTCCTGGATCAATGGTCTCCTCCCAACACTGATGTGAGCAAGACTGCCTGAGGACTTCCTACTCAAGGCATCTGCTACCACATTAGCTTTACCCGGATGATATAGAATCTCACAGTCATAATCCTTCAACAATTCTAACCATCTTCTCTGCCTCAAATTCAAATCTCTCTGCTAGAAAATGTACTTAAGGCTTTTGTGATCAGTAAATATCTCACAAGTCACCCCGTATAGATAATGTCTCCAAATCTTTAAAGCAAAGATCACTGCAGCAATCTATAGGTCATGTGTAGGATAATTATGCTCATGCTTCTTCAACTGCCTTGAAGCATAGGCTATCACCCTTCCATTCTGCATCAACACACAACCAAGGCCAACTCTAGAGGCATCACAATAAACTGTGAACTTATCCACACTATTAGGCAAAGCTAACACTGGCGCTGTGGTCAATTTCTCCTTCAACAACTGAAAATTGTTCTCACAAGCTTCTGACCACTCGAATATGACATTCTTCTGAGTCAAGCGAGTCATAGGGGCTGCAATTCTGGAAAACTCTTACACAAACCGCCTATAATACCCGGCTAAACCCAGAAAACTCCGAATCTCAGTAATAGAAGTCGGTCTAGGCCACTCAGACACTACTTCAATCTTCTGTGGATCAACCTGGATACCTTCTTTAGACACCACGTGTCCAAGAAAAGAAACACTCTCCATCCAGAAATCACACTTCGAGAATTTAGCATAAAGCTGATGATCTCTCAGTGTCTGTAGTACAGTTCTTAAGTGATATACATGCTCCTCCATACTCCTAGCATAAACCAGTATATCATCGATGAAGACTACCATAAACTTATCCATATACGGTCTGAATACCCTATTCATCAGGTCCATAAAAGCTGTTGGTGCATTAGTCAAACCAAAGGACATCACCAGAAACTCATAATGGCCATATCTAGTGCGGAATGCTGTCTTAGGAATATCAGCTTCACTAATCCGCAACTGATTATAACCCGACCTCAATTCAATCTTAGAAAAGAACTGTGCACCCTGTAGCTGATCAAACAAGTCATCTATCCTCGGGAGAGGATACTTGTTCTTCACTGTCACCTTATTCAGCTCTCTGTAGTCAATGCACAGTCTCAGGGTACCATCCTTCTTCATCATGAACAGGACTGGTGCACCCCAAGGAGAAACATTGGGTCTGATAAAACCCTTATCCAATAACTCTTGCAACTGCTCCTTTAACTCTTTCAACTCTGCAGGAGCCATTCTGTAGGGTGGCATAGATATAGGAGTAGTACCTAGAACCACATCTATACAGAACTCAATCTCTCTGTGAGGTGGTAAACCTGGCAACTCCTCAGGAAAAACATCAGGAAACTCACAAGCAACAAGAACATCTGTGAGTGACAACTTCTCCACTGAAGTATCCCTGACTAATGCCAAATATCCCTGACAACCTTTCCTCAACAACTTCCTAGCCGTAATAGCAGAAATAAGATTCTGAGGTGCTGAACTCCTATCACCCCACAAAATTAAACTCTTCTTCATCAGGAATTCTGAATGTTACCTCTTTATTCCAACAATCTACCACGACATAGTGCTGAGATAACCAGTCCATTCCCAGAATAACATCAAACTCCATCACATCTAACAAAATCAAATCAGCGGGTAATTCTCTATCTCCCACGAGAACTGGATAACCAGAAAGAACAATATCGGTGTCTAAGGAATTGCTCAGAGGAGTGGCAACAGACAAAGGAAAAGCCATCCTTGAAGCTTGCCAACAAGATTAAGAAGCAAAAACAGGAGAAACAAACGAATGTATGGCACCCGGATCAAACAAAACCCATTCATCCAGGTAACAAATAGAAATAATACCTGCCACGACTGCATTGGATGCCTGAGCATCCTACTGAGTGAGATGAAAAACTCTGGCCTGTCCTCAACCTCCCTGCTGACTGGTAGAAGCCTGGCCAACACCTCTGGCACCTCCTCTAGTACCTCTACCATGACTCTGCTGTGGAACAAGCTGAGTGGAACTCTGATGCTGAGATGGTGGTAACTGAAATGGCACGGGTGCAGCACTAGCAATCGACTGCTGTGGGAATCGCGAAATCTGTGGCTGCTGATACCCCGAGTAAGGACACGATCTAGCATAATGTCCTGTCTGCCCATATCTAAAGCATGTTAGTGGTGTCAGATAACACGGTCCCTGATGGACTCTACCCCAGGTCTGGCATACATTGGCAGCTGATTCAGAACTGCGACCACTGTTGCTGCTTGAAGCACCTGACCCAAATCTGAATGATCTATGCTGACCTCCATGACCATGTCTACTACTCCGATGCACTCGTTGCTGCTGCCTCTGACTCTGCTGAGTTGGACCTCGCTGCTGACTACTCGAACCAACATGAAAACTAGAGTATGGAGTAGCCTGCAATCCACTTGACTGAACTCCTAGCTGGTAGTAATCAAGCATCGCTCCCTGCCTAACTAGCCTCAGCTCAATCTCCTTAGCTAACTCAATCACAGACTCAAGAGTAAGGCCTGCTGTAGGCATACCAGTAAAAGCTGAACCCAAACTAGTAACGTAGGTAGTGACCGTGAAATACCGATCTCGCATCAGGTCCTCTGCATATCTACCCAGCCGAAGAAACTATCGGGTATACTCCTCTACTGATCGATCACCACGAGAAATGCTGGTCAGTCGGAGATGATAGCTCATATGAAGAGGCTCTGGACAGAATCTCCTCATAAACTACTCTCGGAACTGAGCCCAGGTCATCATCATCATGTAAGGCTGGATCATCTGAATGAACCAATCTAAGGCTGGTCCCTCGATAGAAAGCTCTATGATCATAATCCGCTGGTACTCGATGTGAGCAGTCTGAGTCCTCGTCTCAATCGTGTGTAGAAAATCTAACAGATCGGAAGTCCCATCGAATGCAATCCTGCCAACTCGGGTATAGAATAAAGCTGCCTTAGGGTCAGACATACCCTGTTGATAGGCAAGCTGAACAGGCTGAACAACTAGAGGTACAGGAACATCAAACTCAGGTTCAATAGGCTCCTTATCCTATAACTCTCTCTGCCTACAGTGACCTGCCGCTCCTCGAGGTCTACCTCTGCCACAACCTCTACGTCTAACTGGCTGCTCAAGAGGTAAAACCTCATCCTGAAAAGACTCATCATCCTCGGCCTCAACGACCGGTGGAGCGACACACGCTCGCCTCCTCATTCTAAAAAGACAAACGGAAAGATTCAGACAAAACAGACAATGGAGGAATAACATAGAAAACTAAAGCAAGGAATACTCGTCAAGACATACTCGAACCTAATTCACTGCAGTAGTTCAACAGAAAACACAACTTAAAAATTAGGGCCACAACTCACATAACTAAGCCTTGACATAGAACTCCGCTCTAATACCAACTTTGTCAAGACCCAAAATAGGGGCCATGACCGGTGCTAGAGAACGGGAATTCTTTCGAATCCGGAACCCGTAGCAAGCCTAAAAATAAATAAACATGCAATAGTAATAATAACAGTATATAATACAGTGGAAATAAAAATCATAAATATAATAACATTTGCACCAACTGGATTTAAATCAAATCCTCATCCCATATATATAAACTCTTTTAATACAAATTCAGTTCAAATATAATACAACATCTCTTTAATAATTTCATGACTACTGCAGTGTCTAGATAAAATAAAACTCAAGACTCAGATAAGCAGTTTACACAAACAAGCCGGGGCGGAAGAAATCCGACGTACAGACCTGCTACTGAGGTCTGAAGAAGATGACTCTCCTGAAAAAATTAGTCAACAAAGGGGAGTCAGACCTCACTGAGTGAATTACTATAATATATATACATGCATACTAAATGCCAAATGCATATAGTCAATAGTACATATATAAATATATATACAGGCAAATACACACAAATGCAATAAAATCATTTTATATATTTATTGAAAATCACAGTTTATGAAGGATCAAATAGAACCCTATAATATCGCAACCTCAAAACAGTGTTAGACAACACTCTAGCCATACAGGCTCACTTATTCCAAATACGTTCACTTGTTCCATTTGGACAGTAGACAGTCCCCGAGACACTAAGTCAACCGAGCTCCAGCAGTCTGACTGTCAGTGTGATTGGCCCCGAGACACTAGGTCAACCGTGCTCCAGCAATCACACCCAAAACACATCACACATCAGATAAATCAATTCCAATCAATATCCTCAAACTGGTTAGTAATATAGCCTAAATGCTATAACCGTACCGGTACGTACTCGGTCCTAGTGCTGCCCACTAGGTAGCACGTTCTATTGATATCCTTCATTAATAAATATAAAGCATACATTCATAAAAATAAATGATGCATGAATTTAAATATAAATAGCAACATAAACCATATATATACTAAAAATATACCAAAAGTAAACCAGGTATATTTTGAGTATATATGTCAAATAAATCCAATTAAATTACAAAATAAGCTAGGAATATATTAAAAACATTTTAAACATAAATGGTTAATAAAGCATGCATATAATTTAATATATACCAAAAATAAATCAAAAGTAAACTAAAAATAAACTTAAGTACTAATCAAATTATTTATGCATATTTAATCAAAATAAAACATGCATTTCTAAATCATGCACCTTAAAGCATATATATATAAAATAGTAACTCACACTTAGTGCGCTCCTCGAGATGGTTCCGACGGGCCTGGTCCACTAGCCCTCGGTCTCGATGGAACTAAACAAACAATAAATAACAGACATCAGAATAAACCTAACAGAAATTCCTAGAAACTCGATCTAGAATATTGGACACATAAACAGAATTAGGGTTTGACCGGACATCATATTTTACGAGAATTCTATCAAAAATTCGGCATAACCTCCCCTGTAAAATGGACATCTCTCTACTCAAAGAGTAGAGCCGGCCCTGCAAAGAAACACACTTTGAAAAACATGCTCAACAACTCATCCACAACCCCTCGGTCGGATTCCAAACTATAGTCTACCGACCGGGGTCCATAATTCACAGAATAATTATAAAAATATCAAAAATACCCTTATATCACAGAGATACATTTAATAAGTAGAAATTACATAATTATCCTTAAAACACATTAAAAACCGATAAAACTCATTTTATTAGAAAAATCGTATATTATATATATAATTGAAAATAATTCATGAAAAATAGTTTTAATCAATTAAAAGTACTAAATAATTTGTAGAAATCATTTTTATACCTTAAAAAGCTATTAAAACCAATTAAATTACATTTTTTGCCAATTTTGTGTAAAATTACCAAAATACCCCTATATATATAAATATATTATAATTACTTCAAAAATTCTCAACATATTTATCAATAATATCAATAATTACACTCAATTCATTAATTAATTTCAATTAAAAACACAATTAACCTAATTTTCCAAAAATTCCATAAATTAATTAAATTCAAAATAAATACATAAAAATTCATAAAAATTCAAAATAAATTTCTATAATTCATTTCAGCACCTATATTTATCATAAAACATAATTTCATAATTTAATTAATTAATTTCCGAAAATTAGAAAATAATATTAAAATATTCAAAAATACCCAAAAATCAAATTAATCTCCAAAAATTCTACAAAAATTCACACATAAAGATTAAGCTAA